>VYZX01032231.1:6965-35639 GCA_013401335.1 Brachypteracias leptosomus
ATAAAGTAGGGGTAGGATGCAAGACTTTTTTTCCCTTTGCAGAACACTTTTCTCTGTATTTTAAATGCATCATTTCTCATGGAGCAATTTATTAAAGAGCCCTGCTATTGATGGAATTTAATTTTTGTCAAACTGACCTATAAAATAATTTTAAGTTGAACTTTTTTCTCATTTACCTCTTTGTACTTTTAAGTAACACTAAACAAAACTGAAATCTTTTCCTTCTAAAAGTTATTTTGGCTGTTTTCATTTGATGTCTTTTTCTGAGGCATAAGTGGAACCCGAATGTGACTGGGTAGCTAGTGAGGTTGCCATGCATGCCAAGAGGAGACAGATACTTTGCTAGATCTATTAAATCCATTACCTATCATCAGTTACCAACTGAAACCAGCCTAGCATCGTATTTCTGTCAGCCTTCTGCAGAATAACCGTTTTGTAAAGAGGAAGTCTTCGGAGCTTGCTCTCCCAAGCATAGGGAAGTTTTCTTGTGGTGAGCTGGAATTCATGCTTTAAAAAAAAGAAAAACAAACATTAAACCTGAATCTTCAATTAAGGAAGGACTATTTGCCAAAATCTTTACAAAACACACATATATCTTTTAGAAGGAAAAAATATTTTCTCTTTAAAGAAAGCAAGCTGCTAGAAGTAGCTTTGTTGTGACTGCCTCTTATATGGTCACAAACCAGACTAGTTCTCAGCTAGTAAGCAGTGTGGCTGCTAAAGCACAGAAAAATCAACTTTGACATAATCACCTGATTAATTTCTCAACTTTCTTGCAAAGGGTTAATTGCAATCCTGCTTCAGAAGTCCTTGCTGCAGAATGGAAGGAGAAGGGGCTTCCTTCCTTAAGGAAGAAATCGAAAACCTGCTCAGTAAGTCAGCAGTCTGTATTGACCTTAGTGGGACTGTATTTGTATTGTCTAACCTGAGCAGTCTAGTTAAAAGTACAATCAAGTGTATCTATATGAATTTGCAAGAACGGTCAAACCCTACGTTCATTCCAGGAAAAAAAGCTCAGACCATCAGTGTTAATTTTTGTAGGCTTAATTTGCTTCAATTAATCAGGAGGTTAGCATGGTAGCAGTTGAGTTATTCCTGATTAGTGCCCTTCTAACTCAAAGCTTTGAATACATGAATGAAAAGCTGGTATAACTGTTGCTTTCCTAGTTTTTAATAGAAATCCAATTATTGCCTGTAGAAATTAGATGGGAAATTAGTAAATGCACTCAAATGTAAATAAATTACAAATCCAGATTTTGCAAAATAAATTAAATATCAATGCTTATATTCCAGTGACCTGTGCAGTGAGTACTAAACATAATTTATTTATATTTTCACACTTCATTGTGTAACCTTAATAGAGAAACGCAAGATAAATAATGGGGTCAGTCCTGTCAAGGCTTTAAAAACCTGCCAAGCATTCATAACAAGAAATTGTGATTGGTTAAAACTGACCTTCATTGCAACTCATACAGAAATGTGCTTAATACTACTGGAATAAATTACATAACATTCGGAAAACCAAAGTTTTGGGGTTTTTTGCAAGCTTTACAAAAGATTCCACTATTGTAGACACTGTTTGTCTTTTCATATACGTTCAGCTAGTGTTTTTGTCAGAGATGTAGAAAACCCTTGGAAGATAATATTTGTTCAGTGACTGTCTTCTGTAACACTCTATAGTTTCTTCTTCTGAGATCATAGGTGCCAGTGTATTAAAGGAATAAAAGAATGTATTTGATGTATTTGAAAGGTAAGGAAAGAGTTTATTTTGTATCCTGAGCTGTACTTTCAAATCATTCAACATGTAAATTGATGTTGATACTACAAAGTTTAATTTATTGTTTAAAAATGTAGACACTTCTTGAAATGAATGTATCATTTTCCTTTTTTATTTTTATAGGAATAAAGTATTGGTTAATGTTTTCAGCATAGTTTTCTTGGGTTTTGGAACTGGTTTGAACAAAAATATTACAGCCACCATTTTATGCTTACTGGTTATATGGGTAATGGTGAAATAAAGCATTTTTGGCTATATGGTTTTACTGTGGCTTTATTGAAGAAGAAAATATGAGTTGGATTTAAATGTTACTGACCTGCAGCTTGAAATTTATCTAAGCAAGCAAATATATATGGAAAGTGTCTGCTCCATATTCATACAATGTATAATTGTTTCATAAATAGCTTGCTGGAGAAGTAAAACAACCAAGCAAGCCACAAATTGTTAGGAATATTTCACTTGCAACAATTTTTCTAAAAGAGGATTGTTTCAATTAATTAGAACAATGAACTTCTGCACTCATGAGATACAAGGCCACATAAATAACTGTTTGAGCATAGATTTGGTTGTTGCTGCTCCTGTTGTTGTTGCTTTTATGTATAAAACTTGCAGACTACCGTTCTTTTTGGGATTTCCCATGTCCTCATGGTACTCCCCAAAAGTGTCTGAGTAGTCTTATCTTCTACAGCCTCTGTTGCTCCAGGCTGGTTGTCACATTTTCACAACAAACCACAGCCCGGTGATGCTCTCCTTGAATTATTTCTGTTTACATGTGTATGTAAAATGCAAGTCTATAAGTTTCAAAATAGAAAACATACAGAAGATTAAATCCAATGATACCAAATGGATAGAGCACTGACCTTAAAATACATCTGGGACTCGGTTAAGAACTGAGATGATTGTTAGTAAGCGTTTTCTGCTGTTTACAAGACATTGCTCTGCCTATGGATTAGTCTTTTTAAACTTGAGACCAATAGCAATTCATGAAGAATCTATGAATTCAATGAAATCGTGGTGGAAGAAATTGCAAGACCAAAACCAAGCATCTGGAACATAGGATAACGCATGCAGGTTGGAATCTTTTATAGGTGTGTAGAAAGCTACCAAGATGTAGTTTTTGCTGGAAATCCATATGAAACAGTTTTTACAGAAAGATGTACTGGTGTCTTCACAGCTTGTTAGCAGGATAGGGTGCAAGAGCACCTTTTGGAGGAGATAAGGTAGCGGTAGACTCCAAGGCCATGGCTATATTGTCAAGACTTGTGCAGCTGATTTTTATCAGGGAGAAGAGAGCTGTAGCATGCCCAGTGTTAAGGATGATTTTAGGCAATGCAAAGCACTGAGGTATTCCAGTCCTATGCACAAGGCAATCCTTTAAAATCCTTATGGTACCAGTAACCCTGATGAGAAACAGGGTGCTCTGCCAGGAAGCCGGGAGTATGGAAGAGGTGTCTTTATGTAACTCATGTCAGGCAAAGACAATTGGGAATACATATGTCAAATTGACATTTCCTAATATATGTATTATTCCCACGTATAGGTTTTTGGTGCCATATCTCAGTGATATAAAATTTTTTAAGCAGTGACTCAATTTAAACTTATGTTCCTTACAGTACTCAAAGTAAAATATTTTAACAAATCTCATAACAATTACAAAATATCCAATTTCATCTTGATTTGGAATTCAGTCCTAATATAATGTAACTACACTGATTTACATATACTAAAAAATAAATATGCAATGGTAGCATGTGGAAAAGCTAATCTGCTAAGAAAGCTTGTCTTGTCACTTGAATGCCAGAAGTTTTTCTTTTGTTAAAAAGAAGGACCATGTGAGAATAACAGAAGGGTGTTTGGGGAGACTGTGATCCCTGCTGTTAATCTTGTGAGTTTGGAGCCAGTTCAGTTTCCAGGTATGTCTCCAGGATGAAGGTTGTGGATGCCCCCTCCCTGGAGGCTTTCAAGGCCAGGTTGGATGAGGCCTTGAGCAACCTGGTCTAGTTGAGAGGCATCCCTGCCCATGGCAGGGAGGTTGGGCTAGATGATCTCTAGGGTCCCTTCCAACCTAAGCCGTTCTATGATTTCACTGCAGCATGCTGAAAGGCCAGACTCAGTGTAACTCACGTGCAGTCTCATGTGTTAGAATGACACTGCTATTGGGGAGCTTGGGTACCTGCAACATCCTGCATTTTAAAGCAGAGGTATGTATTCTGATTTATTTTTCCTGTTTCATTGAGTTTAGCATCCACCTGCAACATTGTCCATGATGGGAGCTTTCAGTTCTTCCATGCATTGGTTACAATTTAAAAAATAAATTATTTGGCACTGATAGAAAAAGTTTCCTGGGCACTAGCTCTGTTTCTCAAGTATAGTAGGTAGTTGTATCAGGGGCACTCAGGTTGTACTGGGACACATGATAGTGTGGGCCAGGGTGTCAGTAATGCTGATGGTGATACCGAGATGGAGGGGGCTGTGAAAACCATCTCTGTATACGCCAATGTACCCCACAGAATACCCTACGAGTACTGATTGCTAATGGGTTTGGTCCTAGTTAAGTTTGTCCTTCAAAACTCCCTGTGTCAGTACAAATGCCCTGAGCTCTTGGACCTGATAAATTCTCATTTAAAATTAAATGTTTCTCCTTGCAAACTACGAAGCAATTTGTCGTCCTTTCTGAGTATGTGGGTCGGCATCTTTAATTTGAATAGCTCTACTCATGCATGTTCAGAAAAATTAACACAAATGTAATCTAAATGTAGTGTCACTCTTGAGCTTTACATTTGTTTATACAGATTCCAAGTTAGCATAAGCTTGTTGGTTTCAAAAAAGGCTAACTTGCTTATGTATAAAAGGACTTTGCTTATCTTAAAAGGATGTCCTAAATCTAGTCTTCTGGTTGCCTGCCAAAAACTGAAGCACCTTTTGCCTTTGAAGATACTTGTTGCCATATCCAGACTGGCTGCAAGTGTTGGGTTTTGTTCAGAAGAGTCACAGCTGTATTATTTTCACCTGTGCTGCTGGGCCTTTTTTTTTTTTAAGAAATACTATTACAAGAAAGTCTACTCCCTTTGCTTAAGCGTTCTTCAGAAATCTTATTGCTAAGGTCACTTGCATTTTGAATAAAGAATGTCATTTTTGTCCTCTGTGAGAATTGCTCGCAGTAAAATTACTGTGATATTGCACCTCTGATACTTGTGGAGCTCTGCCTGCTGCATCAAATGAGACATCAGAGCATGGGCAAGAGCCTTCAGCTGTCTCAAGCATGCAGCTGGGAATATACCAGCGCTCTATAGGAGCTCTTCCTTATACTGTCAATAATATGCCTACTGCTGAAGAGTAAAGCAGGAACTGAGGAGAAGCAGAACTTCCAGCTCAAGTGAAGTTAGGACAGAACAGAGCCTAGATGCTATGCAGAAGTCCTACAGGACCAAAGTGTGATTAGACTACAGAAGCAGGGCGATGACAATTTGAAAGAGGTTTCTTCCTCCTCTTCCTTCTCCCTATTCCCCTTAGACTTTTACTAAGGAGAACAGGCAGTTCACTGGCAGGGGTTGCTGCAGCAAGCCTGAGCCCCTTTTGGGGTGGGAAGGTTTCTTCCCTCCTATAAAGCCTCTTTCATGGCCTGATACAGAACATACTGGGTTTTTTCCTGTTTGTTCTCTGTTACTCAACAGATACAGCAGTGAGTACTTAGAACTGGCCTGGTTAAAAAAGGGGAAAATAATTTAAAGCTCCGGAGCTCTGTAACTAAGAAACTCCATCTTAGCAACTGCTATTACAAGAGAAATCTTAATGATTTGCTTAAATGGCATTACTTTCAAATACTGTCGCTTTTTCTATCAAGTGGATAGGAAGGGTGTGTGTATATATAGTTATATATGTGTATATGTGTGCCTATATATATATATATAAAATAGAACATAGGTGAATAACAAAAGTAGCTCCAAAAGGGACAGAAAAGGTATAAATTCATGATATCTCAACCATAAACAGAACTGAAAAAGGAGGAGTCTAAAATGAAGACTGCAGTACAGGTGATAGAAGTAATGTATAAATAAGGAGTGTGTTTTTCTACTGTGCCACAGCAATCTATCTTCATACTAAAGTAAAAACTTGATTCACACTATTGAAAAATTCTGTACATAACCTGGGTTTATTATTTATATGCATAATGTGCATTTTTACAGACTTCTGTAATACATGCATAGATTTACTTGTTCAATTAACAGTGAATGTTGCTTCCTTTATTGCCATCTGTGTAAACTGTTTGCTTTTCCGTCATTACAAGGTTATGTAGATTGAGGACTTTTTTAAGGCTAATGACTTAGAAAAGTGATTTCCTGGTATTTGAGGGAGTTCAGATGGCAGAGAATAAAATACTTTAGCCATGATTGCATTCAGCATATATTTAAACAGACTGACTTGCATATCATGTCTTGTTTCCTTAATCAAACCAATTATTATTCAGGTTTATCATCTAATTAGGGCGCTCGATGCTGTGCAAATAACTATTAAATGTAATCCCACTTCCAAAGGGCTTTCAAGCTAGTTCGGAGCAGAGATAAAACAGTTTATATGTGTACAATCAACCAAACAGTGGTATGTGAGGAAGCAGGTGTATGACACCCTCTTTTCAAGTCAGGCTAAATACGGAAACAAGTGAATATGCACTGCTTTAATAACTACTCAATAACAGAAATGATGCCACAAATAATTTCAGCAGACATTTTAGGGGCAGAAGTTGGACCAATTGAACTGAGAGAGCTGCCGAAGTACCCAAGTGCAAAGGGAATGGTATTGCATGAAGCCTAGATTATGCAAGTATTGCAAGCGAGGAAGAAGAAAGTCATGGAAACTGGAAGTACAGCATTGGCAATATGCCTTGAGAGGAAGCCCACATAGTGCAGAGCCCTTTTTGGAAAGCAAATTGAAACCCTGGGCAAAAAACTTGTTCTCACTGTGAATCCTATTGCTTCATGGAAACAGGATCTTAATAGAACTGCACTGATTGTTTAAAAAGTTCGTATTGAAAAAATCTACTTTTCTGATGCAGGGATCTCACTAGCTTTCTTGTATTCCCTATTTATGGGAGAGGGGAAGAGAGTAGCAATAGCTGAAATTTTGCAAGAGAGAATACTTTTTTGTATAGCCCCCAAAGGACAAGGTACTGTGAACATCTTGTGTCTTGTTGCCAAGCAAAGTTTGATTTACAATTATGTGAGATGCAGTTATTTATATCTGTTCTCCGAATGGGTAAGGTGCATGGTGCTTACAGCCACGGAGCAAAACTGTCAGATGAGGGAACTGAACCTGCAGGCTAAATTGTGGTCCTCTGCCCATGCCAAGGATGATGCCAGCTCCCAGAATGATTTATATGCGTTCCATGGGATGCCCTACTTTTGGAAAAATATTCCGTGGAATTCTGCACAGAGAGGGTTGACACTAAAACCAACTGTATTACTAGCTGTAGCTGGTGGTAAGGCAGTGATAGAGTTGGGTGGCTGCATCAGGACTAAGCAGTTTACAAGATGGTGAAATGTTTGGTTCTCCCAGGATGAATGTTTTTGCCCTCTTGACTGTGGCCAACTTGACGTCCCCCCAAACAGAGGGGTTCATCTCAGCCGCACCCTGCTCCCCCTCTACCAGTAAGTGTCCCTTCCTTGTCCTAGTTTGCTCCTCCATCGCTCAGAACACATGTGCCTCCCCTGCACACAGCATGCAGGCAATGTTAAATTCTGGTCATGCCGAGTGGGTAGAAGTGGGTGAGTTGCTGTTGTGCTGGAACAGATGGCGTCTGCAATGCAGCCACCAGTTATCTGCATGTGTTGTAGGTGGTTGCTAAAGGAAAAGGGGATAATTCAGAGTTTTTGTTGAAAAGGTTTGTTACTTTTCTCTTATTTATTGGAGGTGGAACAATTAGAAAACTGTGGTCAGTTTGGTGGTGTGTTTTTTTCAGTGGCTGGTGGTTGTCAGTTGTTTGGTTTATTTAGATGAGGGGAACTTTGTGCATTGGGCCAAGGTAACGTGATGGGGATGGTTAAGAGGAAAGGAATCTAATGGGATTATTTTCTGTCTCTTGATAACTTGCAAGTAGCCAGAATTTTGTACCACAAGTCCACAACTTCCAGGTGTTCTTATCTTCCTCTTTTGTGTACCCACCACTTATTGCAACAAAGACCCTACTCAGATCACCAGCCACTCACACCTTGCCAGTCCAGGCTGATACCACGGCCTGCAGGCTGTCTCCTTTTCCCCTTTTCTGTTGCAGTGAAAAGCTTGCAGCCATCTACCAGGTTTCTTCTGCCACAGATCCCAAAAGCCTCTCATCCTTCTTCCTTTCACTTGAAATTCCCTAGACCCGTGTGTCCTTCCTCAAACAGCTGCAGTGCCTGGAGGCTTTTCACCAGCCCCAGCACAACCACCACCTGGTCCCTGCCCCTGGTACTGGCGTGCTGTGCCTCTGCCCTTGGAGACCCCTCTCCATGAGGGGATGATTTAAGGAAGGTGCAAAGGAGCCATTGAGGGTAAAGGCTGGCAAATCATCCCTTGGTGACCTGTAATGAGCCACTCCTGTCCCCTGGATAGGTTGGGTTTTGGATGTGTCCCATGAGATCCCAGTCAACTCATCTGTTTTAATGGTTTTCCTTTAGGGTGGGCATCAAAGATTGGTTGGTTGAGTGTAGGGTTTTTGTGAAATTTTTTCTGTAGTTATAATGAATATCTTAATAAAAGTACCTTTTTTTTTTTGCAGTATTTCATTTGCAGTGGATATGTTTTTTTAGCTAAGGAGATTTTAATCTCCATGAGGGAAGATTTGGAAAAACTTGGAGGAGGAGGTAGAGTATTCATAGGCAACAGCTCGTGAACATTGTGGAGTTTTTTGTATGAAACAAATTGCAGATGTCCCTTGAAGACCTATGTCAGGGATGGTAGTCACTGAATTCCCTTGTTCAGTTGTGCAGCAAAGAGTCTTACTTCTTGTGAGTTGCAACCCAAGCTTTACTGCCTTCTCAGTAACATTGTACCATGAGCTCCTGCCTAATAAAATTAGAAGATAATTCACATGTTGTATAATTCACAGCTTAATTTTTCATGCTAAGTGGTGTAAGGTATTTATCAACTGGTTTAATAGACTAGATCCCTGCCTGCACCTCCCCACACTCCACTGCGTGTGGATGTAGGCTGACAACTCTGCCTTTATAAAAGCTTTCCTTGCTCAACCCCATGACTAATGCAGATAATTATTTTTAAACCAGCTCTGGATGCCACTGCAGTGCGCTTTCATGTGCTCGCAGAAATGTGTATTTACATTCATCTGGCATTTGTGCACCCCAGGGTGCCGTGTAAATCTTACTCTTGCCGTGCGGTTTAGAGAAATACTTTGTAGAGCTAGTGTCACAGTGGGGAGCCAGCTCATGGTCTGGATATCCAAAGGTACAAAATAGTGAGTGTAAAATAAATAAATATAAACATTAAAGAGATCTTATTTCATGGCACATTATTAAACTCCTGTATTCTCACAACACCCTCGAGATCAGTCCATTTCACATGGTGACCAATTATTTCTCCTTTTCAAACCTAGCTGTTTGGGATGTGGAACAAAAAAACCACCTCAAAACCAAAACAGCAGAGGAAAAATATCACAAAACACACACCCCCAGTAACCCAAGCCTCTCATAGATTTTATATCCTGGTGTGACAATGGGTTAAAAACTAGATTGATTTGATGTGATTGTTTTTAATGAGTTGGTGATGGTGGTTGCTTGTGCGTTGGTTCTTGCTGCATGTTTGCATATAATTGGATGATTTGTTTCAGTGCTTTTCTAGGAATTGAAGCCACTTGCACTATTGGGACATTTCAGTCACATTTTTGAGATGAACATCTTGCTTGTCTCTTTTCCTATTTTCTAGTGCCATTCTTTCTCCAAGCACTCCACAAAATCTTTTAGGGGTTTGAAGTGTTCTCCTGCAGACTGGCAAGCACCCTGGGTGCATTTCCTCAGGTCTAGCCAGTTAAATAAGCTTAGGTGTTTTCTACCTTACCAGACTCCAATATGGCTTGCTCCTTTTCTGGTATCATCTTAGCACTTCCACCCCTTCCCTGGGCATTATTCTTCTGCCCATCCCCCTCCTTGCTGGATGCTTTTCACAGAATACTAAAGCAAAGTGGCATTATTTGCTCTGCTCCTCAGTGCCAGCTGCTCCCTTCCCACTGAGAAGCGATCATTATTGTCTTGCTAATATATTAATTTACATACTTTCCTGTTAATGTTGCTGTTCTCTGGGTCTGTTCTGTGTCTTTGGCCTTTGATTTTACGCTTATAAACTCATGCTCTTCTGTCATGCTTCTCCCAAATAACACTCTCCTATTTCCTATTTTGCTTATTCTTCTCAAGTTTCAGGCTGTTGCATAGCTCCTGGCAGAGCCGAGTTGCTCTCCTGCTATGCTTCCTCCGCACTGGCAGAGCATGTGTGCACTTTTAGTACTGTTTCTTTAGAGAGCTACCCATCCTTTGAAACTCCCTCTCCCCATCAACTTTTCAGAAAATCATTGCCATTGTATCCCAAGAAGCTCTTGAGCCTCTTGTCTGTTTCATAGCTTTCTGTTGGGAAAGGAAAGGCTACCAAAGTCTCCAACTAATGGCTTTAAAAAAAATTTTTTTAAAAAAAGGAAATAAATTGAAACTGTTTACCTCCTGTTCCTTGTTAGATGACCTGTTGCAGACATCTTGTGTATCCCGTGCTCCTTCTTTCATTTTCATTACTAAGTAGAGACTTCCAAGTTTATCCTTGTGTCCTGTCAGAATAAAGAAAAATATAAAAATAAAACTCTTAACTCTTATGCCAAAATATTTTTTTTTCCTCTTATTGGTCCTTCCTAAACATCTGTAAACCCATGTCATAATAGTCCAGTCACATGTGCCACCTAACGAGCTTTTGGTTTTCTGATTGCTTTCTGATCAATGACTTAGTTCCTTTTCAACTGGTCTATTAATTTTTTAACAGAAAGTTTTCTACCGAGTCTTTTTTTATTTTTAAAATAAATAGAAAGTACATTTTGCTAAAAACCTTCTAATTTCATGACAATTTGTTTTTATGTCAAATTTATTCTAGGAAAGTTGTGTTTTTTCCACTTAGTGCACACATGATCTGGAGCACAGAGGGAGTCCGATACAAAGGGTTGGGAGAAGCATGATAGTGAGGCAGAAGAAGTGTATTTGTGTCAGTGGTAAGGTGACAGCGTGGGGAAAGAGGAGGGACACGACCTCCTCCATGAATACCCCCAAGCTGTGCCCATATTTTAAAAAACCAACCAAACAAGAACTTGCACTTGCTTCATTCATCCAGCCCTTGGAAGAATCGCAGAGTAGATGGCTTGACATGTCCTTCTCACTCCCTGAGACTTCCAGCCATCCTGAGTCCTACTGCCGTTGCAGCATTAGCTCAGTAGGTGACTCCCAAGGAGGTTCTCGAGGCAGAGGAAAAAGCCCAACAGTTGACTGATGTGAGCACTAGCAATGCAGCTGGTGGAGAAGCACAAGGGAGCTGCTGTGTCTGGTCTTGATCACAGCAGAGCATTTAGCTCATAGCTGTGCCTGTTCTGAAGGCCACCCAGCAGAGATGAGAAGCAAGCAGCTTGCCTGTGGTTTCATGACTTAACCTCTTCTGGATTGCAACAGCTAAGTATAAAACCCCAAAAGATTTCTGAAAACAGTTATTGCAAATCATCAGGCTGTTTTCTTTTGCTCTGCAGCCTGCAGCATTGATTAGCTAAAGTAAAATATGTCATTGTGACATTTTATCCTCTTCCTTGAAAATGAATCAAGGTAATTAGCAGGTTGAAGAAGCTGGTTCCCTCAGCTGCACGCTGCCTTGCCAGGAGCTCCTGTAAGATTTCTTGGGCCTGCTTGGATTTTTTATGTGATCTTTTTTTTTGCACATCAGTTTGCTACTTGTAATGAATCCAAAAGCAATAAAGGTGGATTTCTGCAGTCACCATCCCTCTCTTTCAAGGAGGGGATGTGGCAGTGCATGCACTGACTCCAGTGCACTGACGCATCTTTTCTGTCTTCTGGCAATGAAGCAATGAGCAGAGCAGCAGATCTGTGAACTAGAAATGACTTGCTCTTCCACCATGGGATCCACCCTGCCTGCTCTGCCATCGATTTCTTCTGGAGGAAGGAGGAAAATTACTTTGCTTGCTGTTTTCAAAGTACAAGGTGATACTATGAAAGCTGACCTTGACATTTCTGTTGGACAAATTGGTCTTTCACAGTTGTATGGAAAGCAACTGCTATTCACAGGAGTAAAGAAATTTTCATTATGAAGAAGAATGCATCCAATGAAAATAATGATTTTTAGTCAACTCTGATGTCATAATGCTTCCTGAACTATATTTTAGGTTTTACAAGACAGCCTCCCTTTCCTGCCATCTCCCACGGGAAGCATTCTTCCTCCTACCCTACCCCCAGCGGGGTATGCTCTGTATGAGCCTGACTGAGACCCCCACTGTGCAGAGGAGAATGAGCTCAAAAATGACAAACTACAGCTCTTATCAGGCCCTCAGTGGCACTTAGAGCTAAAACCACGCCAGTATTATTTTTTTCATCCACAAGTTCATCTCATTTTCCATGAAAACTATTAACAAAGCAACTTTTTTCATCAAATGTTTTCCCTTGGGCTAGAAATTCATTTTCTGCCCTCTTGAAATTCTTGTTTGTTAGACCCCAGGGGAGGAATGCAATATCTGAGCCTGGGATACTGAAGTAGCACATGTACAATTTTCCGACAAGCAATAGGAAAGCGAATCTATTGTATTTGCCTCTCACAGCAGCTGACGCTAATGTGCAAAGCTAAAATAAATCCAAGTGATATCATAGATTTATGATCAATACTTAAGCGAGTTGTTTACTTATTAATCAGAAAGGCTAATGATGATTAGAGCTGTCTGGAAATACGCTGGCCTGCAATAACATTCTCATCTCCTCACATAAATGAATTAAATCTGAAAGCGCTGAAGGGCTTAAAAAACGAAACAAAAATCTTTCCTTCAAGCTGTATATATGCTTCTGGATGCCTTAGAGGCAACCTGTTAGTTTTTTAAGCAGTAATAAGTGCATTGGAAGCAAAGCCTGTGTGAACACTTCTGCAAACAGCACTTTGAAAGAGAAGTGCAATGAATAGAGTTGATCCAGAGCAGCAGTTTCAGCCTGACATGGACATTATCTGGATTAACCGCCAAACAGTGCACGGGCAGGGGTCCATGTTCCTGGGCTTGTACAAGTGCTGAGAGATTCCCTGGAGCTATTGTGAGGGAAGGGATGGCCTTCCTTCTCCTTCCCCCTTTCTGGTTGCCCCTGTCCCAGTCGGCCCCCTATGATTTCTGAGGAGTGGTTTCTAGGTGTTCACATGTGTATCTTGAGATAGCGAACAGGGAAGTTCACTAAATCCCTTAGGCCTCCTTACTTTTCAGTCTCTGTGTGATTTGTGCTTGAAATTAACCCTAAAGGAAACATCTGTAACATGTAAGAGCAGAAAGATGAGCAGCTCCCACAGCAGCATGGCACCCATACAAATGGATGCTCCAAGCACCCGGGTTACAGTATGTGCTTAGATGAGCATTTTCCCATCTGGCTGAGTGGGATGCCCTTTTCCTGACTACAGATGGTGTCTAGGTTGATTCAGCAGCTCTTACGAAGGGGCTTGCTGGGGTTTAGTCCAGCCAACCCTCTGGCTAGAGAAGAGAGGAGAGACCCGACCCTTTGGGATGCAACTAGCAGAGCCGAGTCCTGCACAGGACAGGGACCTCACCTCCATGAGTGGCAGAAGAGGCTACTGAGAGGGTGCCTAAGAAATGCTGCCAGCAGGTAAAGATGCCCATGCTTTGGGGTTGGTGTGTCACAGTGTTACTCTCCGGTGAAACTAATCAGCAGCATTTGGTGCTGATAACAGACAGAGGAAGGCAAGGGGGGCGGTGCTGGGTCAATTGCACCTGGCAAATGTCAGCCTGCTGTGAAGTGGTCAGAGAGAGGAATGGCTGTAAGTGTGAAGCATGCAGGTTTGCTACTCAAGAGGATTGTTTCCTAGAGTGAAGGTTGCTTGAAAGGAGGGAAGAGCTGGTACTCCAGTCAATATTATGGATGTTGCTACGGCCACTGGGAAGATTGAGATGTGGGGGAGGGGGGTTATATGGGACCACAGAATGGGGGCAAAAAGGCAGCTGCAAGGCAAACCTCTATTAATCATTTTGGGAGTAGTTCCTGCCAATCAGCAGCACAGAACAGACAAACCTCTGGCTGAGGCTGACCTGAAACCTCTGAAGAAGTGGTTTTGCTGCACGTGAGCATGGCACCTTTGCCAGTGGAGCAGAAGCATTAAGGATTTGTGTGTGTGTGTAGCCTGTATCTGCTGTTGGATTGGTAAAAGCAAATTTAGCTAATAACCAAAGTGATGCAGCATTTTTTGCCTCCTCTGGTCCTCTGTAAGGTGCTACCAGCCAAGCTGGTACGGTCCTCTGTCCCAGTGCACTAGGCTTGGATGTAGCTGGTTAAATGCTTTCCATTCTCATGTATTATTCACTGTAAGATTTGAATACTTTATCCAAGACAAGTTCTTGACATCCACTTACACTCACTTTCTCTTCCTTCCCCTTTCCTCCCCCATAGCCCAGGGAACAACTAAGGTGAAAACATTAAGTCAATATCCAAATCAGCTGCTGCAAGCAGGGAGGGTGAGAGATGCTGATGGAAGCTGGCTGTAACAGGAAACAACTGTTGTATGGAGAAGGCAGAGCTGGAAGAGATGTAAAAAGCCCCTGTGTTTGGTTCAGTGCTTAGAAATATGTAGATAATTTATTCCTGGGATGAGAGGTGTCACTGTTGGAGAATGGGATGCAGGCAGAGAAAACATCTTAGCTAGGAGGTTTTCTTCCATTAAGTATTCTTTAATCCTTATTTCTGCTGTGTGTATTATTTTGGTACTTAACAGGGGACACAGGCTCAGCTTTAAGATGAGTAGCTGAAAGGTGACCCGTTTCCCTACAGCTCAGCTTACAGCCGGCCTTACCTGCTGGCTTCAGTGACTACTGTTGTTCTTGTAGTCCTTGGGAGGAAACTCTGTCACGGGGATAGGAGCTGGACACTCCACTTGATCCCCTGTAATCATGAGAATTGCTAAATGGTAAATCCCTATTGATGTGCTGAATTGCCTTGTCACTTGTAATTGCGGGACTTTCCCTGGAGCGATGGGTAAGCAAAGGGTTTCTTAGTGAGTTTTACAGCTCTGCTGCAGTCCCTGACACTTACTGTGATGACTTAACTTGGAACAAGAAAATAACCCCTGGAAAGCCCTGCAAATGGCCAGCTCTAATCAGAAAGGTGGTTATGGCTCATCTCAAAGATCTGCTTGGCTGGAAATTGTGTCCTCAGGAAGGAAAGGATTCTAGATCCTTCTAGATTCTAGTAAAGAAAGCCCAATCTAACATGTGGCATCTCACATACTTGTTTGCAGCCTTTGCTTAGTTGTGGATCTGAGTCTGCTCTCCGGAATCTCCTGTACTTGTCAGCTTGAAAGTACCAATCTTGCCTGATCCTTTGTAGCAGTCTCCCAGCAAGTGCCCAGGGAAATCCCAGCACTGTGGAAGTCAAATGGCTTGAAAAGAGCAGAGGGTTTTGTTGCTGTTGCAGGTCTTGGGCAGCTTCTTTATGTTTATGTTAGTCAAGATGCTCAGAACTCTTTGAAAGGGAGAGTTACTATGTTGTTCCAAGGCAAAGTTATGACTAAAACCAATTGCTTTTAAGCTTTTTTTGCCTTTTCTTTAAGGCTATACGGCAAGCCATATAACTTCTTTATAGTTTTTTGCTGCCAGATTTCTATGTGCCTTTAAGGGCTGTGTAGTTAGCATACTGCAGGCGGCACCTTTGCATAAAAAACATGGCATTTAGCTAAGCTTGAAGGAGGACAGCCCTTTATTCCTCCTCTCAATTTCCCTACAGCCAGATGCACCTCATCTCCTGACTCGTAAAACTGCGAGCATAATAGCGTTCATGGCTGAGGGAGCAAGCCAAAGCCTTGAGACAACAGAGCTTAAATATTGAGAGGATTCATTGGTTTCTTTCAGAAGCAGCCCATGGGCTGTTTAGCCAGACACTGTGGTCACCTTTTGCAGGAACACCTGCAGGTGACACCGTCTAGCCTGCTCACCCGGTATGCATTAGTGGGGATGCAGTTGCAGGCCCATGCAATGTGTCAGATGGGGATAGGTTGTGAGGTTCTAACCTCTGCAGAATTTGGCAAATTGGCCTAACAGAACTTTAATATCTATTTTCTGCTAGGTCAGCTGAGACAATCTGTTTTGGCAGCCCACTGTTTCATGGGAATGTGTGCATGTTTTCCAAGGAAGAAATTTGGTTTCAGCGACCATCTGATGAAGCTCATGCCTCACGTGCAAGCTGCCTTTATCTAGCATAAACAAGGGGCTTGCAGCGTTTACACTGAGACATGGTGGAGCTCTGCTAGAGGACCCTGCATCTCTGAAGGGTCTTAGGGACTTTCTCCAGCATGTTAAAGCTTGTCTTTTTGCTGCTGACAGTGTATCATGTCATTAATATACAAAAGGCTTGATGAAAATTCATTCAACTTCCCTTGTGCCAGCTATTATAGTCACTTTTTCTATGACTCAGGCAGTAGCATAGGCCTGTGTGTTTCATGTTTGTATATAACTTGTATAGATTTGCAAATGGAAAGGTACAAAAAAATCATTAGTTTTGCTCTGTGCTCTGACTTTGCCTGGTTACACAAATGGTTATGGAGGAATACTGTGCTTGATCAGTCATTTTTTCATTACTTAGAACAAAATTTCTGTTAGTAAGTCTTTAAAAATAATTGATTAAAAAAAAATAATCTGAGTTTTGGTCCTAGAAGGATCTGGTAACATCTCTTTGGCTTCCTAATGCAACAGGACACGCTAGGTCACTATCTGTTTTGTAGGACAATGAATGTGCAGGGAGGGATGATGGCAGATTTGCCCCAGACCAGTCCAATGGCAGTATCAGGCAAATGACCCCGACCCTGCCTTTTTGGTCTCCTCTAGAATCTAGAGCAAGACTCTGGATCATGAACAGTATGCACAAGTCTCATCAAATCCTTCCAAGGAATAACTTTTCTCACCCTCTCCTGGAAAATTATGCATCTGGCCAGCTTTTGTCTGTCATGTGCAGTCCTAAACAGGATCTATGCTCTTGTTTTCTGTTTCTTGTTTGTGAATTGCTGCGTCTGGGCTCTGGGATCTCAGTTATCCAAATGTGTCTGAGGTGCGGTGTCAAGGGACCTTCTGACCTTGTATGCTGCATAGCTAAAAACCAGCATCAGTCACAACTTCTCCCATTAAGGGTTTTTACTGGGGCACCTAATACATAGTATTCACAATATTCTATCAGTGTAGTAATCCAGATGTGTGACATCAGATCAACTTCAGATGTTTTGTGTCAAAATAGCTCAAGCTGATTACTTTTTCCTTAATTCATTCAGCTCTACTTCTTTTAATTAGATGTACTTGCGAGTGCTGTATTTGATATTTAGTTGACTAAGTTCCACATAGCCTGATGGGCAGTAATGTAAATATGGTGCATGGATCATAAACACCCCTGCTGAAGGAAGGATGGAAATGTGACATGCCACAGCTATAAAAGGTAGGGAATCATCACATTTCTGGGGTACTGTCCATCTCCCAGGATCATACAGAGTTCAAGCAGTGGTTAAGACTTATAACTTCTAAAGCAGAGAAGACTTTTGACTGTATTAAAAATTAACCATGAAATATTTCCCTTTCAGGGGTTTCATTCACAAACAACAGAGCTGCTTTTTTGGTGGTAGTAGGAGATACCACTCCTGGACTGCTTGTTGTTTATGTAGCAAGACAAAGTCAAGCCATTTGTGCCAGGGATGTGCTGCAACGATGCATCTCCTGCGGTGGGGGTCTGGCTGCGCTGGGAGTGCAGAGACTGTTCTGTGTCACGGGCTGCGGGCAGAGAAAAGTGGAGCACAAATCCCTGTGAGGCGTCTTGGCATTGTATCACAAATGAGCTGCTGGACTTGGGCTCAAACACTTTGGTTTAAACTTATTCACTCAAACACAATACCTTCCTTTCCCTTCCAGCAGGCAGCTGCTGCATTTCTCCCACACCAGCGCACCAGCAGGCTGAGGAACTCAACCTTGCAATTAGATGCCACACTGTGAACACTGGTGGAGGGAATGAGGGACATGTCCTGCTTTGCTGCAGGTGTCCTTGCCACCGTCCCTGGTAAAGAAGCAAAGTCAGCAGGCAGCAATGCCTGACATGGGCACAGGCAGGCCCGTGGGCGGGCGCCTGGCTGGGTGTCGGGAGCAGGCTCACAGGCAGGGACCCTGCTGGCAGTGATGGGGGCAGAGCTGCAACTCCTGTTGACTGAGGTGGCATTTCTCCAGTGTGTGTGTCCATCCATTCAACTCATGTGTGTTCTCTCACCGGAACCTAGAAGGCCAAGCTTTACTCTTGTTGCCAGAGCAAAGATTAAGGCTTTTCTCTGCCACAGTCTGAGACTATTAGAGAGACAGAGTGGCTGTTGGAGCTCTCTTTGCTAAAGGAGAAGGCTTTGTGCTTTTCTGTTGGCTTCTGAAAGAAACCTGAGGCTATTTGACACTCAAGGAGTTACAAGACTGCCATGCTGATATGTCTTTCTGTTCCTTGGAGCTGTAATACCTTAAAATTAGTCTAACAAAGTCACAGTAATTCTGTTCCTTATATTCAAATTGGCAGCTTTTCTGGCAAAGCTCTACATGCCATTTAATAAAAGTCTGAATGACCTTTATTAAGCTGAGATATTTTTCTATGGCAATGATGCTAGGGGAATTTCAGGCTCTTCTTCTCATTCATAATAAGGTAGCGATGTAGGAGAGGATGTGTTATAGGCCACCCAACTTGCTACATGACCCTGGGCTTGCAGGCAGGCCACACCAGAGTGCAACAGAACCATATTATTTTCTTCACAGTCCATCTAACCTGCTGCCCTGGGTACCATGTCATCTGGCTTCATCACCCAGCTAATAGCAGAGTTGCATCCTCTCCTCTTACGTTTCCTATTTCCTATGGGAGGTGTGTTGCAGAGAGGGCACTTGGGGAGGAGCCCACAGATGAGGAATAAGGGAGAAGCAGGGAGGTCAGCAGCACATATATTGCTACCCGGAGTTTCTGGCTCAGTCCTAGTGGGACAGAGTGATTCATTTGCCCTATGTAAGCTGGGAGATGACTTATCACAGGGCAATGCCAACCTAGAATACATGGCTGGGTTTATAAGCAGACAAATTTAAAGAAAATAAATCCTTTGAAGCAACTTGTCCAACCCATTCTGAATTTGTATATGTGAGGGCTGCTGGTTTCCTCTAGAGACCCTCTTCTCTGTAGATTGATGCATCTGAAACAGGAAAAAAACTCGAACCCTAAACAGAGTTAGCTTTAACATTCAGGAGCTAGAAATCTGTCCCAAGTCAAATCTGGGACAGACGTTTTCTGCTTATCAAGGCTTCCCTGGTACAGTTGTAAAATGTGAGGCCAGTGAGTGCATAGCACAGATCTGTGTTCCTGATATTTCTCCCTTGCAGGTGACCCTGTTGCTCCACCTCATCCTTGCGTATGTGCAGACATGCCTGACAGCTGCTAATCGAAACTGGGACTACTTGAGAGCAGAGAGGCTGGTGGAGGCCAGGGATAGGCGTCCAGTTAAATTGCTGTGAGGACAAGTCTTGCAGGCAGTGCTTGAGTGGGTGGTCAGGTCTCTCTGGTCTCATGTCCTCAACACAGAGTGTAACCTTTGGTTTACATCTCTTGGTGTCCTACTGATGTGCACAAACCCTGTGAGTGCTGCTGCACCTTGTTCACATTAGAAGACAACATACCACAGGAATAAGTGCTGTGGGACCAGCCCTGTGCTGCAGCCCTCTCCCACAGCTGCCTGGGAGAGCCCTGGCCCTGGGCAGGGGTGTTCTGTCTGCCTGGCAGCACGGCACAGCACAGCAGGAACCTCTGTGCCATGGCTGAATGTGGCCCTGCTGTGGGTGTCCTGGATGCCTGGCCCTGAGCTGGGGAAGAATTTTCTAAGTGGTATATAAAAAGGGGCAGAGCTGTTTTTCCAAAGGAACAATGGAAAGCAGAAATATTTCCGTGGTTTAACCCTGTGCCAACTGTGAGCAGCTCCAACTCCTGGTGTTCAGAAGTGAAAAACTTTTCTTTCACATGTCACAGAGTAATTGAAAAGGAAAGAGCTTTCCTGCTGGCTTCAAGCAACTAGGAAGATGTTCACACCTTGGCTGCCATTCCCTGCTATCGCATCCAGCTAAGCAGCCCCATCTGGGAGCTAGTCAGAAAGAAAAGACTTGAAAGCATTGGGCGTGTTTGTCTGGCAAAGAGAGCCAGCTCCCTGACAGTCGTTGCAAATGCTGTTCACGTGAAGCAATCACACCCTCTCACCTCCTCATCTCTCCATAAGGTCATCTCCAGGACAAGTCTCAAACCAAAGTTCTGTTTTCTCAGGTAAAATTTAATAGTCTTCAATATGCTCATTTGTACTTTCACCCTTTTCTATTTGAAATTTACCTGAAATGCTTTCACATGCTGCTCTCACAACACATATATACAAAAGCTAAAACAGAAGATAGGAGGAAACAAATTTATCAGGAATCTGGTCTGAAATCCCCTTTTTGGAAACAACCAACCAGACCAACAGCACTGCCCACACCAGTAAATGATGTTAAATAGTTGCATTTGATGGAAAAGTGTTTTTATTCAGCCATTCAACAGTAAGTCCGATGTCAATAAAACCAGTCATTTAGAAAATAATTTCCTCTGCTATGTTTAGAAGCAGATGTGCACAAACATATGCATGCATTTGTGTTGACTGTATGTGTATGCCTCACCACAACATTACTTAATTTTCTTACTATCTTTCACCTGCATATTAGCTCTTTGCCTTATTTTCTAATTAATCAGCATCTGTAAATATCACAAGCTTGTTATTCATATTTTCCAGGGCACTCATGCAGATGTTAAATGGGACCCATCCTAAAAAGGATTCCTCCCCACAAGCCTTTGTCGTATGTCCCTTGACCTAAGGACTATTTACTTACCAGGCAGGTGGCTGAACCTTTTCTGTGGCCATTATCTTTATGGGTGAGATATGACAAAGTAAATTTCTCTCTGAAAGTATCTTTCCCACATTTCTCAGCATCCTGGGCCTTCTGAACCCTCCTGAGGCTGACAGGCCTTAGTGGCAGAAAATTTTTAGGTGGCATTGATTCTTTATGTTTCACCTTGTCCAATGACTGTTGCGTGAAGTATGCTGCAGCTACTCATTCAACTTGATTTCTTCAAAAATCTTGTGTTGTGTGCTGACTGCTACACCTCCCAAGCAAGACCATTCTTTTATATAGTCAGCACTTAAAGCCACATGTAATAGCATCTGGGGTGGACCTTTTAAAAAATGGCCTAAATCATCACAACATCCTGTGGGACTGTCGTGGTTCTTCTGTCTCAGCTATATTTCTCACAAGAAAAGAAAAGTAATTTATATATTGAGCAAGATAGTAGTAGAATGGTTTTCTATATTATTCTGTAACATTTTTAGATTTTTTTGTTTGTTTTTTTCTACTGACGGATCGTCCAGAGATTATCACTAAATTGTCTAATGAAATGCATTGGTGTCTTTTCTAAATTGATGTACTCAATTCAGTACCTAGCAGCATTTGGAAACAGTTCAAATTGCATATATTTAATCTGACAACGTGCTGTCTGGTTTTCCACCTTTCCTCAGTTCCCTCTGGAGTACACCCAGAATAGCTCAGTGTCATCAGCAAATCTTGGAAATGAGACTCGATTTCAGATAATGGAGAACTGTTTATGGACCTCAGTGTATTCCAGCCTTCCATTTTTGAAAATTATTCGTGTAATAGTTAATTGAGAACAATATGGCTTCAGTTTTAAGCTAGTATTTAGATATTAATGACAAACTAGGAAGGTATGCCCCACATAGCTCTGTTATCCCCTGTATCCGTGAACCCTGGTCCCACCCAAAAGGCTTGAATGTTTCTTAAGTGGAGGCCACCTCCTGTGCTGATGGACAGGCTGTTGACACTTCCTTGTTCCTGGGGCCTGGTCTTCCTATTGCACAAAACACTTAAAGATTTCAAAACCAGGTTAAGAAATATTTCTGTTATTTTTCTAACCCTTAAGCCAGTGGCCTAGAACTTTGTCTAGTTTATTGTAAATATCAAAATGCTGATAAAAAAAGCTATAGGCTCCCCTGACTCCTTAAGGAACACTTTGTAATCCTTTTGTTATGCAGGCATTAGCTTCTCTTGAGCTACAAAGATTTACAGATACAAGAGGACAGGGTTTTCTTTGTGGACCAAAAGCTGTATATTTTTTTGCGGAGTCAAAGTTCCTTTGGGTCTTATCATGGATGGGTTTTGTCACTATCAATCAGCTTTATGATGGTAATACTTATCATTGACTGCAAGGGGTCCCACTGCTGTGCACACACCTAGCACCTTGCTGTGATTGCACAGTTCATGAATGCTTTTTGAGAAGGCTGGATTTCCTAAGACATACAGACAAGGTGTGGATGATGCAGCCAGCTAAGCTTGAGTTTATGTACAGGTAAGTCCCTGTTTGCTTCTGGCCAGGAACAAGGCTGTATGAAACAGTACAACAGTGGCAGCCTCCTTTCACACTCAGTTCTCAGAAGTAGGCACAGCTTCTTTTCCCACTTGTCCTTGAGGAGGTCTCTGCCATGATGGGGAAATAACAGTGGTGTCCTGTAAGAGGCAATGGCCAGGAATAGCAGTACCTTGTTGTAGCCCCACAGCTCCCTTCCATGGGCGTGGCATGTTGCATGCTGAACGTCCCTATGCTAAAGAATAAGTATCACCCTATCATCACATTTTGGTGACAGGCAAAAGAAAGCACTCCATAGCTGTGTGAAAATGCCAAGTAAATGAAGGCTTCTTGTCACAGGCAAAACAGTCTTGACTCAGGGAATTTAATTTCATTTAATTCATTGCCAATTAACATAAAGCATTGTTGTCTCTGTTATTGTCCAAATTCATTCTCTTCCTGACATATCGAGCCTTTTTTTTAAACAAGGCTGTCTCTGTCCCTTGAGCTTCTACAGGGTGTCCACACCAGCTCATTTGTTTTTTCTATGTTGTTGGTGGTCTTCAAATGTTTTTAGTGTTTCTTTTTAGAAGTGGAAGCAATAGATTAGTAAGACCTAGGTTCTCACTTTGACATCAATAATTCCAAGCTGAACAGTTTGTGTTTAGCACACATAGAAACCTGTCTTTTTCAAACATTCAAGGCCATGCATTTTAGGTGTGTAACTCTTAAATATCCTCTTTGAAGCTTACATTGAGCATTTGTGGAGTGTGTGCTCAACTGAAGGAGCACTTTCCTGGGGTCTGCCATTGAAAGGAAAAGGTGTGGATGCTCTCTGCTAAATAGAAACTGCTCAGCACCTGAGCCACTGTGATGCAAAAATAGCTGCTACCTCCTTTCTTCTGTTCCTAAGTGACTCAAGATGCAGCAATTTGTGTACATTGATTAAATAGTAACTGTGTTACTAATTAGTTCAAGTTACTGTGGTTCTCAAACTGAGAACTACCTATGAATGCTCAAACATGGCAAAGACTGTAGCAGAGGTGTCTGCAACACAATCATGTAATAACTCAATCTGTTTGAAACAATTATTTTTTGGTAATGATTTCACTGACAGAACCACATTTCCTATCTATGTGTAGAAATGGATAAAGAACATTTTTCTTGACTGTTTAATAATGCAGGGAAAATACTGGCAACATATACGGCCATTCAGGTCAGAATTCCCCAACTCTGTTGTCTGTGTTTGGATGCATGTATAATGCTCCTCTTTGGTGGGTAGAGAAGACTTTGAAGATTAAAAGTGATCCAGTCTAAGAACTCCACTCTGGTGATCCAGAAAAACACTCTTGCAACTCTTCAGATATTGTGCCTTTGAAAAAAGAGCTTCAGCTCTATCTCCAGGTCCCCAGATCAATTTTGGTCCAGATAGGTAAATATCCTTACTTGACTGAAGCAAAATGTATGCACACACCCAATGCATGTGCATGTTGACCTGAACTAATTGCCATCCTTATGATGTTTCTGCTATGACATGAAGGATTGAGGAGGTTGACACAGACTTCCACTTTTACAGATGGGTTATTTAAAGGTAGCTCCCACATGTTTGACAGCAAGATAGGCAAAGGTCATCTTCACTTACAGCATGCATCCGAAATCCATTTCCATATACATAACTGCACAACTGCCTTCTGGATGTTGCACTGACCCTGGGGTTCAGGGGATCACCATGAGCTGCCTGCTGGAGGGTGGTAGGGTGTATGCCACCCATAGAAGATTCCACTTCCTCAGTCCACCCAGTGTGAGCTGGGCAGTCAGTCCCCAGCCGATGCCGTTGTCTCCTCTGCTGGTCTCAATGTCAAGTGTGCACAGCAGTGCTGGGGTTTCAGCAAGTTCTCAACCCCTGGATCTCTGAGTTTCACCTTCAGCTATCAGGAGCTCAGCATTTGCTTATCTAATCTCAAGCTTGTTTTCTGAAACTTACCTCTGTTGAAGCATGGCTTTTATGTTAGGTTCTTGTTTGAACTACTTTGTATTGCTCTGGGGAAGTCTGGGCCCCGTCTCTGTTTCTCTGCATTACTTTAGTGCAGTGCTGGTTGCTGTACCTTATTTTTTATGGACAGGCCAGGAAAAGGTGGTGACATGCCTTACAAAATCTAAATCTTGCATCTTCTTTGGCTTCCCCTCCTGAGGATTAAATCACAGGGAAATCCTACAATATTTGGAGCAGAAGACCAGCCTGTGCCATGTGTCTGTAGAGGCACACTCCTGAATCCTTTTTCAGCTGAAGAACATGTATAAAATTAGGAAAAGAAAAAAAAAGAAACACCTCCTCCACACAGATTTTCTCAGCTGTATATTAACCTCTGAGCTGTTTACTTACACATATAATAGCTCGGGACCTGATTGTGTTGCAGTCATTGAACTTCATCTTAGGGATAAAATGAAAGCTGTTTTCATGAAAAATTTCTTTGACCCATCTACGAGCAAAGTCACTGCTGGCCTTTTTATCTTGTCTTCACATCCTGCTGAGATAGCAGCGCCGAGGCCAGAAGTTGCTGAAATGAAAGGATTTGCTGTCTGTTTTGTCAATGTAAATGGGTTGTGGAAAGGAAACTTTAGAGGATAGTGGCTCCAAAAATTCATCCTAACATTAGTTTCTGATGCTAGAGTGCCAGACGTCTCTTAAAATCAGCTCTCATAGCTCTTGGAGATGACATTTATGTCAGACAAAAAGAACTCTGACTTCTGCATGCTTTGCTAACAATACAAATAGTTATTTTATATAAACTTTTGTCTAACTTTTTGGAATAAGTTTGCAGGGAGCAAATAACTAACAAACTTTTAATATTATACAAGTTGAGCTGGACGTAGCTATTTGCTGCTGGTTCTGCTCTTTCAGCTGCATGAGCCATGGGAATAAATCATGGCTGTTTTGAAGAGGAACACACTCCTAGCCATCAGATGTATAGAAAAGCCTTTTAAATACAAAGTATACCTTGAAAATTACTTGAGAGTACAAGTAGCAAGAAGTGCCACAGACGGGTATGAAATATCCCATTCCTTACACCAGAGGAATGCAAGTGAAGCAAAGTTACTTAGCATTAGAATTAGCTAATGTTGACAGCTGAAGCTAAAATAAAATTATCACCTACCACTGGAATATCTGAGATCTTAATACATGATGTACACTGACTTCTTTTGGAGTCATCTCTACCTGTTGAGCATTTTAAAGAATGGAGGTTCTTCATAAAGATGGGAGAGGGGGCATATCTGTTGCTCCTCTCCAGCATCTGCTATGTGTTATCAATTACATATTGAAGGCCCGTTTTGCAATTAGTACATACTAATGTTAACCCCCTTATAATTGGTGAAAATAATAAGATCATTCTGATTTATACCAGCAGGCTTTTATTTTGTCCATTTCTGCCAGATAAGCTAGTTTGTAGTTGTGTGCAGGGACCTTAACTTTTAAGGATTTGCATGGCGCAAGCCATGAGGGCAACTTGGTCAGTGCTGCCAGAGGGGTAGCCTAGCCTGGGCAGAAAACTGTACTCTCATGAGGACCCCACTGCTCAACCTCAGCCATTGCCACACAAACTGCTCTGAGCCGTGAAAATACTTGCTACAGCAGAATAGCACATTCTTTGCCCAGGCATCAGTGATTTACCAGGTTATAAATACAAACCTACCATGATTCCATGCTGAATTGCTCTCAGTTGTGTGAGGAGAGCGAACCAAACCACTTGCACGGGTAAGGATGCAAAACTAGGAGGAAGTTGGTCCTGATAAATACCAGATTGGTCAAACTCCCCCCCTCTCCCCCCCACCCAAACTGACTTCATTGATGATGTGAAAGATGGATTTCCTAAAATGTGAAAGGAATGACTCGTTCTACCATCATTAGCGGCTCAAGGCAAATACTCATGAGATTGAATTAAGAAAACTACTACCTTTATAATGCTATGGTTGAAGGCTCTCCAGGGAAGGCACTGACTCATAAGACTACTGTTGCTTTTCAGCTTGAGCAGGAGAACGATGTGCACAGAGACATGACACATGCTGCATTTGAATTGCGAGCAAGTGAGGGAGGTACCATTGTTTCAGATACTAACCTCAGTGTCAAGAACAAATTGATATGCTGATCAATTCCAGGATTTTTAATGCAAATGTTTTCATTATTCAAATAGGCAGCCTTATTTTGCATGAATTTTCAAATTGTTATTTCCCCTTTAAAAACAAAAAGAAAGGTTATAAGTGGAGCTGAGCAAGGAAATTTTCAGAGGAGTGGTCATAGTGGAATTGATAGCTGAATCAAAAAACTGAGGGAAAACAATTCTCTTACAGTTTTTTTTTGGTTTTGTCTTTACTTTAAAATGAAGGGGGAAAAAAACCCACCAGTTCAGGTTCAAAGAAAGACTTTCATATGAAACCTGCTCTGTGAAGTTTTGGGATTATTACACTATTTTGTAGACCCATTTTCCAAATTTATGTTAAAAATATGCACAGGTAAAACTATGAAAGCACTAAAATAAAAAGTTTTATTAAGAAAGCTAAGACAAACTGATTTAACTCTTTCAAATCCTGACCCTAACCCCCTTGTTTTTTGCAAAAGATGTTAATATGATTTGCTCTGGGTTTCGGGTTTAGTAGAGATTTATGTTTCTGGTCAATTTTATTATAAGTCCACAACAATGCAGCCAGTGTCTAGTAATAAAGAAGAGAAAAATAAGGATCTATTTTTGTAACTCTCAGAAGAATTTTCTAGAAACTTGTCCTTCTGCTTTCTAGTTAATTGAAATTTCCTTCCCTTGACTCATTGTTTTCAAGGGCAAAACAAAAGAGCAAAATCTCTGGGCTCAGATCCCACACAGGAATGTGCATGGTAGTGGCTGCCTGGGAGTGTGTTTCTTAAAGATCTCTCCTGGCTTTTTTCAAACATAGTTGTGATTTTTTTGTTTCGTTTAGTCAACTGTTTTCTCTTTAGCTTTATTCATGCAATTTAAACATACACACAAACAGCAGTGTCTAAACTATAACCATGAAATTACTACATAGTCAAATTTTTCCCAATACTGAAGCACATCTTTGCTGCTTCTCCTAAAGCCAAAAAAACCCCAACCCAACACCAAAGCAAAACAAACAAAACAAAACCCTCCAACAAAACTAACAAAGACTCATCAACCTTTAGGAAAATAAAAGACTATGTAGTAATGCACATTGGAAAATTGAAGCTGCTCCTATTCTTTTCCATTTGAGGACCACATCTTGTCCCTTCCATGGTGGTATCTTACAGAAAGAAATGTAATTCCTTGGGCAGCCAGGTCAGATAGAGGACTCTGGTTAAAAGCTACTTATCATTACTGCTTGGAAATGTGCTGAAATTGCGGTAACACATCCTGTGATAAATTTTCAAGCAGTTGTGCCATAGCTTCTCACTGTGTATCTACACAGACTCTTGACATGTGCAAAAATAGATAAATCATAGATAAAGAAATTGACGTTTTTGCTGTCTGGTAATACATGGCTTAGAAAAAGATGAGGCATGCAATAGTGTCTGTGTACGTGGGAAATTCTTATCTGCAGTTAAATTTTAATTACTGACACACATGGATTTGTTAAAAGAGCTTTTTGCTTCAGGGCATGTGCAGAAGGCCTGAATACAGAGGTACTTGTGTATTTTCCCAACTGATCTTCCACTAGATGGAATAAGAATTGTGCCCCTTGGCCTCAGACAAAATCTAGGAATACGTGCTCTGGACATACACTGCAGAAATGTGAAGGATTATAGCAACAAGTGAAAGATCAGAGCAGGGCAATACAGCCTAGGGTGTGTTTCACACCGTGCCATAGTACTAACCCCTACAAGGTACAACCCCTTACTCTGCGTTACACCTGCTTCAAAACAAGGGTTCCAGGGCAGGACTCTATTGCATGATGCCCTTCCTAGTCATTTGCTGACATCTGGCTACTGGAAATCAAAAAGCATGTCTTCTTCTACTTTGTACATTCATATTCTCTGAACTACAATGTACTACCTTGAAAATGTCACTGTTAAGTTTTTGTCTATCCTTTGTACTTCATTCAGGAAAACATTTGCTAGTTCATTCAAGCCTACTACAAACCAGATGTGGTCTTAAAACTAGCAGAAAATAATCTTATTCAAAGGGAAAGATTTAGGTGAAAATACAATTGTGTTGTGGTTTAAGGTTT
>VYZX01032233.1:3555-20198 GCA_013401335.1 Brachypteracias leptosomus
GATCATGAAAAATACATAATGAGTGGCAATAACTTAAAAAATCGGACTTTTTTTTATAGCACTAATGATTAGGGCAAAACCTACATACATTTCAAAATAACAGTGCTAATCATGCACATCACATTATAGCCATAAGATTCCTATAAGTGAATAGACAAAGTAGCACTGAGGCACCAAAGACTTTGAAAAAAACCCTCCACAAACCCAGCTAGCTCACCAAAAAGTTTTTTATGGACACTGAGTGCAGTGGAGATTTGTAAGCAGCTTTAGTAGTGTTTGCTGGCAGAAGCTCTATCTGTACACATGCAAAAGGATCAAAAAGAACTTGTGTTTAAAGCTGGATGAGGGAGAAAGATTACTAACTGTGATTATTGACAAAGGCTTCCTACAAAAAGCCAGCCACTGACAAGCAACCTTGTTTAGGCAGGGCTGATCGCAGCATTTAAGGAGAGTATAAACAACCAGTGTGCAGAAGAGCTTCAACCAGAAAACAGAAAGCGTGCATAAAATGAGTAAGGATGTATTAAAGACTAGAACAGCACACTCACTACTCTGACTAGATGCTCATTCTTTAATTTCTCTATTTCTGCCTTAATTTTTTTCCTTTCCAAGTGGCTTCCACATTCAGCTATCTGACCAGCCATCTTCCAGATGCTATATATACTTGATTTCCTACTGTAAACTGACCAGAGTGCTGTAGAGCTGCCATTATTTTGACCCACATTTCATCCTCAGAGTCCCCTAACACAGGCAAGTCTGTCAAACAACATTACTGCTAGGAAGCTGTTTGTCAAAATCTCCCTAATTCAGCAGTGTTTATGGCTTATTTGGTCGTTCCCTATCCCCTCTGCATTTTCACTGTTGATGGGGTACTATCATTGAGTCAGGGCATTGAACCATGAGAAACTCAATGTGGACAAAGCTTGAAAAGCCCACACAGCTTAATTTATCACTCATCACTGTGCAACATATGTATATATATGCAGATAGGTTTGCACTGATTGATGTATAGAGACCAACATGCATGTGTTTGGAGCTTACTGGGCACACAGTTCCTACGCAAAGGATGTTGTTCCTCTCACAGTATGGGTTGCACTGCTTAGCCTGGATACAACTTACAGAAAAATAAAACCTCTTGGTTTGCTAGTAGGAAGCACTTTTTGTTTTTCTGGAAGTGAAACATCTGAAGACAACTGAATTTGGTAAGTCTGGTTTGATATAAAGTGACTATGGAAACTAGTCTTGATCAGGTTCCTACTATATTTGTCTTCCTACAGAAATGCCTTGGTTACTGCTATAGTTTTCAAGCTCAAGTTAATAGAGGGACTTCTCTGAATCCTTTCAGGCTGGCTAAAGTATGACTAAATTGAACGTGTAATGCTAATTCTGAAAGTTTTCAGTGCCAATATAATGCTTTCTCCACTGAGGGAAATGGAACCTTGTCTTGAACAAGGTCAAAAATACTTTAAAAAAAATGCTGCTTAAATCATTTAATGTGACGTAACACTGCCACAGCTTAGGACCTTTTAAACTCTGAGATAATTACATTTTCCTCAACCATTGAAAGTAGATTTTAATCTAGCACATTACATGAAGAACACATCTTCTCTGCCACAAAAAGGTATTATTTACAGATAAATAGCTAGTATGAGATTGTAGCTTCCTTGTAAAAATCAGTGAAGAAAAAAGTAAAGCTATCTCTTGCCTTGTCTTCTAAAAAACTTTTCATTAAGGTATCTTCAGCTAGAAGTCTCCTTGTAAAAGACACACTATTTTTAATAACGAAGGCCCAATGTAAGTCTGCATCCACAGAAAGACTCTCATGCATTTGATGAAACATCTGGTAACATATGGCAAACTAACATATGGTAGAGGCCAACTGTAGACATGAAAGCTGCAGTTTCCACTCATGTTATCAGCCCAAGGTAGAAAAGAAAAAAAAGCCTCCTCGTGGCTTGCATTTTAGATATTTTGATAAAGTTTTCTTGCAGCAGCTCTAACATTCTTTTTCTTTAATGTGTATTTTTCTTCACAATTGTAAATAAAGATAAAAGTCTTTTGCTATTGTAAAAAACAACCAAAAAAAGCAACTTGGCAGTATGATCTACACGGGATTGTGGTATCCAACATTAAATATGGAATTTAGGCTTTACTGAAGCATATGACAGGGTGAATAGGTGGGAAAAGATGAGAGGGGAGAGAACCATGATCAGACATACTTAAGTAAGTGCACTGAAACTGGCAGGCAATGAAACTTGGTTGGATATAACTGAGATGAGAATTTGGCTCAAAGCATCTTTGATATTTACTTTAAAAATAAAGAACATCTGCGAAAACTGAGAGAAGGAAAACATTTTTGATATTTTATATTTAAACATTTGAGTAATAAAGTCCCACTCTAAGAATATAAAAAAATGTCACATGTGCCCTATAAATGTATATACCTCAAAAGCAAGAACTGATGTAACTATAGCTATTATTTCCCTATTTTCTCTTCAATGTACATTATCTGTATCACTTTAAGACAGCAGAAACTGAATTTTCCAATTTCTTGAAAAAGGCTGTTGAAAAGTTTGAGACTGAATTCTTTGGCACTGGTGAGGCACCTTGAATACTGTGTTGAGTTATTCTAATCTCAAAATTACACTGTATAAAATTATTTTTGTATAGAATTAAGTGTCTTATTTACACATTATACATGCTATTCACAACCAGCAGTTTATCCTTTCACTGCATGTGGACTATGAAGGAAAATAAACTGACTAAATTAATGTTGTTAGTAATTGGCAATGATCCTATATGGGCTAAGGTATGCAAAGGTCTACGTAACCATTGCTTACTTTCAATTTTTTCTAGGCATAGCTACAGTTAATATTCAGTCAACCACTGTAACTGTATACAGAGTATTTCTAATATTATTCAGATTTTTTTTGCTATGCTGCACCTAAATGGGACTCTTGCTTTGGCTAAGGTTTACCTCATTACTTCCAACTGACATAAAAATGTTTACTAATCTTACATTATTTGGAGTCTCCATTTAAATGCAGCCTTTATCACTTATTTAGACAGCATGAGATATTTTAATTTCTGCCTACACTAATGCTCACTAGCCATTGTGCTTGGGATATTATTATCTCAGCACTGAGCAAGCATGACATTCTTACTGTTTTCTACTGCAAATGCGTATCTAGTAATGACAGTTAACAACAGAGCGTGTGCAGGTTTTAACAGGAGGCTAGTCAAGCATCCTATCTTTCAGAGAGAGCAGAAAAAGAAATATTGTGTGCTCTCATCTTGTCTGTACACAATTATTATTTCGAGGATGGTTTAATTAATAAGAGAGGAAATGTTGTCCAGCATCTGTTTACTTAACTGTACCCAAAAGCTGACTGGGTGAGAGACCTGTTTCAGGTTCCTATTGTAGCTGCTGTGAGATTCTGAACCCAATTTTTTCACACCCCAAATGAGTGCCCCACATACCAACCTGTGAGGTGTTTCATAGTGGAACTGATGAAGCTGTTTCACTACGTAGAAATCATTCAATATTCATAGGCGAAGGGACAAATTAATTTAATTTAGATGTTCTATATGTGTGAATGCCTTAATTATCAAATTACAGTAATTCCTCTTTTATTTCTCTTCTCTTACCCAATAAATATGTAATTACTTGGACAATGTGGAATAATTTCAACAGACTTTTACAAAGACTATCCAACAGCCAGACGACTGAAACACCCTCCTGATATGTGGGAGACCATGCTTAAGTCCTGCTTCAAACAAGAGTGAGATAATATTCAAATTTGGTCTAATGGATATAATACAAAGAGGTGTATCTGCTTTCCCACACAAACTTTTCATTCCCAGCTGCCTTTGACTGGGCCCTGCTAGTGAGAGGAGTGGGGAATACTCAGTTTGGGAATCTGGCCAGGGCATAAGCTGCACATCTTAAAAGCTCTGCAGTGAAGGAAAAAGTTATACAGCAACCACTGTTTCAACAGACACAAGCTCACTGCCAAAACCAACAGATACTTTTCACATATGGTTGGGGGAAAGAAGAACCTAGAGGAACAGATGGAAAGCTTACCTAAAGAGCATATCAAAAGACAGGCAAACCAGAAGAATCAAGTACAGTCCTTTGTCCTAAATCCGTGAAGGCTCCCACAACTTAAGAGTGCAGAGAGTAAGAAAAATCATTGAGTTCTGAGTCTGTGGGTCCCTCTGCAAGATCCAGGTACATGGCTGTGTTCTCCCCAAAGAAACAAGATTTCTAACTGAAAGACCACATGCTCCATTCAGTGGTACAGTTGTAGGCTTTTCTTTTGGCTACCCAGGCTAATGATAGCATTGTTGAAACATTTGAAATCTAGAAATTTTAAAAGCCAAATTTTATTTACTGCATTCCTGTTATGAAAGTACATGTAAAAGTATTCTTTTATTTTACGTAGGAATCCTAGAAAACTTCACCATCTGTAGAGGCTCATCAGAGTCTTTTAGAACTCACATCCACCCAAGGTGAGGAGTGTGACAGATGCCCATAGGTTTGAGGTCTTAACTGCTTTCTAAGTAAAAACTACAGGACAGAAACAGCACCCTTTGCTTTTGGTACAATTTGGAAAATTAATATCCTAGATTTGCTGTAGTTAAGACTTCTTTAACTCCTTTCATCTGTTCTCTTTCATGACAATGGAATTAGGTCTACAAAATAGAATAAAGAAATGAAGTTATCCCAGGAGGAAGCTACTGAATGACAGTAGCTAATTGAGCTAAACCCTTTTTTTTCCACTCACTTTTCCAAATTCCCAGCTGTTAAGCCTTTTTTTTTCAAAGAAAAAATTACTTTTCACCCTATGGGTTTTACTTTTATTATAATAATAAAAAAATAAGTTAAGTGAATGCAAGTTTCTACTTTGTTTAACCGTAGAAGTTTTCTAATGGGAAGAAGTAAAGCAGAAAAATGCAAGCGTGTAGTCAGAGCAAGAAATCAGAGATGTGGCATGGAGAGAGCATCACTGGCTGCACTGTCCATTGGTGTCTCCTGCCAGCGTGGCTCCTGACTCAACCTGCAGTGCCATGGCAAAGCTCAGCTCATGGGGTAAACACCATACACCTTGGTGAACCCTGTGCTGCATGCAGCACCACTGCCTGGGCATTCATTGATGCTCACCCACACTTAGGCCTATGGCTGGACCTTTTCTCTCAAATTTTACAAATTTTGTTTCTTTCCCTGTATTTGCAACCAATTTCTAAGGGCCTTTCAAGACAGATAATACATTATTAAATAACAGAGCTACCTAGAGCAAGGCTAAGGTGTTCAAGACTGAGCTGCATAGAAGGTATCGAAGAGCAGCAGTTCTCCATGGGAGCTACAGCATCATAAAGCCTCAAAGTAGTGTCAGACTTTAGCTTTTGGGAAAGGTTTTGCATAGTTTGCCTTTTCTTCCCCCCCCACTACTTACGAAAGAAAATACCAAAGCAAAACGCAGACATATGGACAGACCATCATATTTAGTGAAGCTTTAGTTGAGGTACTGTGCCCTGGTTTTACTATAATTTAATTCAGAAACCACTGTATTATTTGAAATTGTTCCTCTCCAAAATTAATACGGATCCTCCACTTATACTTTCAAAGAATAAATCTTCTTGTTGTGACTGGTTGAAACATATGTAGCTATGATTTATTCCTGTATAAGAAACAAACAGCACTAGTGTTCACTATTGTTACCCTCCTGAAATTCTCACATTTTTTAAAAGCTTTTTAGTAAATTCTCACCAAAAAATGAGCAGGACACCATAAGATTTAGGTATAATACCACAGTTCTCTAGCACATTATCTTCCTCTACCTGGCATAGTTTATCTGATTTATACACCCTTAAATTTAAGAAGGTTTTAAAAATAAAATTATGGTTCAACTTTTTAATTTTTATTTTCTGCACTTGTGCCCTTTTCATCACAACCTTTTGTTCTGTGCAAGTAAAGAAAAAAAAAAAAAAATTAAGAAAGGGAAGTCCCTCTGGCCATACAGATTATTACACTGTTAAACAGTCAAATATGATTTGGCCTTCTAGCAGTATTATGACCCTGGAAGATATGAGGTCAGTATTTAAAATAAAAGGAACAAAAAAGGATGAAGACTGCTGATAACAGTCACAAAAGTGACAAAGTTCTGGAATCATCGTAATAGTGAAACTCAATAATCTACCATAATACCAGGAACTATTGGTGCTTTGTAATGTATTTACTGAGGCACTTATATTACTGAGAGTCATATCCAGCTTCTGCACTGATATTAAATAAAAAACATGTATTTGTCTATCTCTGTACATATATGATTCAATATATCTAACATTTTGTCCTTTATGCTGTATAAAACTAGATGCTATAAACATTTTTTTTTAACGAGAAGAAGTTTTTTACAAAGACTCAGGACAAAACACCCAACACTAAATCTTAGTAGAGAATTTTTAAATCCTTCTACAACATATTAAAACAAAATTATGATATGAAAAGCTGGAAATCTGGTGGCCTTCAATATTCCTTTTTGATTAATTATAGCTTTAAATGTAGTCACAGTCAGCATCATGCCACTGCTAGAAAGTCAGGGACATTAGATGATAAAAATATACTTTATCATCCAGTACTAAGGAAAGAAAGTGCCAAATAGCATAGCAGTACAGTGGAAGTGTAATATTTCTATGCAAACTTAAATTGAGATTATTGGAATCACAGCTAATAAAATGGAGTCAGACACAGGTCTTCAGAATTGCCAAGTTGGCCTAAACATTCTGATGAATCTTAGAGATGTTGAAATGAAATACTTGTATTAATCAAGATGAGATAGTGAAGCAAGATTTAGACCAAGTTTCTAGTCTCTCCACTAATTATCATCTTCTCATTAGTGACCTGTACTCAAACCCTATTGTGTTACTATGAGAAATACTGTGCATTAATTTGCACTCAGAAAAAACTGCCACTGAAATAAAATATTCCAGGTTTATGCCAGGCAGTTCATCAGTTGTTTTTACTCCTATATCCCGTTGAACACTATTATCAATCTCTACAAACCTAGCCTTGCTGATAAAGCCAACTCTGTATTATAGTAACTTCCACAGATACTTTTCATAAAAAATAACAGGAACTTCATTTTAGGTCCAAACGTCTAAGGAATGTTAGATAAAAGCACAACTTTGGAAAACCTACCTACCAGAACACTGATGTCTGACAGCAACTAAAACAGAGAACTCAGAAGAGTAGTAAAAATGCTACTTTTAGAGATGTAAATACATAATTCATGTACGCTTACCCAAACACTAGCTTTGATTTTGATACATAATCTTCTCCAGACAAATCTTAGGAAAGAATCCTAACTAAATTCAATTTTTATTGCCTATTTTGTTTTCAGTGTCTATCAAAACACAGGGAGAAACCAAGCTTCAGCTTGAAATAAATACATTAGAATACTGATCACTGTCTGCACTGAGTTGTGTTTGCAGGCTTCTCATCATAGTCTCATTGCTATGAACAGGCTTCACCCCTTTAAAATGCTGAAAAAGCCTTCAGCAAATAGGTTTACTTGATTATCATAATATCATCAGCTAGTGCTATTATGTTATATCAGCATTTACATTATAAACTTCTATTTTAGGTGCTAGATTTCTAAACTGTGAAAAAAGCCTTTGAACAGAAAGCTGATATTCGATAATGAGTAATTTTTGCGTACATTTAAAATGAGTAGTGCATTCATTTTTTAGTATAATGGAGAAAAACGGTATTTAATTCCAAGTTCAAACTGAATAAAAGCAACTTGACCAAGATTTTATTTCCCTATTTGTTTTTTCTCTAAGGAGGAGAATTAGAATGATGCAAGCAAACCTTTACATAGTTCACTTTGTATGTTGGACTTTTTCTCATCTCCAGGGTGTCTATTTAAGTACATCTCTGAACTGTTTTCACAGGAATAGCTCTGTACATGTTGCTAGTAAAGTTCCTTATTCCAATGGTCATGATACAATGAATGGTGAATTTTGATGAAACATGTAAGTCCTGCAATATAAATCTGGTTTTGAATATAATTCTTTAATATTTCTGACACTATGACAATTAAATGGCTGATACTGTTATCTTTGATTTAAAAATTCTACTTTATAATTGCTATTTTTATTTTGCAACCCCTTCGACACAAGGTGAAATCCTGGCTAATTAAAATCAGTTGAGTTTTGCCATTAACTTCAGTGTAATCAAGATTTCATTTACAAAGTTTTATATAAAAAGTCTAAATATAGTAAAGAGCTCTGACTAACATCAAGAACAATCTGTTTGATAGATGACGTATGCTATGTACCTATATACATTACAGCTCATAACAGTCCAAGGAGAACAGCTTTAAGTTACTGAGTAATCAAGAAGCAATGTGTTTGTTTTTAAGGACTGATTAAATGCAAAATATTGACATTTTTATTGGCCTGTCAAATCCATAAAGTCATTTGGAAAAAAATAAAATTGACTAGTCTTTAAGTTTTAAAATCTAGATTTACTAAGCTAAAGTTTAGTAATTCTTAAATGTGCATTAGTAAGATAAGCCCTAAATAGAGCTGGCTGAGTTCTTCATAACTGTTCTCTCTACCCATTTAGCTAGCATTGACAATTGACTATTTTTATAAAACCAGTTGTCTGTTTTGCTCTAAATCCTATCATGTATTCTTGTTTCTGCCAAAACTTTCAGCAAAGCTTTATTTCTAGGTATTGTTAGATGTCTTACAAATTTTTCCACAACAGATGTAAGATTATATATCACAAGAAATAAACTTTTCCTTTTAGAAAAGACCAATAATAGTTGTAATTAATAGTATATACAAGTATTTAACTCTTGTAAGAAATTAGACCTCCTAGTTTTTAAATGTGCAGCTCTTGTGTATTTTACCAGCATACATCCTCCAAGACTTTACAGAGTGTTGCTGTGCCAACAGCAAATTCTGCAAGGCCAAGGAAATTATGCCACAGTGAAGCTAATTACATGGTGAACTGTTATTAATTATTGTTAATGATATAATGTTTTTGTTTATAAATCACAGAGTAAAAAAAAAAATCGCAGAGTAAGAAAAAAATTGGATGAATATTGTACTAAAATGGCATTTGAAGCTTTTATTATAAGAGAAATGTTGTTTTAACAGTACATACCTGACATGCCATTCACCTTGCTCCTGCCAAGCCAAAGGCAACAAGAACAGAATAAGAAGCTTCTGGAAGTCTTGCTTAGGATAATTTACTTGAATTCAGTAAAGAGTGAATACAGTCATAGAGAATGTTAATCCTTTACCTCTCAATTCATATTCTTGTTGTAGAAGTAAAATACTCTTATATTAATATATGATACTGCTTATATTAATACACTATAATTACTATATTAATTGATAATTTTTAGTGCTGCTGCTTGAAGGAAAAACTTGACAAGGCCATAGGTATTTAACTGGCCTATCTTTAAATAACAGTGAAGAGAATTTTCCCAATCTGTTCTGTGATAGCATCGTGGTTTATGCTTTTACATTATTACAGAAGACTAGGATGAATCTGCTACGTTGACTAGTGGTAAACTAATCTAAATAGATTGGAGTATCTAAAATGTCATTAAACATTTTGATTAGATGTATAATAACCACAGACACTAATAATTTAGCTAATACAATACAACAAAGATTAAATTAGGATTAATACAGCAGGATTAATCTCACCCTGCCCAGACAGGTGATCCAGGTCCAGGAAGGACCAAAATTATATATTTAACAGACAAAAAGAAATATTTTGCGTAGGAAACACCTAAGGATAATTCCAGGGTTTAAAACTCAGAATGAACAGTTTCTCTTTATTTGGACCAGGTTTATTAACATTAAATGGCATATTTTTAGTGTGGTTATTATCTTTATCAAATCAATTATTTTGCAAAAGATTCCAAAGCCTGTTATTTCTTGGAATTTACATTTTCTCTCTCCCTTCCTTTGCTTTCTTCAAACAAAATTAAATACAATGAAAAGCAGTCACTATCTTTTTTCTCCTTTTCATTTTATACATCTTATGCATTTAATCCATTTGCAACCTTTGAAATTTGCTGGTTCTTGAAAGCCAAAGTAGAATTTAAACGTGCAGTCAAATTGCACTAATTTAGTTTCGAAATTTTCTAGTAAAAAGTCATCAAGGGATTTCTTTCCTATCCCAAAACCATATTACGCTGAATTTGATAGCAAAACATACTTCAGCCAAAAATCATAAACCGGTTTTAGTAACTACACTTTTCATATTGTAATAAAATCCTGTCTAGATTTACATATTCACTAAGGAATCATTCAGATGTATGATAAGCATTTCTGAGTGATTTGTAAGCTACTGGTATAATAGGGTCTATCCTACCCTCAGTAGATATGCTCACAGGAATTACACTTGCAGACGGGAACACACTCCCGTAAATCCAAAGTCATCTATGTAATAGCATTAACTGACAACTAAATTTATAAGGGGCAGCAGAAATCAAACTCACAAAGACAGCATTTTTCCTCACAAGTCTAAAAGCGTCCCTGCTAAGGCTGGTCAAGAGGGGAAACAGTAAAACGTGGAAGCAGATCTTAAAACATTTCTGCACTAGCACTGCATTTGCACTGTTCTTTACACCACGCGGGGAGCTGGGCAGCTGAACGGTACCATGGCTACTACACACCACATGCAGGAGAAAAGAGCAATGCAGACTGCAAGGTAGTAGATTTCTACACACACAAAAATTATCACCACTTAAGTAAGGTTTACATTCATTTCTTCTATGAGGACAGACTGAGAGAGTTGGGGTTATTCAGTCTGGAGAAGAGAAGGCTCTGAGGAGACCTAATTGTGGCCTTCCAGTATTTTAAGGGGGCCTACAAGAAAGCTGGGGAGGGACTTTTTAGGATGTCGGGTAGTGGTAGGACTAGGGGGAATGGGTCAAAACTAGACGTGGGTAAATTCAGATTAGACATTAGGAAGAAGTTCTTCACCATGAGGGCGGTGAGACACTGGAACAGGTTGCCCAGAGAGGTGCTGGAAGCCCCATCTCTGGAAATTTTTAAGGCCAGGCTAGATGGGGCTCTAGTCAACCTGATCTAGTGGGAGGCATCTCTGCCCATAGCAGGGGGGTTGGAACTAGATGATCTTTAAGGTCCTTTCCAACCTGACAATTCTATGATTCTATAATATAATTCAACAGAAAAACAAGTTTTCAGTAGTGGTTGATTGATATACAGGATCATTTACAGGATTTTTTAAAATTCCTTCATATCTAACCACAGCTGATGAAGAATATCAGAAATGCTTTCTTGGTGATCATGAAAAATGTAAATGATTGAAATCTGGTGGCTTTGTGGCTGAGCCAAGGCAATGCTCACAGTTGCGAACAAAGCACTAAAAACTGCTGCTAAAAATACTTTGCAAAACATGGTGAGAAGTGATTTTTTTTGCATCTCAGATCAACTTTGTTCCTCTGGAAGATGACTGAGCAAGTGGTACTGTAAAAGCAGAGAGAGGCTCAATGCAACAAAATTTTAACATCTTGATTTGATTTTTTTTCACAGCAAATTAAAAATAAATCAATTGATAAAACTTTTCATATTATTATATTGCATAACTTGATTCATTGAATTGGATAACTAAAAAGCATAATGAATTGATTGGTCCATGTAGTATATTTTATAGAATCATATAATTGTCAGGGTTGGAAGGGACCTTAAAGATCATCTAGTTCCAACCCCCCTGCCATGGGCAGGGAGCCTCCCACTAGATCAGGTTACTCAGAGCCCCATCCAGCCTGGCCTTCAAAATTTCCAGGGATGGGGCTTCTGCCACCCCTCTGGGCAACCTGTTCCAGTGTCTCACCACCCTCATGGTGAAGAACTTCTTCCTAACATCTAATCTGAATCTAATAGGCTGGAGTTTCAAAATAAACAACTAATATTGCAGCAAAATTTGAAGCTGGTTCTTCCAGACGAAAGTAAACATAAAAATGCTTAACTGAAACGTCTTCCTTGCAGAATGTATGTGTCCTATTCTTCCATCATTTTACATCATGGTAGATCATACAAGACACAAGGGATAACAATGAATCTACCTCCCAGAGTCCCTATGGAAGTTCAGGTTGACGTTACTTTAATTCTTCCCACTTTAAACTGCCAATAAAAGTGAAAATGAGTAGGATATTGGCTGACCTGATCAGTTGTAAGTATCTTCAAGAAATTTTACATTTTGGATATACTTGCATGTACTGTCAAATTCATACTGTGCTCTATTACAACACATGGCACATATATCACAACTCTATGCCTCCCAGGAAAGCAGTCACAGCACCAAGTCTGTCAGAGTTCAGGGAGCATCTGGATGATGCTTTTAGTCATATGATTTAGTTTTAGGCAGTCCTATGAGGAGTTGGACTCAATGATTCTTATGAGTTCCTTGCACCTTGAGATATTCTATGATTCTATAAAGAAGTAACAGCTTCCTAGTAAAAAAATGTTTTGGTGTGTCGTCTCAACTCAGCAGTATCCCTAGCTGGAATGGTGGTGGTGTTATGTATCTGGTCAAATATTGGATTTGGTGATTTCATTTGCAAGACCTAGAATAAAACCTAGTAAAGAACCCTGCAATCAAAACAACACATACTAGGCCATTAATCAAAGGAAGCACAATCCATAGGTTCTGAAACTCGAGTTTTTGTCCCTGTATTTCATTTTATAAAACACTCCAGATAGAAGAAGAGAGTCATGACCTAACTTCAGCTTCTTCCCTGCCCTCACTCAGATTATTGTAGGGGAATTGCAGTATCCTTTGAAACACATGTAGCATCTACCTACTTAATGGATTTAATTTGAGAGTCCAGAACTATCATTAACAAAAATCTATTTTTTTTTTTTCCTATTTTTCCTATTTTATTTTCATTCTCAGCAAAAACGGAAAGCTTTTCTCAACAGGCATATGCCTTTAGCTTCCCCTAGAGAAAGCAAATGATTCATTCAAAGGATCCATGAATGACATGTATAATGTTTAAAATGTTTTTGCAGTGTTTTAAACCCTGCTTCTTTCACTATGAATGGGTAACATGCACGTAATCTAAATATGCTCAGAAACTTTTGAGGTATCCAAGCTCTTGCTTAACTTCACAGGCATCCCCTTCTTTAGTGCCGCTCTTGCTTTTGAGTAAGTCAGATCACTAAGGAAACTAAAAGCATGTCCAGAAAACATGTTCTATAAGATCATTTGCATTTACAGAAGGTACATTCTTCATGTTCTCTCCTGCATAAACAAGATTTACATTCAATTTTAGATTTACCAAAGCATAAGCATGAAGAAGAGAACAGCACTGGAAGAACTGAATCATGTTAGCCTTGCAGTACAGTGAGCCCAGATCATCCCCAAAGTTTAGGTCAGTTCACATAAGAATAAAAATTATATTACTCAGCTCTTACTAGCTATTCAGTAGAAATAAAACCCTTTCCTAACGTCATCTTACTCTTTGTTGATTCTTCTCCTCTTCTCCCCTTTCCAGTCCCAGCTCTCCCTTACATAAGCATAATCAAATTACAAGAGCACTATCTGATCAAATTCTTCTTTGCCCATTCTCGGCTTCATCCCTATTATTAGAGTCTCCCCAGTGCCTTTAATTTAATGAATAGCCCTGCAGCCTAAATGTCATTGCCATTCCAGATTCCTATTTTAAATCTTCAGGCCCTGCAAGGCCTCACAGAAAGCACTACATCAGCTGGAGTAAGCACAGCTGAATGCAGGTTTGAAGCCGTTCAGAACAGCTACCAATACCTGAGCAATAACTCTCTAAAGGCAGGAAAGCAAAGCAGGAGTATCTGTCTCCTCCAAAGGAGTGAGGCATGGAAGAAAGGTTGGATTGTTGTAAATGATGTTGGGTCTTTCTTAAGCAAAACCAAAAAGATTAAAAATCTGATGGATTTTTTTCATTATCAAGCTTTTAGACAGCTTTATCAAAGTGTAGGATTGTTCTAGCCTTTGGGAACAAATCATTCTAATGTTGGAGTTAGATAACTATTTTTCAAATTTGGTCTTGGGTTTTCCCACCCATAAGTCAGGGCAAGAAATTTACACCTGCAATCAAATGCAGGCTCAGTCAATATGGTACGGGTCTCAAAATGCCTAGTTTCACTCATAAAGGCACTCAACTTCCCAAGCAACCTTAAATGCACTAAAAAATATCTGCTGTTGTCATCTGTACATTTTGTGTCTAGTTGCACTGGAAAAACTACAGGCATTCAATGAAAGCCTTGTTAAACACGAGCTAAAAATGTATCCCACTGCCTTTTCCTCTGGCAATTTGGACATTCATGTCAAAGTTATGTAAGGAGCAGAGATAAGAAAATCCACATATGGGAATTCATACACCCAGTTTACTACAACATATGGCACAGTATAACGTGAACATGTGTTCACTTCCCCTCCCCCTCTTTTTTTTTTTTTTTAATTTGGGAGCCATGTAAGTTATTTCTGAATGTATGTGAAATTTTATATGTAGATGTGGAAAGCAAATCAGCTAATAAAGAACTTGTTGAGATGGACAAGTACAGTAAATCTATGTAGTGATAAAAGAGGCAGCTACCTAAGGTGATTATTCACATCAGATACTAGTACAAAAGAAAATGGTAGCTTTTGGTGAGGTCCATCAGTGGACACAGAGTTCAGGCATCATCAGTCACAAGTCTTTTAGTTCCACCTACTTTGCAGGACTTCAGTGATTGTTTCATAAGGCTTTTAAATAAGAAGTCAGTAAATCACTGCAAAATACTTTCTAGAGTAGAAAATTCCTGTTGAATAGATGGAATTTTAAAGTTCTATACATACATATATTATATTTGCATCATATTACATACATCATTATATATATGATACATATATATCACATAAACATACATATCTTGCACAGGTACAAAAAAAATCACACATATTTTCTGAAATGAGAGGTGTTTGAATGGTATCTAACAGAAATAGCACCCAAACATATAAGGAGGCTCATCAGCTGCCTAGTTACAGACAGAGCCAGAGGCAACTCCAAAGCATCAACACAACAGCCTGAGGAGACTGCCAAGGAGCCAGCTGCTGCTACTGGAAAATCTTCCAAAGCCTTGCATCTGGGTCCTGTTACTGCTGTCCAAAAAACCCCACCTCAATAAATAAATAAAAATAAAAATATAATAATCAAAATTTCATCTTTGTTATGAAAAAATCTTTATATATTATGTAATATATGCATCATGACAAGTTGTATCTTTTCTCACAGAAAGTGAGGAAGTGTAGTCCAATCACACAATGTGTTATTCTTGAGTTGCCCCTGGTCCCTTCCATAAGCCTACAACATCTGAGCAGTTAAGACATCAGGGAAGGAATTCAAGCACCTAATCATGGATGTGCAGTGGCACATTAGACACCTAGATCCCAGCTGCCACTCCTGAAGGACACATTGTCCAGTAGGTTCTGCAGACATCTAAAATCACTTGAGATGGTTAAATACAAGCAACCAAATTCCCTCTCAAATAGCTGTTGTGCTCCAGTAACAACAGGAAAGTTGGACTTTATGTAAGACAGTTTTATGGGACTTACAAGTGAAAAGAATGATCTGACTTGGCCCTTCTCTCTTTGTTCTTGAGTCACTGGATTAGTGTAGCTGCAAAATGTCATTTTACAGGATAAATACCTAGACGGGATTCCCTTGTTCTACCTATCAAGCAATAAAATCCCTTCTCTAATTATAGGATGGGAAATAAGCAATTAGAATAAATTCCTTCTAAAGAATGTGTCTGCAAATGACCTCAGGTCAAATTTGTTATCCATAAAGACTGACAGATGACTAGATGACAGTTTTTCACCATCAGCCTTTGGAAATGATGCAACTGTTGCAATCAAATACACTGAACAAGGTCTGGTCCCTTCTAGTACTTGTGATCTACAGTTGTCTAGGACTTAGCAATGGAATATTTCATCTACCTCCTTGCAAAATCCTTAAAAACCTACCAAATCAAGTAATTAAAAAAAAAATAATCCACAAGAACAGAAAATACACTTCTGTGGATAGTTTTATTTTCCTCAAAGTAGAATCTGTCTTCTGAGAAACACTGCCTTTTCTTTATACTGTTGGAAAGCAAGATGAGGTTCAGGAAGAACAAAATCTGCAGTATACTTGAAAAGGAGTTAGTCCTAGTTAGCAATGCAAACACACCTTCACAGAAGGTTGCTGCAGAATACAGAGTTAGAAAAATACTTCTGAGCTACAAGTTGCTCAAAAAGAACATTTGCTTATGCAAACAGTTTTGTGGGCAATTCTGTTTCATGAGGTCTAAAAGCTGAGTCATAAGAATCTGCAGCACATAGAGATGAGGGGTCTAGATGGAGGATCTACATCTGACTTAGTTTAGGTAGGATGTCTCTATAGGAAACATCAGCAACACGAAGCCCAATGTCAAGCATTTGAAAAAGCCTATGTTTGTAATGTTGATTACAGTGATACTCTGACATTAGGTGCTTTAGGAACAACATAAGCCATCTTTTAAAGCCTACAGAAAATCCAAAGCACCTGTTTTCTTGGGGTTAATATTCCAGTTTCATAGAATCATTTTGGTTG
>VYZX01032235.1:0-7500 GCA_013401335.1 Brachypteracias leptosomus
ACAATTCTGTGATTCTATGATCTAACAAGGGGCAGCAGCTCTCGTGGTCCACTGGGCACCACAGCAAATGGAAGGATCATGGAGCAGGAGGTGGTTTGTGGCACTACAGTCGAAAATGGGTCACATAACTGAGATTTTGGACAAACTACATGAAGCAGAAGCTTCATGCCCAGCACATATAGATCAGCAAGTCCACCTTTGCCTGCCTGGAAGGGGAAGATAGAGTAGATGTGGTACTTGGAGACATGGTCTGGGGGTCAGGGAGATGTTGGACAAAGGTTGGACTTGCTAATCCTGGAGGTCCTTTCCAACCTGAATGATTCTAGGTTGATACAAGGAGAATCCTGCTGCTTTTTTGTGAGGTGGGGCAGAGTCCATCCATAAGGGTGACAGTGGCCTTGGCCTGCTTTCATTTGGGCAAGTTGGGTTCAACCTGTGGCAGCTCATCTCTTCTCTCTCTCAGCCTGATGCAATTCCTGGCTGGTTTGGGCAGTCCTGATTTGAACTGTTGCAAGCACAATTAGATGGAATCAGAAAACACTGCAGGTGTTAACTTTGCAGAGCAGGCTTGTACAAAAAACACATTGGAGGATTTTATGTATTGATTAAGTGGAGTAATATTAATATATCTTTTGCCTCCAGTCAGTTTCCCTCTCTTCAGAACATTCCCAGTTGGGAGCCAAGATACTTTCCCTTATTCCAGCTGAATACTAATGCCATAAACTTTGGTGTGACTGTTTGACCCGTGCCTCTTCTTTCTCCTGTATTTTATTTTATACTATTTATTTTGTTTTATCTGCCTCTCCAGAGATGATAATTCCACTATTTTTTTTTTCCCTCATCCTCCCTCTCACGTGTCCTCCCATCCCACCACTGACGCAGCCACGGATGGTAGGCAGCTCTGTCTCCCTTGACCTCGTCAACATCAGAAAGCATTTTCAAATCTCAGTCATCTCTGACAGCCTTTGAGCAGAGAAATGAGACAGTCTCCCTGACACAAAGGCTTCTGGCCCGGGGTAAAAAAACTCCTTTTGAAACAACAACAACAACAACAAAAAATCCCTCCCTCCCTCCCCAACACTCCACGCTCCACACAGCTCCTCATTCATCTTGCTGTGCAGCCCCTGGATGCTGTATTAGCTTTCAGAGATTGCAGGCTCTTTGGTGTTGGCCAACCACCATACCTCAGATACTTCCCTCTTCTGCTCTGCAGTTGTGCAAGAAAGCTGGGGAGGGACTTTTGAGGCTGTCAGGTAGTGGTAGGACTGGGGGGAATGAATCAAAAGTAGAGGTGGGGAGATTCAGATATGACGTTAGGAAGAAGTTGTTGCCCACGAGGGTAGGGAGACACTGGCACAGGTTGGCCAGAGAGGTGGTGGAAGCCCCGTGCCTGGACATTTTGAAGGCCAGTGTGGCTGGGGCTGCGAGCAACATGATGTAGTGGGAGGTGTCCCTGTCCATGGCAGGGGGGTTGGAACGAGATGATCTTGAAGGTCCCTTCAATTTACACACAACCATTGTAATGCCTGGACTTGGGTAGATACTTGGCCCTCAGCTTGGTTTCCAAAGTTGCTTCTGCATGCACAGATTGATAAAAGCCTATCCTGACGAAACATAGGAGGCTCTTCATGAAGATTTCTATTCAATGGAGAAACTGAGGCACTGGGATGGGTGGAACTGCTCAAATCTCCTCTTTCCTGCCCACTATTTCTGTGTCGTGATGTCACACAGAGCACATACAAGACTATGTAGAAGTACAAGTACAATGTACAACCTACAAGTATGTAAAGGTATTAGCTCTCCAGCAACTTAGGACAACATCTACAATTAAATTAATGTCATACTTTCCCACTTAATTTCATGGAGAGCTGCTTGCTGGGATGCAAAATTAACCACTTAGCATTCCCAAATATACCCCTATGAATTTCATTGTTGCTGCCTGGCTTTATAGAGATGGAAATTATGGGCACCCCAGTAGGGAGGGGAAGGCAAGGGAATGTATGAAGTCCTCCCGATGCTGGCTGAGCTGGGACAGCCCAGTTGTTGATTCCCACAGCCCCCCCAGCCTCCTGCAGCAATGCCCAACTATTGTTCCCTGTTTTTTATCAAAGCAGACACGTTTGCTGTGGTTTTGCACTGAGGGGACAGATGCTTTTTTGCTGGTAATGTGCAGGAATTCCCTCCTGTTCTCCTCGATTGTTGTCCACCAAGGTTTGTGCTAAAAAGGGCTGTTTCTCAGACCTTCTGCAAGAATCCACCCTGGCTTTGTACTTGAAGAGTTTAGGCAGTCATCACCTCCCAAAACCAGCCCAAATTGAAGGAGGGGGGGGGTTGAATCTCTCACAATAAGAGCCCAGCCCCTTGATGTTCTTTCCATGGTCTCAATTCTTTATGACAAGAGCACGGAGGGAAAACGCCGTGATACTGATTCCTTCTGTTTCCATCCTTTTGGACTCAGATCTGTTCTGATAAGACCAAGAGCAGCATTTTGACTCCCTTCTTAATCCAGGCAGACTGCTGGGGAGCAAAGCCAGGGGGTCCCAGCAGAACTAAAGCACTTCTGGCATGGCTTGGCATGCCTGGTAGCTGAGCTGCTGCAGCACATGCAAGCTGGCTGCAAGCTCTGGCTTTAATCCCCAGCTGTGACTCGGGATTTCATCCTCATTAAAGGCTGCAGGGCTAGCAAAGTTGGGGGAATAGCTGCAGATGAATGTCCAGAAAGACTCACCCTTCATAAGAATGTGCATGTCTTCATTGAAGCAGAAGGAAGGGAAGAAATGGAAAGTCCCGTTCAAAATGAATTGGGAAATTTGGGCTGCAGATGGGACCAGTCAGACCTCTCTTGTCCATATTTCTAGTTTTCACCATGGATTAATAAATAATAATTATTACAGTGTCCCATGTTGCTCTTTTCTTCCTTTTAATTCCTCCCTTCCCCATTTATCATACAGCAAGACTATCAGTATTTACGGATCTTGTATTGCTAATGGTGAGTTTGGATTTTGTTTTCTTAGATTTGGATCAGTCTGAATTTCTGGCGCTGTTTTCATGGAACATGAAGTGCCGAGATTGCCAGATAAGTGCTTAGAAAATAGAAGTGAAATAAATAAATACAAGTGTAGCTGCAATAGCCCAATTTGCATCATCTCAAGACTTCATCTGATAAAGGAATAAAACCTCTGTTTAAAGTCAAACACTAGAGGATTTTTTTTCTTGTCTATAAAAAAGGAAAAAAGAGTAAAAAGGAGGAAGGCAGAATTAAAATGTTTTGCAAGGGATTTTTCCAGCAAAAATATTTTTAAAATAAAAAATATAATTTATTTTACCAACAAATGCTTCAAGATAAAGATCAGATCTTCCAAGAGTTCCAAAGATTTAGTTTAAAAACAAGCTTTTGAGTTTGCCATCGGGAGCAAAGAGAATTCCAGTGGCCAAACAACCAGAAGTTACTTGTCAGGTATTTACAACTTGACATTTTCATCATTCCTTGATGAGCAGATTGGTTGCTTGCTTATTTTTTAGGTTTCTCTCTTTGCACTACTTCAAAGAGAGCTTTGACAACGGGCAACTTTCAGCAGGTATTCTACTGTCTCTATTTCCATGGCTTTTCCAAGGATCATTCCTCAAGAAAACTTTTGTATTTTCCTGTAGTTTCAAATAAGGGTGGTGGACACACTTGTTCTTCAAGCTGAATGTGTGAATAAGCTTAATGATGTCTTAGGGACTGGTAAGATGGTGTCCAATATGAACTTCTTACTGATTAAAAACAATCTTATCTATCTGTTGATGTGTCAAAAAATGGTTTTGTCATATATGAACCTAATATTTTTGATTTGAAGAGGTCTAAGGTCTTTCTATTCCTCCTGCTTAGGCGGTTCTTGATCAACTGGTGTGATTGTAATAATTTTTTAATGTGCTGCTGTTGTTATTTAGAGAGTTCTCTACCTTAGCAGGAGTCACCTACACGCAAGGTTATTTACCTAAACCACAGATGACAGCAAATAGTATTTAGCTGGAGCTGCTTCCCTCTTTCCTTCATCTTCCGACTTATTGAAGGCTTTTTACTCTGGGGGGAAAGAAAAAAAAGGCAAACACATGGTCCTTTGCTGGCAGTCCAGGCAGAGCAGCCAATGCAGAACAACAACTAGGGTATGATTTATTGATCAAACTTCATTCTCTGAGCAGTATTTAGCATCCGTGCACTAATAAAAAGAAGCAGACAGCTCTGCTTGCCTCCTCAAATCCTGGAGCTGGCTGTTAATTCTCCGGAATACATTACCTGAATCAAACACAGAAGGCTGCTCGTGGCTTTGTCCCTTTTGGAGCCCCAAGGTATGATTTCCATGGACCAGCACAGAAACATACCTAAATATTTCTCCCCGCTGCCATCTCTCCAGCCACTCCTTGCGGTTGAATCGCAGTGTCTTGACTGTATTAGGCTCCAGGGGCTAAGCTTGTTCAGTAATAGCCCTGACCTTTTCCTAGTGTTGTCATTCCGAATGACATTTATGGCATAAACAAGCAGTGACACAAAACTGACAGGCCAAGTTGCCATCTGAGAGGAGAAGCACAAAACAGAAAGGGAAAGACTTCTAAAACCGTTCCCTAAATTAAAAAAAAAACAAACATTTTTTCCTCCAGCTTCCAAACTTTCGTGCCTTAGGTGGCAAAAATTATTTTACTGTTTGATAAACCTTTTATAGCCCTTCTTTTCCAGGAGTGCCATCATTTTGATTCTGCAGACTTTAATCATATTGCCATTTGGAAAGAAGTGTTCAGGATTCGTATTATTATTACCAAAAAAAATATCCTGAAGATGGGAATAGAAAGATTAATTTCCCATGTTTTCTCTGTCTAAGGTTGCCTCATGTTTATCTGTCTCTGGTTAGTAGAAGTCTGAGTCATCCCAGCTTTGCATGAGAAGAAACTCTTTAGACTTCCCACATCTTTAAATCAACTATGCAAGAAGATGGGTAGTTCTGACAAGGTATCTGAATTTAAAGTTAAAAGAATTTAAGCATTTAAAGTTAGAAGAGTTGAATCCTACCCCATATTACAATTCAGATTGCATCCACAACCTGCAAAAGATCATAGGGTTATTTATTAAAATAATTCCCCTCATTCCTAACATCTCAGTTGAAAGTAGGCTTGGGCTGATGGGATAATATAGGATAGGGATGTGCTCTGGATCCAGGCAAGCAGAAATGTCATGAATTGTTGCTGTAGAACCATTCCCAAGGAGCAGAAATCAATGCTAGTGACACCACCTTGTGTGGTGGGAGGTTTTGGAGTCCATTCGGAGAAAACCTGACCTCTTCCAGGAATGCTGAAGTATGGAGATATTGATATTCCCTACAAAATTAGAGGGGTGAGGAGCCAAGTCTGCTGACTTTTATTCTTCTGCTCAGATGACAGTGCTTAATGTCTGTCAGCACCGAGCTTAGCCAGCAATGTGGATGGGAGCAGTGGAGGAGGAGAGTGCAAAGCAAGCAGTGCAGAGGCATCTGAATACCCTATTTATAGGCACAATGCAAAATACGATATATGTGCACTACACCAGGTGGATCTGCCAAAGAGTGTGCCCGTGTATGTGGCGTTTATCTTTCAGATTTTAAAGGAAACTACTTCCTTTAAGATGTGCCACATGACAAGAGCTCATTGCACTAGGTTGCCCTCCAAATTGATGGTGGATGGCAATTCCCTGTGTAGAAAGTGATGCTTGCTGTCCACATCAGATGTCCAGCCTCATAGAATCATAGAATTGTCAGGGTTGGAAGGGACCTTCAAGACCATCTAGTTCCAACCCCCCTGCCATGGCCAGGGACACCTCCCACTACATCATTTGCTCACAGCCCCAGCCAGCCTGGCCTTCCAAATGTCCAGGGATGGGGCTTCCAGCACCTCTCTGGTCAACCTGGGCCAGTGTCTCCCCACCCTCATGAGCAACAACTTCTTCCTAGCATCTCATCTCAATCTCTCCACCTCTACTTTTGACCCATTCCCCCCACTCCTACCACTACCCAACATCCTCAAAAGTCCCTCCCCAGCTTTCTTGTAGCCCCCTTCAGATCCTGGAAGGCCACCAGAAGGTCCCCTCGGATCCTTCTCTTCTCCAGACTAATATCATTTCACATATCTTCCCACTCATTCCTCCGAGCAGCCACTTCTCTGCAAAGAAATGGTTGGTTACCTTCCCAAACATGAAATGCCTCCTCAATAATCCTGCTCATTTATCTCCTTATCCATGTAATATTGATGCTCTATTATTTAACAAACTCAACCTAATTGAAAGAATATTTTTTTCTGGGCGGGGGGGAGGCAATAAGTTATTAATTGAAAACCACCAGAGAGAGAGAGTAAAACAAATACCATCTGCCTTGGAGGGCAATATCATTAAGCTCTGGGCACTATGCTACAGACTCAAGAGCTATTTTTACCCTTGGGCCATTGTTACTACTAATGATGGATGAGAGCAGTCAACAGGCAAGAATCTGTCCTGAGCATTCAGAGCTAACTTCAGTTAGGAGCAGTGCATGCTTCTGAGAGGGCAAAACTGCTGCAGGTCTTTGCTATAGACAGATTTATCCATGAAAAAAAAAAATATATACACATTTATGCTTGTGTGATTGCATATTGTATATATACTTGTACAGAACTCTGCTATCACAGCTAAAAGTACAACTTCATATGCTGTATTTTCTTCAGATTTCTCTGTGACAATATAACTTTATCCAAGGGAAGGTTTCAATCCATTAGGTTTAGGTTCATATGTATGGGTGTGCACCCACCCAAACATGTCCAGTATCTGAAGGGGCTACAAGAAAGCTGGGGAGGGACTTTGGAGGCTGGCAGGTAGTGGCAGGACTGGGGGGAATGGGGCAAAACTAGAGGTGGGGAGATTGAGATGAGACGTTAGGAAGAAGTTGTTGCCCAGGCGGGTGGGGAGACACTGGCACAGGTTGCCTAGAGAGGTGCTGGAAGCCCCATGCCTGGACATTTGGAAGGCCAGTGTGGCTGGGGCTGTGAGCAACGTGCTGTAGTGGGAGGTGTCCCTGGGTATGGCAGGGGGGTTGGAACGAGATGATCTTGAAGGTCTCTTCCAACCCTGACAATTCTATGATTCTATATAAAACAAAACCATAAATGAAGTGGCCCACAGTGCTTAACATGTGTCAAAAAAAAGCAAAATGGAAGAGGCCCCCCAGACTAATTGGAGTATTGCCCATACTAGGTTTCTCCATTGGAATTTTTGGCTTACAGACTCGGGTTTAATCCATGGTTTACACATTTAGCTCACTGCACACACCTCAAGAAGGCCAATGGCATCCTGGGGTGGATCAGAAGGGGAGTGGTCAGTAGGTAGAGAGAGATTCTCCTCCCCCTCTACTCTGCCCTGGGGAGACCACAGCTGGAATATTGTGTCCTGTTCTGGGCCCCTCAGGTCAAGAAGGACACAGAACTGCTGGAGAGAGTCCAGAGAGATGTGAGATGCGTGTGTTT
>VYZX01032235.1:10000-53237 GCA_013401335.1 Brachypteracias leptosomus
CTTCAATATTGGCTGAATATTGAGTCTTTCTTCAATATGCTAGGCTGGTCCATCCAGAATTGTGCCATCCAAAGAGTTAAGCTGCAGGGATAATCACTATTCACTATTCGTGCTTGTTTTATTTACTACTGGAACTTCAGCAAATGCTCTGTACCCCAGAAGCAATGAAAATTGAGGTATTTTTTTAAACAAAGAGGTATTTTAAAGTTTTCCAGACCCTTTTACTCTTCAAGAGCTGAACAAGTGACTGAAAAATGAACAAATGAAGTGATGAGGAATCCTAGAAAATGCAGCAACCCCCAGACCTGCCCATCTGGTAACATTTGTAATAAATTCATAGAATAGTTTCAGCTGGAAGAGACCTTCAAGATCATCAAGTCCAACCTTCGTCCTAGCCTTATATCTGTAATATAATGAATGAGCAGGAGCCTGTCATCCAATTGGCAAAGCTGATGTGAAGGTTTAGAAATCATAACTGTTTGATATCCAGGGAGGGATTCAGGAGGAATATTCAGCACTAAACATTGCAAGGGAGAACTACGGTAAAATAAGGTGAATTAAAGTCTCACATTAATGGTCTTGCTACCTGGGAGCTGCTGGTCCAGTGAAATAGCTCCGATCCAGTGAAATTTCCCAGAGTCCTAATCTCCTCTCCACTGCTGGAAAGGCAAATGTTCTACCTTTCAATCTGGTATAAATCTTGATGAGCACCATGGAAATCAATGGAGATAATCCTGATTTAGGCCAATTGCTGAAAGCAGAAGGTGGCCCCATCTGTAGATACTAAAAGTAGCTTTGATTTTTTCCTCATGGCCAATGATGTCCAGCATCCCCTAGGGATTCTTAATCACAATGGCAGTGTGTTACCTTACAACTAATCAGCTCCCCATGAATCCTGGAAAACATATTAATTTGACTCATCTTTCAAGCACCATGAGGTCAGGATAATGTCTTACCCTGTTATGAAGGAATTGAACATGTACAGCAGCAATGAACGGATGCTCAGCTAGTGAACAGAGGGAAAAAATTGATGAAAAAAATGATGACACCTTTGTATATAGATTATTGATTATACCAGGAGCTGTATGAAAATTTCCAAAGCATCTTCAACTATCATTCATTCTAATTCCAAACAATTTGTGAGTTAAGAAAATGTTCAATAAATGGTTTCACAAAGAGAAATCTGGGGGGAGCACATTAGAAATTCTCAGGCAGGCTCGTGTGTTCACAGATAAACAATATTATTCATAATTTACTATCTTATTTGCTTACCTCTCCACAAACTAATTTAGACATTTAATATCAAGTCTGGAATTTAAACACTGGAAGAGAAGCAGAATAACTTTGCTGTCCCAGTCCTGGCCTGCTCATTGGGAAGGATGAGATCTTTCTGGAGTAATCTAGAATAAAACCACAAATATTTTTTAAGTCAAACTGGACATGGGCACTTCAGGGCTATTTAAATGGATCTCACTGTCTCTGAACAGCAGAGCACCAGCTTTTAACACTATTGCCCCTTTTTAAGATGTTTTAGCTTTATGTTTTAGATGACGGGGTTTTTTAGATGTTTTTTCCATTTCTATGTTTATCACCATGGAGCACTGTTCTCACCAAGGGCCTGTGGGGGTGAGTTCAATGTAGTAATAATAAAGATAATAATTAAAACAACCAAAATATAATGAATTTAATTCATAGAATCATTTAGGTCGGAAAGAACCTCCAGGATCAGCAAGTCCAACCTTGATCCAACATCTCCCTGACCCCCAGACCATGTCTCCAAGCACCACATCTACTCCTTTGTTGAACCCCTCCAGAGATGGGGACTCCAGCACCTCCCTGGGCAGCCTGGTCCAAGGCCTGACCACTCTTTCAGTAAAGAACTTCTTCCTAATGTCCAATCTAAACCTCCTCTGGGGCAACTTGAGGCCATCACCTCTTGTCCTGTCATTAGTTCCTTGGGAGAAGACACCAGCATTCCAGCATTTATTTGAAAAAAAAAAAGATAAATGTATTCTAAATAATGAAGGACTTTCTGGTATGAAAAAAAACCCTTTCTAAATTCCTTGTGTAATTCCTAAGAACTAATCCAGCCAGTCACAAACAGCTTCTGTTGCGTAACAAGTTCTTTGCTAGATGGTGTTGACATCAAACTTGGAATTTTCCCTCCAGTAAAGCTGATTCCAACTGTAACAAAGATCTGTGAGGCCAAAGCACCAGCTGGATTGTTTAAAGGGAAGGAGCTAAGTTGATTTGCACCACCTAAGGTTTAGACCCTTGTGATATAATGTTGCTTGATTCTTCTCCTTCTATGGTTCATAGGGAAAATCAGGCGGTGTCAAAATGATTAACTGGAAATGGTCTCGTGTTTGATCATCTTTGTGCTCCAATTATAATTACAGAGTCAAGCCCAACAATAGTCCTTCTATAATTTCTTTATTGGCATGCAAAGTTTGCACAGTAAATATTTCTTCTCATGGCATTTTTTTCTCCCTTCCCGAACAAGCTCTCAAAGCAACCATCCCAAACTAAACAGCAATTGAACTGGACTGTTATTATTCTGTACATACTAATTCTGCTCCCAGCTATTTTGTTTTAAAGCATGAAATTCAGAGATTACAAAGCCCACTGAATCATGTGAGCTCATCTTTGAAATGAGTCCGAACCAGAGATTTCAAAGCCCAAACTGACTTGAAACTGCACTTCCTCATCAAAGATAAATGTTTAGGGCTAGTGTTCTTGTTTGATCCAAGAGATAAGTCTGAGGTCTCAGTCTTCTAGAGTGAAATCCTGATTTCATTCAAGCCAGTAGCAAAATTCCTATTGTTTGCTAACGAGGTCAGGACTCCAGCACCAGATTTCAGCTCCCTGAAGTTGGGGTGCGGAGGGAGTTCTGCATCCACCACTCTAATTCTGATGCCACGGTTGTTGGAAGAATAAAGTAAGTTCATAAAAAGCAGCATTCAAAGTAGGGCTTCTACAACCTTTGGGGCCAATTTATGTGTCTGAAAGTTGCAGCCCTGTTGAATGTGAGACTTTGGGGATTGGATCTTTCGAGGTCCCTTCCAATTCCTAACAATCTGTGATTCTGTGATTAGATCCTGTGGCCATAGATCAACAATTTGCACAAGAAAATGAAGCTCACATGACACGTCCTATTACATAATTTAGAGTATCTTTTTGCAGCTCTAATTTCCTATTTTTTTTCCATTATAATTTCCTATATGTATCAGTGACACCTCTTTCCAGTCCCGTTGAAGACACATACCTCCACAGAGAAGTACTTTGAGGGTGGTTGATCAGTGGAATGGGCTGCCCAGAGAAAGGGTGGAGGCCCCATCCCTGAAGTCCTTCAAGGTCAGGCTTGATGGGGCTGTGAGCAGCCTGTCCTAGGTAGAGATGTCCCTGCTGGTGTAGGGAGGTTGGACCAGATGACCTCTAGAGATCCCTTCCAGCCTCAAACATTCTTTGATTATATGAAATCTACAACTATTTTGAAACCAGTCAATGAACATGAATTTGCATCATTCTCCCCCCAGAGAGTTTAGAATTATAGACCAAACCTATGGTTGAATTTTATTTCTTTTGCTAAACAAAAATAAAGCAGAGGAAAGTGTGAATCCTTCCCAACACTGAAATTTTCTGAATATTCTAATGTGACAACAGACTGATGCTATTTAAGGCAACACTTCAGAGCACGTTGGTGCCTACATTAAGCAAACATGAATCTGTAGCTGCAACAAGAAATTTTAGAAGACACTAACCTGCTTTATCTCACCTCTTGAAGGAGGAAAGGACTAAGAAAAACTGAAAAAAAAAATAAATAGCAGCTTTAAGAAGTGGAGAGCCAGATTTTTTTTAGACTGGCTGCTGGTTTTGTTACCGTTGACATTGTTATTCTAGTGACTCTTCTCATTTTATCCATACATAACTGTAATATTACAAATCTATGAAGGATCAGATCATTAAAGGGAATGCAGGGGTTTCATATGACCTGTGTAGGCACAAGCAAATCTCATCAGCTGCTCCCTTGTTATGGCAATTTTGTGATGTATTGGTGGGCATTTGCTCACACATGAGCATCAACAATCCTCACACAATTCCTCATAATCAGTGTAAAGATAAGATACATTTTTAGAAAACAACTACAAAACCCCTTGTGTTAATCTTTCTTTTGAGGTGTTGAAATTTTGGACACTTTCTTTCTCCCCTGCACTTACTAGAAACACATTTTAATTTTTTTTAATTTCTTTTTTTCTTATTAAATTAACCTGTACTATCACACGGAAGCTCTTGAATATTGCAACAATGAGTTTGGGTATATTACTAAAGTTAGCAGAAGAAAATGGTAATGATAAAATGTCACCAATACACACTTCCACCTATTGAATAACATTTTAAAAGGTGTGTAAAGAGAAAATCTGCACGATCAGCTTTAATTAAGCACTTTTTGCTAATGCTAAGAAATCCCGCAGTAAAATTTCCAACTGTACTAAGTCAAAAGGGAAAAAAAAAAAGGATACAAATATTGAACTAACCACAGAAAGTATAGTGTGACAGATGTGGAATTACCTGTCACAGTCTATAAATATTACACATTCTTTATGTTCAGCCGAATGTTCCAAAGCTCTGTTCCAAATAAGTCATGGAAGAGTCATGATTTCAGTCCTTTTTCTGCTCTCCTGATTGATTCCTTGCCTCCCTCTCTTCAAATATCAGATTTTACATCACTCAGATCAAGGCAACCACACTTGGAAAAAGAAAACAAATTAAAGTGTAACTGCAGCTTTAGAGTACATGCCATTCAAATTGTAGGACAAAGCACATCTAGTTTCTTGTAGTAAAGCAATTGCCTTCAATGAAATGTGAAAACTAGTCTGACACTCCGAGAAAAACCATGTTAGCAACTTCAGCCCTGTAAAACCAGAAGGAAAATGATAGTCAGAAGTGGAGTGCTGCTGTGTGTCATTTTTTCATCTATCTGAAATAGATAATACAAAATTCCACCTCTGAGCTTCATTGTGGCTCATCAGCACCAAAATATTATATAATTATTGCAGGTGAGCTGCCTAATTTTATTCTATAGTCAAAGAAAAAGGCAAGACATTTCATTCTTTTATTTTTTTCTCACATAACGTGCAGCAGAAAAGGGACTTTGTGAACACTGATGCTTTTGATCATTATTGCCACTAAGAATTCTTCTTTCATTTTGTCTTGGGGACACGAAGTTCCTGCAAGACACTGCGACAGGAAAGGCCAGGAAAAGATATTAAACTCTTGCAGACTGGACAGGATCAGAGGTCATCCTCTGGTAAGCTGGTTATAAAATATCACCTGCTATATCAAAGAAATCTCCAGTGAACAAAATAACACCGCACGAGGTCACGGTTGGAGCTGGAGACCTACAGATCCCAAGTGAAATTGCTTGTTCAGTTACTCAGCTGAAGAGTGGAGTTAATTTAAGAAGAGCTTAAGAGTTGCAGGAGTTACCTGGAAAGTAAGTTACTGGATGATTTTCAAGGTAGTTCCACTAACAAGGTGTGAAAGTAGCTCCAGCATCTGGCTGAATTGGCCCAGTTTTGTCAAGAATGATAAAACTGAGGAAGAGGAGAACAAATCCCTCCTTAGTCTAAATTATAAACTCCCATTTATGCATGGGAAGTGCCTCAGCAGTTTGGATTGGGATAAAATAATCCACTGTAGGAATTCAGATACAATAGACATAGAATCATAGAATCATAGAATGTTTGAGGCTGGAAGGGACCTCTAGAGGCCATCTGGTCCAACCTCCCTACACAAGTAGGGACATCTCTACCTAGGGCAGGCTGCTCAGAGCCCCATCAAGCCTGACCTTGAAGGACTCTAGGGATATATATACAAGCCTTTATTTGTTTCATGGGTTTCTTTCTTTGTTTTGGTCCTATACTGTGATTTTCTTCTATGTTCAAACAAGAAATAAATATACTCTAAGAGTGGTTTTGACCCACTGTCATCTCCCAGATGATAAACTTGGTAGCTACAATTTTAATGAATAAAATCAGGTGAGGCCATTCTTCCTCTTCCCATCTAGGTCAGATGGGTTGAATCACCTTCCAGATTTCTCTCTCTATTTCTTAGGAGCTTCTCTATAGACCATAATAAAATGACTGACTGGCTTTCAGATACCTATATCAAGAAACAATAAAAATACCAGGGAGATCAGTTAGAGATATTGCTCAATTTCCAACATCATGTGAAAGTATGTAACTCAGAATGATTTAGGTTGGAAAAGACCTCTAGGATCATCAAGTCCAACCTTGTCCAACATCTTCTTGACCCCCAGACCATGTCTCTAAGCTGTGCATGGACAGCCCTTTGTGAATGAAGGCTATATCTTTTTTTTCATGATAAATAAATAACAACAGTTTTCTCTCAGGTCTTCTTTAAAACATGGTCTTTGTGACCAGGTCCACCTTTTTTATCTTAGTTATGCTAGTGGATAAGGACCAACTTGAATTTGTCTGTGTCAAATTTGTACAGCTGCTACCCCTGTACAATTTTAGTCCACTTCCTTAAAATCTTATGTGACACCATGATAAAAAAGCAAGGAATTGCATAGATAAAGGAAAATTATGAGTTTTCTGTGTTGGAGCTGAATTGTCTGCTATCTATGAGGACAAACCCACTTTGTAAGGTTTGACCAATATATATATGAATATTTATAGCATGCATTATAGATAGATGAGTGGAATGAGCTGCCCAGAGAGGGGGTGGAGGCCCCATCCCTGGAGTCCTTCAAGGTGAGGCTTGCTGGGGCTCTGAGCAGGCTGCCCTAGGTAGAGATGTCCCTGCTTGTGTAGGGAGGTTGGACCAGATGAGCTCTAGAGGTCCCTTCCAGCCTCAAACATTCTATGATTCTATGGTTGAGAGGACTTCTATATAGATGTCTCTTAATGCCAATGTCTACATTACCCTTCGCTCCATAAATAGTCAATGTGGATAGACACATATTTCTAGATTCCCCTCCATTCTGAGATAAATTAGGTGAATCACACTTAAAAGCAACTATTTCTTTTAATTAGATAAAAAAAGAGCTAAGAAGTAGACAACCAGATTTCTAGATTTAACCAGAAAAATTCCACTTTTTTCTTAAGAGGAGCATTTCTAATCATCTAAAACTTGAAGTTTTGGAAACATCTTTTCCTAGGAAAAATAAGGGTTAGACTCCAAATTGTATTTAATAAGAAGACTGGAAACTGTATGAATAATATTATATCAAATAGATGTCACCCAGTAGAAGGCACATAATCTCAATGGTCTTATATACATAAATCACCAGCAGCCAGGCTGTATAAGAATAACTTAAATAGGAATTCTGGCATTGATTTATTTTTCCTTTATGCTTCTTTTGAACAGTTTTAGCACAGCTTGAAAATTCTGTCTCTTCCTTTTGGATCAGTATTTAAAACATGGTAACAATGGTTCATGTTGTATCTCTACACAATGGTTTGAGATAACACTTTTTAAGCTAATATTACTGGGAGTTCTGCATGAAAATCAGATGTTCTAAGCTGGGGAATTATGTGACCATGAGCTTTGATTTCAGGGTTTTTTCAGCTTGTGTAGAATATGGAGTCCAAGATCTTAACAAGCTTAAAACTTCACAATGAAGTTCAACCAAAAGCACGGTCCCATCAGGTTTCAAATCAAGATCACTGGAATTCAGATGTTCTGGGCAGCTTCCACAAATTATTAGGATTTTTTGCAATGATTTGTTACAAAGATGGGTCCAGAATGGCTTGAAACCCTCTTCCCCCCCAAAAAAAAACTCCCAGCAAAGATGTCTATTTATAATTTTCTGACGTAGAAGTGGTTGCAGTTCTAAAATACCTGGGGAAAGACAGGTGAACTACACTAAGACCATAAAATATAATAATATTAAAAAATTTGAAGCTTGAATTATATATTTCGAGGGCCAGAGGACTGTACTGATCATGGTTGGAAACCTCCCCTTTTCAGGATGAAGGCACATGGTCAGTTGGATACTGGAAGGACTAAAGTTTAGCATTCATTCCAGAAATACCTTGTTAAACACCAGCAACAATGAGCATCATTCTACCTCCTTATTCTTTTCATTTAATTTTGAAACATTGAGGGAACCCAAGGAGCCCAAGAGTATTTAACACATCCAGGCTGGATGGGGCTCTGAGCAACCTGCTCTAGTGGGAGGTGTCCCTGGCCATGGCAAGGTGGTTGGAACTAGATGATCTTGAAGGTCCCTTCCAAACCTGACAATTCTAGGATTCTAAAACTTAACAGATTTTTCAGAGAATAATCTTCCTCCTGTCCCTATCAAACCTCTTCTGCTCTAGTCATATCACCGTTATTGTTAGTACTGATGATAATAACAACAAAAGCAAAATAAAGTCCCAAATTGCAGACAATACAGATATGGGTCTGTGACCCTTAAAATATAAATAGGATATATGATCCATAAAATATAGAGGAAGTATAGAATAGGGTATTAGTAAGTAGTGCCTCCATGGTGAGGTACCACCAGATCCACTAAGTCAATCCATAAGAGATGTGTAAACCAATAGAAGGTTACAATAAATCAAAGCAGTACTTACATGATCCATGCTTGATGTGGAAAAGAGCAGCAGGGTCACAACTGATGTTCCTCAAAGAGAGATGAGTTCTCAGCAACCAGGTCTGCAAAGTCCTGGTGCTAGTGCTTGAATCTGTGTGGAAACAAGACCTGATGGAATGAATCATCTCTTCATGCTGTACTAAACCACGTGTGGTACCACCTGAGTGTTGTCAAGTGTTCTTGCTCATGATCCAAGAACAGAGATTAAATTTTTTTGCTGGATTTATTCCAGAAGACATTTTGATCCACGCAGAATTAAAATGGAAGATTTAGAACATAAATAAATACTTTATTATTGCTACCTCTCAGCATGATGAGGAAAAAGATGCTCCAACAATGAATAAAACTTGTGCTGTCACTAAAATTGCTCCCACTTAAACACAATTTTAGGAGCAGGAACTGAAAGCAAGAATTAATAATTATGTGTTCTTATGACAATATCAATTTCTATATTTATATCATGCTAGATATTTATATCATGCCAGATATTCCTTAACACACTTGCCCACACAGGTGTAAACAGACATGTGTGTGTGCATGTGTTTGTGGCTACAGATGGAATAACTTAAAAAATGTCCATGGCAATTTTATTTTTAAAAAATAGTAAAAAAAAAAAAAAATATAAATCACTGGCATTCTTAGTTCCTGCCTGAAGCACATTTTTACAGCTGAAAATAGGGGCTTATAATGAAAATGCTGACACAACCTTAACTATAGAGGTGCTAGCAGGCAACGTTATAATAAATAATGTGGGAAATATTTTACACTTCAAGGCAATTACATGTTCAGCCATCTTTAGGATTTCTGGGCCATGAAGGGTAGGGATTAGGTGTACTTGACAAGTGTAAAAGACCCATGACTCATGACTGCTAGAAGGCACAAATGAATTACAAAAGCTGAGAGAAAGCTTTGTAATCATGTAGCACAGGTAGAATATTTTTTATCTGGGGGTAGATAAAGATCAGGTGAATGTGAAGGTGCACACTCCAGATTCCATTTGGATTGCTTTTTGAAGAAATGGTGGAAGTTGAGTTAAATCTGCTGTCCTAACTTGCCTGCCATCCATTTGTGGATTTCTTTATGCCATATAAATAGGACTTTGGATTGAAAGTTGTATTTGCAGGAGAATATGACTGGATAGGACACATGACGTCATTGAGTAGGCTCTTGTTGCAGGAGATATTGGGAGAATTTAGGTTTACAAAGACCCCCTAAGAAGACCTTCTACAACCTTCACCCACCAGAAATACTCCCAAGCCCACAACAGCCTTTTTGTTCTGCTAAGTGATGACTAAAGACCTTGGGTTTAGGCTGTGAATCATTAGATTCCTCTTCCTGCTCTTGGTTTCTTGATGAATTATCTTGGATTTGTGACTCTCTTTTACAGGGTTTGGGAATAGTTTTATTGTCCCTTGCACTTTGCTTAGCAGAAATGGGTACCTGAAGGAGCTACAGGAAGGCAGGGGGAGGTCTGGTCAAAAGGGTTTGTAAGGATAGGACCAGGAGTGATGGGTTTAAGCTGGGAAAGGAGAGATTTAGGCTGGATATTAGAAAAAAGTTCTTTAACATGAGGGTGATAGATGAGTGGAATGGGCTGCCCAGAGAGGGGGTGGAGGCCCCATCCCTGGAGTCCTTCGAGGTCAGGCTTGCTGGGGCTCTGAGCAGCCTGCCCTAGGTAGACATGTACCTGCTGGTGTAGGGAAGTTGGACCAGATGACCTCTAGAGGTCCCTTCCAGCTTCAAACATTCCATGATTCTCTGTCATTTACAAGCAGGTCGCTTGAGAACATCTTCCTAAAGAGAAGGCTGAGGGAGATAACATGGTTACTTCTCATATCTGCTCTTGTCCAGCCTCTCTCAGACAATTTAATAAGTGTGTTATCATGGTTTCCAAGAATGTGTGCTGTTGTCTAGGGTGTTTATCTGACATCTGTCCTTCAGAAACAGACACAATAATTCCTCGTCTGGAGCAAAACCCAAAACAAGCCAAAACCCTCCTCTCCATTTTGTCTTGAACTCTTAACAGATCTTTAAAACAGGTTGTGTCTACATCTTAGGCCAAGCATTCCTAAGATTGTGTATGAGTTCACCTGGAGCTTTATTTCACATAAACACCACAATGAGTATGGAGAATATTAACTATTTTTTATTCCCCTCTTTTCTTATCTATCTGCATGACCTTATTTCTTACCTTCATCTGTCTTGGCTATAAGAAATGTGGTGGATAATGAGGAGCAAACATGAAGCAAGCAAGAAAAATGACTTTTTGGTTGCCTTTTCCACAGAAAATTCATAAATTTCGCAGATTGTTGTTTGTGGAATTCCCACAATGAAGGAAGAAATGAAGGAGGAGGGGACTTTTGACTCTGAAAGTCAATGAGAAAAGTGTCATGGAATATAATATGTCCATAATTTTACTCATGTATTTTATTCTCTTTGATTTCTGTGACATTTGGGGAATCCTACTGCCATTCAATTATTTTTTTTGGCCTTATTCCTTCCAGCTCCAAATAATTTAAAGCTCCTTCCCTCTCACAATAGGACATCTCCAGTGCAAAATGACAAATATTCAACTTCCATTACAGAAGTTGATATGAATACTGAGCTAGATAAATACTTTTCATCCTATATCAGGGTTAGGTACTAGCACGTTAGCTTAAGACACTTAAAATAACACAGCACCAATTTATTACCATTAGAAAGCAAGCCTTTGGAAAAGACCCTAAGCATTATGTTAGCATTGATATGTCAATCCTTTATTTGAAGGATGGCAAGTCTGAATCCCAGCACAGCCTTAATTAACAGAAAATAATTAGCATCATTTTCCCAGCTGTGAATTTGAGATTTTTTTTTTTTTTTTTTCCAACAGATTCCATTGATTGATAATTAAGGAGGAGTTAGTTGTAATAAAACTCCCAGTATTGCAATTTCTAATTGGCCTTTAAGGACATTTTACAGTTACAGTTACTTTGTTCCAGGCATTTTCTGGCTTTTTTTTTTTTTTTCCCTCACCAGCTTTAATAAGGAATCCTTTCTGAGCGAGGTAAAAAGGATGCAGATGAATAGAAAAAGCCACAGCCACGTTACATCTCTGAATTTAAAACTTCACATATCACGCAGCCCATTTGATTTGTTTGGGCAATAATTGGTGCTAAGTGCACGTAAAAAGCTTTGAAGTTCGCTTTGAATAACCCAAGGTTTATCCCAGCACTTGAGCCTTCGATTAAACTCCATTATCACAGAGATTTATGTAAATGCTTCACTTGATGAACAGCGAATGCTTCTGCTGGTTTCAGTGGGCTGGGGCATCATCTGTAGAGTTAAGCAGATATATGTATATCCTTCAAGGAATGCTGCCCTAGGCTGGGAATCTTAAAGGAATGGATTCAGCTCAGGACATGTCTGCTTGGCTCATATTTCCAGCCAGCCCTCAACTCCTGCTACTACCGTGTCCCCCCAAGGCACCAAGATTTGCTTTTAGTGATCTTACAAGTAAAAATTGATTTAAAAGCATGTGTCTAATGATTTTTGTAATATTTGTGCATTGACATCATTTTGGATTCTTTTCCTGAGCTATCTGGAAATCTCAAATGTTGGATGGAAATATTATGAAGACTTTCCTCCATTTCTTTCCTTCATTTCTGTTCATTCTCCCACTTGCAAAGAAATCTGGAACAAGTGACAAAGGAGAAAATAAAAAAATTTAAAAAAAAAAAAGAAGGAAAAAAGATATAATCTTATATACGTAAATATAAAGCAATTAGAAAAAAATAAGGAAAAAAGATATAATCTTATATATGTAAATAAAAAACAATTAGAAAAATAAGAAAAAAATGATATAATCATATCTAAATACAAAACAATCAGAAAAAATAAGGAAAAAAGATATAATTTTATATATCTAAATATAGAACAATTAGAAAAAATAGGAAAAAAGGTATAATCTATCTAAATACAAAACAATTAGAAAAAATAAGGAAAAAAGGTATAATCTTATATATCTAAATACAAAATGATTAGAAAAAATAAGGAAAAAGGTATAATCTTATATATCTAAAATACAAAATGATTAGAAAAAAATAAGGAAAAAAGATATACTCTTATATATCTAAGTACAAAATGATTAGAAAAAAAGGAAAAAGGATTTAATTTTATATATGTAAATACAAAAAGACTAGAAAAAATAAGGAAAAAGATACAATCTTCTATATCTAAATACAAAACAACTAAAAAAAAATGCTTTATATAAACTTCCTTTTATACAAAGATGATGTTCCAGGAAAAATATTTGCGAATAAGAAATGAAAAAAGTTTTTATGTACCAGAAAATCAGTAAGTTCAGCCGAACATGCAAACTCTTCCTGAACAGAAACTTTCACATGTAGCAATGAAGTAGAGCTCATAATGGGTCCGTAATTTTGTAAATAATCAGACCTGGACCTGCATTGGTGTCATTAGTGGCCACTAGACAATGATTTAAGCTTGGCCAGGCTCAGAGAAATAATTAATCATTTAGATTGGAAAGGACCTCCAGGATCAGAAGGTTCAACCTTGGTCCAACATCTCTGTGACCTCCAGACCATGTCTCCAAGCACCACATCTATTCCTCTGTTGAAGCCCTCCAGGGATGGGGACTCCAGCACCTCCCTGGGCAGCCTGGGCCAGGGCCTGACCACTCTTGCAGCAAAGAACTTCTTCCTAATGTCCAACCTAAACTTGCCCTGGGGCAACTTGAGGCCATCACCTCTTGTCCTGTCAATGGTTTGTTAAATTTAGCTATGATCACTGGAAAAAAAGCCACATGATAAGGACTTTTGCTGTTGTTTCCAGTTGTTATTTCCTTTCTCTTCCTTGCCCTGTTCACGTGTAATTTTTGTACGTGTGTGGCAGTGAAGAAATGTTTCTTTGTGACCAAAGTATCCTGACTACAAGAAAGCCTACAAGAAAGCTGGGGAGGGACTTTTTAAGGCTGTCGGGTAGTGGTAGGACTGGGGGAATGGCTCAAAACTAGAGGTGGGGAGATGAGACGTTAGGAAGAAGTTCTTGCCAGTGTCTCCCCACCCTCATGGCCAACAACTTCTTCCTAACGTCTTATCTCAATCTCCCCACCTCTACTTTTGACGCATTCCCCCCACTCCTACCACTACCCGACAGCCTCCAAAGTCCCTCCCCAGCTTTCTTGTAGCCCCNTCAAACCTCCCTCCCCAGCTTTCTTGGAGCCCCCTTCAGATACTGAAAGGTCACAAGAAGGTCTCCTTCGAGCATTCTTGGGTTGGAAGGGACCTCAAAGATCATCTAGTTCCAACCCCCTAAAACCAGAAGGATTATTCCTTTTATGGTTTTTTGTTTCAGGTCCAAGATGGTCTTATTTCCATGCAATGTGCTTGGCTGCCTAGACCAGGAGACCGCTGGAAACAGCAAAGCCCCACGCTCCACATCCTATTTTGGCCACTCCTGGCAAGCCTGGAGGAGGGAGGGATGAGAAGAAGGAGGGATGAGGGAGCAAGTACTGCTAATAGAGAGGGCTCAGACTGCAACAGCAGCCACCACCTTCCTTCTCCCATCCCCCTGGAGGCAACGGGGGCATCAGCTGAAGGCACATGTGCATTTGCATTCACGTGCATGCATTGTCTGGGTGCACAGCTGGGATAGACTCCTGTGTGTGGCCATGGATGGTAACAGAGCGTGGCTGTCTTCTGCTGCTAAAAAGATAGCTCCCTAAGCACCACACGGGGATTCTGGGGGATATTTTAGGTGAGGAGTCATCTCAGTTGACCTCAGCCTTCTAAATGAGAGCTGTCAGGTCGCAGCCAGCCTCAATTCCCCACGTCAAAGAGGGAGCTGAGCATGCTGGGGAGTTATTCATTGTACTTATTTTAAAACTATTTCAAATTTGAAGCTATATACAATACCTTAACAAATTTTTCAAGCTTTATCCCAATTTTCCAAGTGGATTTTTTTCCCCTATATTGGAAAATAATTTGAAAATAAATTCAGAACTACTTTCTTCAATGGATAGAACATTTCTTAGAGAATGTAGTTTCCTCAAAATATTCATCCTTTCTCTAATCTTAACAAAAAACACAATTAGCCCCCCATTAAATCCTTCTTCAAATAAGAGGCCATATTAAACCCTGGGGTGGGGGAAACTTAGACCTGTCTCCCAACAACTCTCAGGACCACTTTTATTAGCCCCTCAATGATTTTGTGCAGTGTAGAAAGACTTTCTTCTTAAAATGTGTAGCTGCAGAGAAATCAGGGTAGGAGGAAATTTCAGCATATTGCTTAGATCATTCCCTTGGTCCCAAATAGGATCATCTACAGTTAAATGACTCCTCTAACTTGTTCTTAAGAACTTAAACTTCAGCAACCCCCTTTCTGATGCTGCAGTTTACACATTTAGGATTGTAGAATTATAGAATGGTCTGGGTTGGAAGGGACCTCCAAAGGTCATCTTGTCCAAACCCCCCCAATTTAACCCCCCTCATTTAACTGTGACCTCTCCCAAATCTCCCTGGCTGTGTTTTAAGTCTCTTAGTTTTCCACTTCCCAGGAAATATAGAGAATAATTAGTTTCCCTCCTCTGCAGCAATCCTTTGACATCTTGCTGTGTCTCTGCATAATTCTTTAGTCCGTTTTAGACTAAATAAATCCCATGAACAGCTTCTCATAAAAGACCAGCACTGCCTACACTGGAGAGATTGATAAGGAAGGAAGAAGCAGGAGTGTGCACGAGGTGCTGCATACCAAAAGAGAAGAGCCACTTAGGATCCAAAACACACACAAGCTGGGGTGACCTTATTGATTTTGAAAAGGCAGCAACAGCTTTTACAGAGAGCTGCTCAGAAAAAGGAGGAGTAAGATCTTGGGTACTTTTGTTACGGTGTTTGGAAAGTGCCCCTATCAATATATTGCATTTTCATATTTTGTACAGTCCAGAGAAGGCTCCGGGGGGACCTTAGAGTGACCTTCCAGGCCCTGAAGGGGCTACAGGAAGGCAGGGGAAGGTCTGTTCAAAAGGGTTGGTAATGATAGGACAAGGAGTGATGGTGTTAAGCTGGGAAAGGAGAGATTTCGACTGGATAGTAGAAAAAAGTTCTTTAACCTGAGGGTGATAGATGAGTGGAAGGGGCTGCCCAGAGAGGGGGTGGAGTCCCCATGCCTGGAGTCCTTCAAGGTGAGGCTTGATGGGACTCTGAGCAGCCTGCCCTAGGTAGAGATGTCCCTGCTGGTGTAGGGAGGTTGGACCAGACAAGCTCTGGAGGTCCCTTCCAGCCTCAAACATTCTATGATTCTATGATTTCACATTGTGGGGAAGTATAAAAATCTACTACAGGGAAGTTGATACATTAGCATGAGATGCAATTAAAATCCTGAAGCTTTAATCTAACTGACATTTCACAAAGTGTGGATTAAGATTTAGGAGTATAGGTGCCAAAAATCAAGCTCCTATGTTAATATTTAGACAACAAATACGAGGCCTGACTGGTGAAAGGGGCAGTTTTGGGACAGTTGTATTTCAATGAGGAGAGCATCGCTTCTAAACAACATTCCATAGCCTAAGGAACACAAATATGGACTGAAATGTAGATTCTACTTTTAAGAATCTCATTTTAGAGCAGTAGAACATGTACTTCAACTCTGCCAGATGAGAAAGTAAAGAGTCTGACTAGAACTAGTACTAAAATGAGGGATGGTTTATGACCTCCTTTTATCTTTTACTTCCATACCTGGATTTTACTAAGTACCATTGGTTAAAATCCTTGGGGAAATCCTGATGACAAAAGCAAATTTTCTGTTGACTTGGTATTTTTAAAATAGATTTTTTTCCCCCCTTATAAATTCTTGTTGTTTGCTACACAGCTCTACAGGAGATTAAAAAATCAGATTAAATCTACAGGAGATTTAAAATCCTACTTGGTCACCAGATCCTGGAGGTAAATCAAAGTAGTTTTGTCTTCCAAATAATTTCTTCCCCACAAAAGGCTCCTCTGACATGGGATTGGCAGTTTGGGAACCCTCCAGTTGCTGCAGAGATGAGGTCCATGTAGAAAACTCTCTTGACCAAGGCAGATGTTGCTGGAACAGAAAATATGATTGTTCATTTGGCTTTATTATTGTGTGATGGCTCAGATTTAGGAATGAAGCTGTAAAATGCAAAGCTGGGTAACTAAGGATAATGGGTCATTATATGACCTTAGTGATGAGTGATAGGAAAATCTGTAAGAACCAAAGCCCAAAACTTTGTCTTCAGCAAATATTCTGCTTTATAACCATCATTATTGAACCTTACAAAAAAAAAGTCTTCACATGAACCCATATAAATAGTTTTTATTTAAAAAGTGAATCTGATATGCTGGACTCTTGGAGAGTGATTAAATATCAGGATTAGATCAAAATAAAAAGGTTCAAATGTGATTTTTGGAGGAGTTTAAAAGATTTTTATTTATGGTTCATCCACCGTTTACCCTTTAGGTTCCCAACAACAATTTCTTTTAATCCTTGCCCTTAATCTCCTCCAAGGTGCTGAATTATTTGCTGTCAGCTGTAAACATGCAGCAAAACATTTACATGCAGGCTTCCCTCAGCTCCTCACATTCAATTCAAGGAGGGAACAATGAAGCAAGTGCTGCTGTGCAAGACCCACATTGTGCTGCTGGCAAGAAGATTCTCAAATAACCCTGGATCTCCTGGGAGAAGGAATATTATACTATGGAATAGAGAGTGTTTGCCACAGAGCAAGCTGGTCTGTAGGCTTTTTTTTTTTTACTCTTTATTCTTTCTGTTTATTTATTTGATTCTACTGTCACCGATGTCATCTGAAGCCAAGGAATGCAATAAGGTTAAATCAATCTATGGCAGGGAATTGTTTTGATCCACCAATTAAGTGAACAAGTTCACCTTGCCTATGATACGCCATCAAACATTGGTAGGAGCATTTGGAGCAATCAATCTATTACACGTCAATTTTATGGCTGTATAATGAGGTTTAATTGCTGCTTTATTAGTCTGACTAATATTAAGTGTCAGTAATTGCTTTGCATTCAACGTGACTTTCTCATTTAAATTACACATCCAATATTCAACCATAAAGGTAGACCTTCTTTTTGTCTAATGAATTTTTGCTTTCATCCTGGTGCTACAAGAAAAGTCCATTTTGGGGTGATTTTTCCTCTTTTCTAAAGTTCTCTGGCCCTGAGGAAAGAGAGGCTGGAAAAGCTAAAAGTTGTTCTTGGTGAATGCATTTGGAAAGAGAACTTTAAATTTCCTTTTGACAGAAAGATAATAAGGTTTTTTTGTGTACTAATGAGTGAATGGCTAAGATGTGTAAACACATTTGTGGTCCCACTGAAGTCTGTGGGACTGCTCATGAACTTTAAGTTATGCACATCCTGGGGTGAGTGGTAGGGCTGATGCTTCCTACCCTGAAGCACACATGGAAAACAAGATTGGCAGGATCCAGGATGGATTTTGACTGGCAAGCCACAGACTAAATGTTATTGCCAGCTGGAATTTTAGTGCACTAAAAAGTCATAGGCTCACTACAGACACTGAGGTTCAATAAATCCCTTGGTACAAGCAATGAGGAAACCTTCTGCAGATCTTCCAGTATCTGAAGGGGGCTACAAGATAGCTGGGGAGGGACTTTTGAGGATGTTGGGTAGTGGTAGAACTGGGGGGAATGGGTCAAAAGTAGAGGAGGGGAGATTGAGATGAGATGTTAGGAAGAAGTTGTTGCCCAGGAGGGTGGGGAGACACTGGCCCAGGTTGGCCAGAGAGGTGTTGGAAGCCCCATGCCTGGACATTTTGAAGGCCAGTGTGGCTGGGGCTGTGAGCAAGGTGATATAGTGGGAGGTGTCCCTGGGCACGGCAGGGGGGTTGGAAGTAGATGATCTTGAAAGTCCTTTCCAACCCTGACAATTCTATGACCCAGTGTTGTTCCCTGGCTTCCTTACCTTCACAAGGCTGATGTTCAGGTGAATTGATGGGTTGTTCAAGTTGGTAGCACTTTTTCTATTTCACTTGACTACTTCTGCTTTCCTTTTTTTGTTTGCAATAGACTCCAGCTGATTTTTCAGGGCTCGCTGAGTAGACATGCCAGTTGCCATTAATATCATCTGATCCTCCAGTGACAGCTGGCTAATACCTCCCTGCAAGCACCTCTTGAGCTAAGATCAAGCCATATTTTGGGAAAAGAGACCTAGTACTGGAATCTGTCATGTATATGATTCATATGACATTGGACTGCTGAAATTCTGACCAGGAAAGAGTCATGATTGAATCCATAACAACTTCTTGCACTTCTTTTCCTGGATTCGTGAAGGAGACTCAAATAAAAGTCAAATATCCATCACTGGATATCTACTGGACTGCAAACCAATTGCTGAAACAAGGTAAGTCTCTTGCTGTTTATTCTTTGGTGGTGTTGGTATTTATTCCAAAGGGTTTGTAATGACAGGACCAGGAGTGATGGTTTTAAGCTGGGAAAGGAGAGATTTAGGCTGGATAGTAGAAAAAAGTTCTTTAACATGAGGGTGATAGATGAGTGGAATGGGCTGCCCAGAGAGGGGGTGGAGGCCCCATCCCTGGAGTCCTTCAAGGTCAGGCTTGCTGGGGCTCTGAGCAGCCTGCCCTAGGTAGAGATATCCCTGCTTGTGTAGGGAGGTTGGACCAGATGACCTCTAGAGGTCCCTTCCAGCCTCAAACATTCTATAATTCTATGATTTATCTTTTTTCTTTTTTTTTTCTTTCTTGTCCAGAACAAACATTTTGAGGGTTATTTAAAAAAATTCTTATCTAGCCCAGCACAAGTTTTAGGAGAGATTGCTTTCTGGAAGAGATTTCATTCATGTTGTCTATCCAGTTTTCCTCAAGCAATTTTACAAGTAGCAAGAGGTAAGAAAGTGTGAACTCAGAGCCTTCTGAAACTAGGACTTAAACCTACCAGCTACCCAGCAGAAATCCAGGCCACAGCCTCTCAACACCAGTAACACCAGTATCACCAGTATCAACCTTCAGCTGAACACAAGAGGTCAGAAGTGTTGGTTCTGTGGAAAAAGAAACCAACCAAACCCCTCAGACCTCATCAGACCCACCAGCCTTTATATCAAACATTACTCCATGATGATGAAGCCACCCACGTTTGCCATGGTCATGTAATATTTTACAGCATGCACTGAAGAAGAAAGAGACCTGAGCTTTAGCCTGAATGGCTGGAAACCATCTATTTGCACATCCCAAGAGGATTTTGTAACCACTGTCAGGGCATTCTGAGGGATTGTACAACCAGGAGTAAGATCATGGGACTAGGCAGACATCAGCCAAGAGAGAACCCACCTTGTGCCTTATCTAGAGCATTTGATGGGAGAAGAGGACACTTGGCATTTTCATCCCCAGCCCAGGGACTGTTTTTGTTTCTTATCCAAGGGTTTCTCTAAGGTAAAACACATTCACACTCCAGTTAGCAGATAGGACCTTGTGTGTGAGATCTTGGAGCTGAAGCAATTCAGGCTGAGAAGGGCCCAGGACTTTGGTCTTTACCAAGGAAAGTCCTCGAACTGCTAGGTCTTGGTGCTAAAAATGACAGATGCTGTCATCACAATTTATTATTATTATTTAATAACCAGTTTATTCTAATTAGACATGTTTCTAAGAAGGCAAGATTTTGAGCAGCCTTTGGCAGCTCCTCACTTCAACTGGCTCCCTGTGCAGTCATCACAGACATGGTTATCTTGAGAAGCCTTCAAGTTTTCCAAGGTTTCAAAGACACTTTCCTCTTCTCAACTGACTTCATAAAAAAAAAAAACAGACACTTACCCCTGTATTCCTTCCCTTCCCCTCCAGGAACTGAGATTGCAAATACTGCATCCTTGTGCTGCCAGCTCTCTTCTTCCTCAGGCCAACTCCAAACTCAGCAACATCCCCTCAGCACACCTTCATCATCTGTTTGCTCTTCTCCATCTCTAATAAGAAACATCATCTTTTGTTCTTCATTTGTTTGCTCTTCACCATCTCTAATCAACCAAGGGGAAACACACAACTAAGAGAGAGCTCAACAAGTGACCCCAACAAGAAGCTCCTCCAACCGGCCCTAACAGGAACTCTCTTCAAACTGATCATCTTCTTGTTGCTTCTCACAAACTGATCAGTTCTTGGTTGATATAGCTCTGGCCTGACCCACCACCNCAGGACTGACACATACAAAATCTTCCTCCTGCCTTTTTCTCATTATTTTTCAGTGCCAGGGCAGCAGCTCGGGCCTGGGCAGCTGATCTGCTGAGTGAGAAGGTGCCATTTTTGCCCACCACTGCTTGGAGCCACGCTGCATTTTTTCAATGTGGCTGTCAGTCTTTTCACTGTCACATTAAATCCTTGCCCGTGATGATTTCTGCTCATCCACACGGACTGTCAGAGCTGAGGTCAGGAGGGAGCTCCCCCCTCCCCCTGGCAAGTCTGCGGAGCGTTTATGTGCCAGAGACTAACCCCCCTTCCTTGACAGCAGGGAGCTGAGGTCCTCGGCCAGGAGCAAAAGGCCAGAACAAAGGTCTGAGATTACAGATGGACAAACATTTGCAGCCCTCTGTTGCTGTTTTTAATTTGCCTTGATAGGAGTTGCCAGACAATTGTAGTCTAGCCCAGGCCAGCTCTTTCTGAGAGGCAGAAAGGGAGTGGGGAGGTCCCTTCCAACCCCTAATGTTCTGTGATTCCTTGGTAGGCAGGTGGGAACCTGCAGCCCCTTTAGATCTCGTCTTCACCTTGGACTTTGGACCTCAGACCTCAACTTCAGGGTTAAACTCTGCTTATACATCCCTCTCAAACTAACCAGGATGATTTTTCTCTTTGCCAAATGCAGATTATTATCTCTGTGGAAACCCCCAGCCACCTGTAAGTAAACCCTTGACTGTGAAGAATCCAAGAATCCCTCTTTGCAAAGACATTCCCCCCTCTGTTACAATCCCTTGTGGTGTAGATCACATGGAGTCTGAAGAGCAAAAAGGCTGTGGCAGGGTTGAGGGGAAGCCTCAAGAGGTAATGGTGTTAAACTGAAGGAGAGTAAATTTAGATTGCATTTAAGGAAGAATTTTTTTGCAACGTGGACAGTGAGACACTGCAACAGGTTGCTCAGAGAAGTTGTGGATGCTCCATCATTGGCAGTGTTCAGGGTCAGGTTGGACGTGGATTTGAGCAACCTGGTCTGGTGGAAGATGTTCCTGCCCATGACAGGGGGATTTGGAACTAGATGATCTTTAAGGTCCCTTTGAACCCAAACCATTCTGTGTTTCTACGATTTAGGGGAGTTAAAGGTCATGTTGTGCTTGAATTCAGATGTGAAGGTCCCATATTATCAATATATGTATAAATATACTTCAGCTTTGGAGCTCATTCTTCCAAACTTCTTCATCCCAGGTCAATTAACACTTTCCCAAACAGTTCCCAGGCATGGTCTGGAATCTAGCAAGATCCGTGGACTATTCTTGTACATGAATTTGGATGTGAACAGCTTGTTTTGGAAGCTCAGAGTACTATGGAAGTGACCAAACCACATCAGGTGGATTTATTGTCAGACAACAGGCCCCTGAAGTGATTCTTCTAGCAACAAGACACATAGGAAAAAAAGAAATATTATGAATTTGAAGGCCAGAAGAGCCATTATTTTAATGTAGTTTAATTTTTCATATTATATATGAAATCCAGAGAGGAAAAGCTTCCCAGGGCCATATTCTCAGCTGGCGTAGATCAGTACCAGAGCTGTGCTGCTTTACAACAGCTTATTAATTACTCTCCATCCTTAAAAACAAACAACTGGACAAACATGGAGCTGCTCATTGTTTTCTTCAGGAGCCATTTCCCCCCTCCTTTCCTTCCTCCCCTTCCCCTCCACGTCTGCAAGTCTTTACCACCGCGCAGTGAAAGCAAATAAACAAGGAAGGTTAAAATCTAAAACCACTCATCCAAGTTAATTAAGTTCAGCCAGCCTCAACTACATCATCTGGTAAGATCTGGCAAGTCGTGTGCATGTAGATGTGTGTGGGTATAATCATGCCTGTCTATTTCTTCCTCTATTCAGGAAGAATCCTCCAAATCCACCTGCTTTAAAATACATTTTTTCCCTGCCTGGCTGTGAGGTTTTTTTGATTATTTTTCTTTTTTCCCCCTCCTCTGTTTCTGTTCTTACAGCTGCTTTCATATTTTCCTCCAACTTCACATTATTACATTTTCCCCCTTTTATTTATGATGCCTGATTCCCAGTGTACATTATTGCTGCTCTGTTGGTACTTTATTAAATACGATACAGACACTAGCGTGAGAGTGAGGGTTTTATGTCCCACACATGGTGTGTCGTAATTGTGGCATTTTTACTTTCCATTAAGAAGTATCTCCAGGAGGGGAGGATGGGGGACTCGCTTCATTACTTCTATAAACCAACGAATAAACCCCAGACAAGCTTGATGAGTTGTTAAGTAGTCTTTAAAGAAGTCTTTAAATCAAGATTAGATGTCTCTCCTAAAGAGACTCCCTAGTTCAACCAAGGAGTTACAGGCCTGAGAGAGGGATCACTGGTTAAATCCTGTGTCTTGCAATGTAGGGAAAGTCAAACTACATTAAATAATGGCTCTTCTGGCCTTCAAATTTATGAGAGTGTAATTAGAAGATAGTGGTTTTAACTGGCCAAAGACAATGGAAATGTCTAGTGGGAGGTGTCCCTGCTGTGGTGGAAGGGTTGGAACTAAATGATCTTGGAAGGTCCCTTCCAACCTAAACCATTCTATTATTCCATGATTCTAAATCTATCAACATCTCTATGATGAAAGATAAATTTACTTCTCGAAATCTTGGTTTAAAAGAAAGGACAAAGCACTTTGTCCTGAGTCAGCACAAGAAATATTTTTCTGGACCTGTAGCTTTTCTTCCCAGAATCTCTCTGAGAGATTTCTAAGAATCTTCGAGGACTTTGAAATTTTAACGTGTTTTACATCCACAATTCCCCTGCCAGGGAAAAATTATTCCTGCCCCACCTCTACTATTCATTTATGGACGGTGTCACTCAGAGTCTAAGCACTGAGCAGGGCTCAGAGACTTCCAGCTCCACCAACGCTGGTGTTCTGGCATTAGTAGAGAACAAGGAATGATAATAAAATGGAGCGATTCTTCTCTGGGTATTCATTTTCCCATGATGAGCACCAGACCTGATAAAAGGCAGATGGGAGCCAGCAAAGCAGACTGCTCCAGGCCATAAAGTGGCCATGACCCTGATTATTCCATGTATGCCAGAGCCCTGGCAAGGCAGAGCCTCTGCTGGAAAGCAGCTCCTCGCTGAATTTTGGCCACCTCCCCTTCTCGCCTACCCTCAGGACCAGTTTATATGCAAGAACTTTTCACTGGGACACTGGCCCAGCTCTGTGTTTCCCTCTGTCTCTCTTTCTTCTTTCTGCAACACAAAAAAAAATCCAGCTTTGGCCTGATCTCAGTTCTTTGTGCCTAAAATTCTGAGGAGGCTTGAATGCTGATGGCATTCATGGCAGGGATAAATATCTGTGTGTTCTTGCCATGGTGGAGTCCATTTCTCCTGCAAATCCCCAAACCACAGCTCCAGAGATATGAAATATTAATATGAAGCTTGGATGTATACAGAAAATCAAAATTAAATAGGCAATGAAAATATTAACTGAGCAATCAGGGTGACCTTTGTGGCTTCAGTGACATGAAATGAATCTTCAGTGAGGAGACGAGTGGTACCAGTTGGACAATTTGCTTAATTTCTTTACATTTCTTCCACATTTATAGAGCTTTCCCTGTAAGTATTGTCCATCTGAAAGAAGCCAGGAAAAGACATCCAATGATAATCACTTATTTATCTGCTACCTGTTTTCTCACCCTTTGTTGTGTGACATCTCTTCATTTAGAGAGGGACAGACCAAAGCAGAATCATAGAATGGTTTGGGTTCAAAGCAACCTCAAAGATCATCTAGTTCCAACCCCCCTGCCATGGGCAGGGGCACCTCCCACTAGACCAGGTTGCTCAAGATATCATCCAACCTGGTCTTGAACACATCCAGTGGTGGAGCATCCACAATTTCCCTGGGCTCACCTGACTCACCACCCTCAGAGTGAAGAAGGGAAAATAAGGAAAGGAATATTGGAGGAAAATCTAATGCATACACCTGCAAAAAAAGATCAGAAATAAGGACTCAAAAATACTGATTTCTAGAGATCAGCTTAGTCTGCTGTGGAGTATCAACACAATAGTTAAGGCAGGATGGTGGGAATTTGTGTTTGTGGGTATAGACCAAGTCTGATACCTGATATCACCTTTTCTGAGAGCCATGATCAGGCATTTGCTCAGATAAGATGATATGATCCAGGGTCAAGACTTAAGATGTTTAAGCAAAAAAAAAATCATAGGATCATAGAATGCTTTGGGTTGGGATGATGATGATATGAAGTTTTAGGTGCAGGGTCAAGACTTAAGATTTTCAGTTTAAGCAAAAATCATAGAATCATAGAATTAGAGAATCATAAGATCATAGAACCATAGAATCATAGGATCATAGAACTATAGAAGCATAGAATGACAGAATCATAGAATCATGGAACCATGGAATCATAGGATCATAGGACCACAGAATCATAGAACCATAGAATCATAGAACCACAGAATCATAGGATTGTAGAATCATAGAATAATAGAATTATAGGATTATAGAATCATAGAACCATAGAATCATAGGATAATAGAATCATAGAACCATAGAATCACAGAACCATAGAATCTTAGAACCACAGAATCATAGGATTGTAGAATCATAGAATAATAAAATCATTAAATCATAGAATCACAGAATCATGGAATCATAGGATCATAGAATCACAGAAACATAGAATCACAGAATCATAGAACCATAGAATCATAGAACCATAGGATCATAGAATCATAAAATCATAAGATCATATGATCATAGAATCATAGGATCACAGAATCATAGGCTCATAGAACCATAGAATCGTAGAATTATAGAATCACAGAATCATAGAATCATAAAATCATAGAATCATAGAGCCATAGAATCATAGAACCATAGACTCATAGGATAATGGAACCATAGAATCATAGAATGTTTTGGAATCTTTATAGGTCATCTACTCTAACTGCTTTGCAGTAAGCAAAGGCATCTTTAACTAAATCTAGCAAGGACCCCAAAATAGTCATCACAACAAGCTCCAGAGCCCACTGAAGTGATGGAGAACGTCCCTGCACAAGCCTGCAAACCCCTCAGAGGTGGTGGTGACATTTGCTGCGCCGCTGTCAGCCCCTTCCCCACTTATCAGCAGCAGAGCTGCAGCTGCCTGCTGGATAACACACTTGTTTATACAGTGGATTGAGAATATTTGTGTGCAGCAAACTCCTCGGGGGTATAAACAATGTGTTCCCGAGGAGGCCCAGTGTCATTAGAATAATCAAGAATGGTGGGATGATAAGCAGAGTGGCACACACACAAAGTACTGCACAGGCTCTCGGTGTCGAGTCCTGGGGATGATCTGCTCCAACAGCTCTTCCTGTGGTGCAGACACAGGTTGCTACGTGCTTTACAGAGCAACCAAGGGAGGGACATGGTCATGGTGTGTTTTTGATGAGACCTCGTCAGCAGCGTGCTGATGTGTAGTGGAAATCTTGTCCTTTTAGGAGACCTAAATCCTTTTATCTCTGGAAACCAGGTGAAATCAGAGTGGAAGAATGTCCACTTGCACAGAATCATAGAATCATAGATAGTTATTAATTTTGTGAGTGTCCTTTTGAGTAGAATCATAGAATCATTTAGGTTGGAAAGGACCTCTAGGATCAGCAAGTCCAACCTTGGTCCAACATCTCCCTGACCTCCAGACCATGTCTCCAAGCACCACATCTACTCCTTTGTTGAACCTCTCCAGGGATGGGGACTCCAGCACCCCCCTGGGCAGCCTGGTCCAAGGCCTGACCACTCTTTCAGTAAAGAATTTCTTCCTAATGTCCAATCTAAACCTCCCCTGGGGCAACTTGAGGCCGTTTCCTCTTCTCCTATCATTAGTAATTTGGGAGAAGAGCCCAACACCAGCCTCACCACAACCTCCTTTAAGGTAGTTGTAGAGCACAAAGGGTGCTAAATGGTCAGAGGGACATGTTACAGCTCTATGCAATGGTCCCCTTTCATACCATAGTTTAGCACCATGAAAAAACATTGTAGGATACTGGGCTTGTCCTGAGGACGTATAAAAGCGTTTGGGACTGAAAATCCTCAGCGTATAGTGTTGGCAAAAGTCTTTTGGGGAGGAGTCAAAAAGCAACAGCTTCTGGAGTGGACCCTGGAAAGCATTGTCTTGTCATTTGTGGGTTTGCTGTGGTCTGCTTAGAAAGAGAGAACAAAGAATGAAGATAATCAGGTTTTGACACAATGCAAGCTCTCAAAGACTTTCCTTGGAAAATCAAGTCTTACAGACTTCTGTTGGAGTTGAAGTATGGATTATATGATTAAATCAGATATATTTTAAATAATGGCTCAATGGGATTTAACTCTGTTTTCCTTGCCTCATGAAAAGTAGAACAGATATAAAAATCTCCTCCACCCTCGTGAGACCCCACCTGGAGCACTGTGTCCAATTCTGGAGCCCCTATTACAAGAAAGATCTGGACGTGCTGGAACGTGTCCAAACAAGGCCCATGAGGATGATCAGAGGCTGGAGCACCTCTGCTATGAGAACAGACTGAGAGAGTTGGGGTTGTTCAGTGTGGAGAAGAGAAGGCTCTGAGGGGACCTTCTGGTGGCCTTCCAGGATCTGAAGGGGGCTACAAGAAAGCTGGGGAGGGACTTTTGAGTCTGCTGGATAGTGGTAGGAGTGGGGGGAATGGGCCAAAACTAGAGGTGAGGAGATTCAGATGAGACATTAGGAAGAAGTTGTTGCCCACGAGGGTGGGGAGACACTGGCACAGGTTGGCCAGAGAGGTGCTGGAAGCCCCATGCCTGGACATTTGGATAGGACAAGCTGGCTGGGGCTGTGAGCAACTGATGTAGTGGGAGGTGCCCCTGCCCATGGCAGGGGGGTTGAGACTAGATGATCTTGAAGGTCCCTTCCAACCCTGACAATTCTATGATTCTATAATTTCAGCCCTCTCCTTTCAAATATCACAGAGCAAATATTGCCTCCTCCTTCACCAGCTGTATCAAGTGACATTAATTGTTCACATGCTGTCACAAAATAGCTGCTGTGAGAACAGGGAGCTGAAAAGGTTCATTATGACAGCGTCATTTTGTTCTTTTTCAAACAGCAAGACCCCAGGTGTGCCACACAAACAAAACATCTTCACACATGCATTTCTCTGGTGCTGATAACTTTGGGAGCTGTTGAGATTAGTGCAGCCATAATGAGGTGGTCAAGAAGGAAGAAAGGAAGAAAAGCAGACATAAAATCAGTAAAAACCTGCCTAGGGCTTTTGACTTCTTGACTTCAGCCTCCTCCTCGCAGCTTTGTGATGAGTGACAGGAATCCTCTAAGCCTGTTCATTTTGCTTTATTCCTTCTGTCCTGCTTTTCCACCTCGCTGAGCTCAGGTTCTTCCTCTGAAGGTTAAAGATCTCTCCTTAAGTGTATTGTAGAAGCACCACGTTCTCAGAAGTCATGTGTAGCTGAATTTCTTTGTCTGCTGCTCCTTGTCTCTCACTATCTTCCCTTCCCCCTTTCCCATTCTTCCCATTTTCCATTCAGGAAACCACCAAAAGGCAGCTGTCAAAGACTAGAACTTTGGGCAGGAGACTGTTCAGATGAACGGGGTAGTTGGTTTGCTGTCTTCAGCAAGAGATATATCCCTACAAAACAAAATAAACTTCATCTAATCCAGGGCTCCTTCTCCAACACCCTCCAAGAGTTGATGTCTGGAGTCGAGAGTATTTGTTCAATTACACCTCCAAAGCCTCTAGTACTTGCAAATCCCACTGTCCACCTAGAGACATGGTCTAGGGGTGAGGGAGATGTTGGACTTGATGATCCTAGAGGTCTTTTCCAACCTAAATGATTCTAGGTACCTTATGATTCAATCTCCTCCCATGAGTGTCCTCCTGTGGACCAACCAGCAGCTCTTCTAGTCCTGCTGTACTGTCATGTCCCTTCTCAAAAGGAATATCACAGAAGTTTGGGCCTTCATGGATGGCCTAGCTACAGTTAAACTAAACTAAAGAGGTCCAGGGTACCTGTCTGGATATTGACCCACATTCATACATACTGATAAATTGTTAACACAGTCCCTGCAGTGGTTTTGACTTCTACTAATTCAAGCAATTGAAATTATTTCCTATTCTTCAAATCTGCAGGCACACAAAACCAAAAGTAACCATCTAATCTATCTTCTGAAAATATGTGGCCTGGGGATTTTTACCCAGTACTTCGCAAGGGAAAAAAAAAAAAAAAAGGGGGGATAAAATGGGTCACTGTGAAGGTATGAGGTGTTTGGGAGGTTTTTTTCTATCCTGCATATCAACTAGCTTTGTTCTGGACAAAATCATAGAATCAGAGAATGTTTGAGGCTGGAAGGGACCTCTAGAGCTCATCTGGTCCAACCTCCCTACACAAGTAGGGACATCTCTACCTAGGTCAGGCTGCTCAAAATATCTCACCCTGTGCCTTAGATTCCACATCTTTTAGGAAGATACAATATTAATCTGGATTAAAGTGCTTCTATCTCCCCCAGATTGCTGTTATGTATGTACAGAGTAAGAAGCAAACCCTTATAAGAAATAAACAATAGAACAGAGAACAAGTTTAAGAGTGGAGACTGGGGAAAAGGGGGAAACTTTGGGTCCCTCTTGTTCACATTGGCCAGTGGTAAAACAGCTGCACAGTCACTTCCATTACCTGCTGCATCAGCTCCTGTGGAGCCAAAGAAGTTTGTGCTGACCTAAATTCCCCTCGTGCTGCCACCAGCTCCCCGTATGATCGACACAAGGCGGTTCTTATGCTCCCCCCAACTCCTGCCTTTCCATCCTCCCACTACTGGTGGCCTGTCATTTGCTGCACAGATGTTCCTCCCAAGCCACCGCAAGGTTATTTTTCAAGTGACTTCTCCCAGCAGATGTTCCCCAGTTCCCAGGTGGACGTGTTGTCCTCTCCACTGAGCCGCAGCTCAGCGATGCGCTTGACATATTGCAGCCTCTCGGAGCTGGAGGCTCTGCAACATTGCACATCACTGACATCTCTGCTCCTGCCAGGCTGCTTGGTGACAGCTTCTCCCAGCAACAGGCCTCCTCTGCTGGTTCTTCAGGTTCCAAACTCTCTCTACCTGAGCTTGCACAAAGCAGCTTTCTGCAGTGAAGTGAACTTGGGTAATTGCTGTGGAGTGTGTGGCCCAAAAGAAGAGTCACCTCCGCTTATTATTCAGGCAGACAAGTCTTATTTCTTTGTATAGTCAGAGAGCAAAAGCAGCTGCAATAGCTAAAGGACCTCTATAAAGCAGTGTCTTGAATGCAAGACCTTCTTCTTCCCATTACCTGAGGAGTCAAGGTCATGTAACCAGGTATAGTAGGAAAACTGTAGAAACCACTGAGCTCTGTCACTCATATCCCACATTATAAGCCCACCTTAGGTCCTCTGGCAGGTGACTAAACACAACTATTTGGCCCTCTCTTCCTCCACAATCTCTGCTTCCCTGCACAGTTCAGATGCTTTCCTAGCTTTCATCTTTTGGCATTAATTTAACTTTTTTTTATATAAAAAACCAACATCACAGGGGTGCAGACTGGCTGGCAATGACAGCCCTGTTTGGTTCAGCTAATATCTGGGCTAGCTTTAGCCTCAGGCTGTGGAACAACTCCTTGCAAGCCTTCTGTGAGACAAAATGATAAGTAGAATCTCTAATTATTATTATTTTTGAACGGATACTATATAGTGAGCTGGAAGAAACAGAACCTGTATTTAATTAGAGAGAGAAAACCTGAGAAGAAATTTCTTCTCTCCACCCCTTCCCCTCATTTCTTCCACCTGAACTTTTTTCCCAGAGTCTCTTATTCAGGTGGCCATGGGCAGTAAAAGGATGGAATTAAGCCCTCAAAATGACTTTCTGCAAGTAGACAATGTTGGACCATAACAGGAGTGGGACTATGGTTAATAGGTGCTGACTATAAGCACTTGGCTGAAGTGGGTGACAACACAAACACACTTTTGCTGCCAATCTTATCTACATCAGGAAAGGCAAACTGATTCCTACAGATGTCCAGGGGGGTTGGAACTAGATGATCTTTAAGGTGGCGACCTTCTGGTGGCCTTCCAGGATCTGAAGGGGGCTACAAGAAAGCTGGGGAGGGACTTTTGAGGCTGTTGGGTAGTGGTAGGACTGGGGGGAATGGGTCAAAACTAGAGGGGGGGAGATTGAGATGAGACGTTAGGAAGAAGTTGTTGGCCATGAGGGGGGGGAGACACTGGCCTAGGTTGCCCAGAGAGGTGGTGGAAGCCCCATCCCTGGACATTTTGAAGGCCAGTGTGGCTGGGGCTGTGAGCAACTGATGTAGTGGGAGGTGTCCCTGTCCATGGCAGGGGGGTTGGAACGAGATGATCTTGAAGGTCCCTTCCAACCCTGACAAAAAATTCTATGATTCTATGGGGACAATTGTTTTATCAGGGCCTGTTCCAATAGGACAAGGAGTGATCATTTTAAACCAAAAGAGGGTAGATTTAAACTAGATAGAAGGAAGAAATATTTCACACTGAGTATGACGACACACTGGCACAGGTTGCCCAGAGAGGTGGTGGCTGCCCCATCCCTGGAACCATTGCAGGTGAGGTTGGCTGGGGCTCTGAGCAACCTGCTCTAGTTGCAGATGTCCCTGCTCAGTGCAGGGGGGTTGGACTAGATGACCTTTAGAGGTCCTTTCCAACCCAAACCATTTTATGATTCTATGATTTGTGGCTTTTCTTCCATCTCTGTGTCTCAGATTGGCCCCTTCACTTCATTTCTTCCCCTCACATTGAAGTCGTAGCTCTCTCCTCACCCTTGGATCAACAAAATTCAGTATTTTAGCTCCTCACTGCTGAACCACAGCAGAGGAGAATCAACTTGTGTGTTCACTGCCAGGCAAGCCTGGAGAAGTGGGACCAAGACAAATCTGCTAGACATTTTGGCTCCATGTCTGCTGGTAAGTCAAGCAGTGTCAGGACCAGCTCCCTGTCCCTGAGGCCAACTGGCACAACCTGGTCATTTTCTCAGCTTTAAACAATCTTACCTCCAAAATCAAATGGTCACATCCAACTTGCCTCCCGGGGACAGTGCCTGGTGCATGTTGGCTCCTCAGCTGCGCCTGGGAATCGTCTGGGACAGTGCTGGTGTCCTGGACCAAAAACATGCCAGGGACCATCTGACCAGTGGCAGAGACTGTCAAATTCCAGAGTTTGCTTCTGTGCCATGGTCTTGGTTTGTTTACTAGCACAGACAAAGCTGAAGTGCTGGGGCTTGAGTTGTGAACCCCAAACTGGTATTGACCTGTGGAGGAGTCACAACCCAGCAGAAGGTTTTGTTTCCCCCACTGGCTTCAGGTTCCAGAGGCAGAACCTGCCCCACCTGTGTCTCTGTAGCTCCACCCTCAGCCACGTGGACATGGTTGGGGTGGTGGGTGTGGCCAGGGCTATATCAACCAGAACCTGCCCCACCTGTGTCTCTGTGGCTCCACCCTCACCCAGGTGGTCATGGGATGGTGGGTGGGGCCAGGGCTATATAAATCAGGAGACATCAGTAGTACAAGCTTCTTGTTGGGTGTGGCTTCTGTTGGGGCGGGTCATATCTTGCTGAGCTCTCTTGGTGGTGTCCTCCCATGTAAAGGGCCTCTGAGGAGCCATCTCTGTCCATTGTGTCCAGCAGGAGATGGTGGCACCACAGTGGAGGAGCTGGGCCCACAGGAACCTATGGCAGGAGTGTTTGAAAGAAGCCTTCTGAGGAGATGTTGGTGAGTTCAGTGTTGGGCTGTGTGACCAGGAATTGATGGCAGTATGAAATGGTGATGGCTGAACCAGTTGGTAAGCACATGAAGCTTCCTAAGGAAGTATTTCCCTATCCTCATCCCCTTCCCACCAGCTTGTTGAAGTCACATTGCTTGAATAAGGGTGAGCAATTGCTTTCATAGGCAGGTTTGGCATGTTGTTGACTACTTGATTTCATAGTCATTGAGTTTTTTTCCTTGTAATTCACAATACTGGTGCCTACTGTTTTACACAGGCTCATTTTCATAGAATCATAAAATCATAGAATGGTTTGGGTTGAAAGAGACATTAGAAATCATCTAGTTCCAACTCTTCTGCCGTGGGCAGGGACACCTCTTGCTAGAGCAATATCTTAAGGGGGCCTTCCAGGATCTGAAGGGGGCTACAAGAAAGCTGGGGAGGGACTTTTGAGGCTGTTGGGTAGTGGTAGGAGTGGGGGGAATGGCTCCAAACTAGAGGTGGGGAGATTCAGATGAGATGTTAGGAAGAAGTTGTTGGCCATGAGGGTGGGGAGACACTGTCCCAGGTTGGCCAGAGAGGTGGTGGAAGCCCCATGCCTGGACATTTTGAAGGCCAGGCTGGCTGGGGCTGTGAGCAATGTGCTCTAGTGTCCCTGCCATGGTAGGGGGGTTGGAACAAGATGCTCTCGAAGGTCCCTTCCAACCCTGACAATTCTGATTATTGAGTCCAATCATTAACCTAACACTGACAAGTCCTCAACTAAACCATATCCCCAAGTACTACATCCATACATCTTTTAAATCCCTCCAGGGATGGGGACTCCACCACTGCCCTGGGCAACCTGTTCCAATGCCTGGCAACCCTTTCAGTAAAGAAATTCTTCCTAATATCCCATTTAAGAACACAGCAGCACTCTGGGCTTGGATAAGCTATAGAATCATAGAATGTTATAGGCTGGAAGGGACCTCTAGAGGTCATCTGGTCCAACCTCCCTACACAAGCAGGGACATCTCTACCTCTTCTTCACTCTTTCCTGGAGCTGGCACTTGGCTGGAAGAACTAAACAGCCCCAAAGATGCCCTGGGAAGTTGTGTGCACTGCATCAACCCGTGGTATTATGAAGTATAAAACTTTTATTGGGCTTGATAGAGAGGGTCCAATGGAATAACACACATTTGTACAGCCAGATAAGCACAATTCTAGGTCGTAGCTAAACTGCCTTGCCCTTAAACAGGCTTCATTATCACAAGGGTTATGTTGCTTCAAGGGTTCCAGATCTGGCTGTGAATCTGTTTCCCAACTCTGCTGTACATACAAACACAGAGATAGAAAAAATAATGTATTTAAGTTCTACTCTCACATAAAAATACACCCAAACATGCATTGATTTTGATATGTTTTTGAAGTTGTATTTATAAATGTAAATATACATTTTAAAAGAAGAGGACTGACATCTATCTTCAGGCTAACTGCCTCCCACTGAAAGGTTACTGAGAGAATGATGGGGAAAATGGGCATCATTTTGAAACAGAGGCTTTGGGTCCCTTGGTTTGTCAGATTTGAATGGAAATGGCATTAAAATACAGCCAAATGAAAAGCTCCAGGTGTTGTAATAAACCATTATGCTCACAGGCTAAGAAGTGGAAGGGGAAGGAATAGAGGAGATAACCACTAGAAGCAAAAAATACTATCACTATTTTATTGCTATAAATACTATTAATTACAAATCCTATTATCAATTAATTGCAAGCCTATACAATGATTTGCTTCAGTCCAGTCAAAATATCAAAGCAAAGGAATAACAGCCCTGTTTTTAATCCATTAGGCAAATATATCTTCTGTGTCCCCACTTGTCCCCTTCTCCAGTCCTCCTGGAAATAAATAAATAAATAGATTCATATATTCATAGATTTTCAGGGCCAGAAGGAACCATTCCAATCATCTCAGTTGAGCCTCTCCTGAAGACAGGCTTCATAATTTTATTTTTACTTCTAGCCCATAACTTTTCAGGGCTACACCAGACTTTTCCAAGCTGCAGATAGTTCTGATTTAAGTCCTTCAAGCAATGGATAGTCCACTCTATTCCTGGGTGAGTTGATTTAATAGTTAATTACTGCCATTGCTAAATTTTTTTGCTGTCACTTGCAGACTCAAATCCTCTAGATCCCAACTCCAGGACAGGGGTTTTTGAGTAGCCTTTTGCTGCCAAATCACGGAACCCTCAACCCTCTATAAATAAATCATCTCCATCTGCAAAACCTTTGGCATTCTTTTTGAATTGCTAAAATCACATTAATTTTGTAACCATGTTCAACCAGCCTCTTGGTTTTAGAACATCCAGCAATCTTTAAGCAATAAAGCTCTATTGAAGGTCTATTCAAAAGGGGTTTGTAATGATGGACAAGGAGTGATGGTTTTAAGCTGGGAAAGGAGAGATTTAGACTGGATAGTAGAAAAAAGTTCTTTAATCTGAGAGTGATAGATCAGTGGAATGGGCTGCCCAGAGAGGTGGTGTTAGATATTTCACTTAAGTCTTCTGGAGATGGGGGGAACATCCTCACAGAGTTTCTTGCCCCTCCTAAAATAAATTTCTGAAAGGGATAGGGTAAAACACTCTGGAGAAATGGGTTTTTTACCTTTTTGATAGTAGGAGCTTAATTAGAGGGTCTAATTTAGCCTAAACTAGCAGAAATGAATCTCATATCATATATATATATCTATCTCAGAGCTAACTCTACACATTCAATGGTGACTTAAATCTCTATATTTGACCAGACAATTTATTCACTGGATGGGACCTGTAGTATTAATAATTATTATGATTATTATGTGTTATACAACAATAATAATCAAAGTTAACTGTTGAGGGACCATGGTTTGAAACTGATTAAAAGCATTAAAAGCAGGAAAAAAAGACAAGAGTTCTATTAAAGAAGGAAAACCCAGTTGCAGAACAACTCAATGCAGCTGAACAAAGAATGCTCACAAGACTCAGGCTGGCCCCAGTACAAATTATATGATAGCATCTTCTGATTATTTTGTCTGACACAGTTTTAGCCTGGGATCCAATCTGTCAGGCTGGATTGCAACTGTGTGTTCTACACCAGGGACAAATATATATCAGTAAAATTTACCATCTGTGTCATTATGTGACTACATAAATTTCAATCTGAGCCTATTTGTTAGTTTTAATTCCCAGATATAATTTTTTTTTCCTCTGTTATTCATATTAGCTTTTATTATATAACCCTTACACTGTCTTTAGGGGTCTTTTTCAGGCTGTTGGAAAAAAAAATCTGAAACCTGTATTTTCCCTAAGTGCCAGGTCAGGGAGTGCAACACTTTTTACCTTCATGCCTTTATTTTAAGTCCATCCTCCCAATTAAAATTGACACCCAGAGGTTAAGGATCACCAGTAGTTACGGGGGGGTTAAAGCTCAGCTGTTAATCACTCCCTCCCTTTCATTATGTCATGTTTCTGTTGGGTTGCCACAATATGAACATCATTGGATTCATCTCAGCCATGCTCTAACACCTACCTGTGAAGAGGCACAGGCTGCAGCACAAGGAATGTGGAAAAGTCAGTGGAGGTTTAATTGGATTAATCTCTGCTCTCTCCATATATATATACCGGCAACTTTCGTGACAGCTCAGCTCATATGCAACAAAAGGAGCTGGTATTCAGCAGGGTCCCACACCTTAGCTGGGGGGGATGCACCTGGGGAAGCTCCAGTGAGCAACAGAAGAACAGGCAGCTGACAACAGCCCTGCTCTGATAGTGTCACAAAGTGCTGCATCTGGAGAGGGTTTTTCAGTGAAACTCATGGAATCATAGAATGTTTGAGGCTGGAAGGGACCTCCAGAGGTCATCTGCTCCAACCTCCCTACCCCAGCAGGGACATCTCTACCTAGGGCAGGCTGCTCAAAGCCCCAGCAAGCCTGACCTTGAAGGACTCCAGGGATGGAGCCTCCACCTCCTCTCTGGGCAGCCCATTCCACTGATCTGTCACCCTCCGGTTAAAGAACTTTTTTCTAATTTTTTTACAAATTTTTAGTGGTTCAGAGGGATGGCTTCCAGCTACAAGGTCCTGCCAGACACAAGCTCTGCACAGATCCTTGCTTCTTTCAGTAGGAAGAGCAAAACTTCACTAGGAGGTGGTCCAAAGGTCTGTGTCTGTGAGAGGAACAATACTGAAAAATGCCACCAGCATTCAGGGAAAAGCACTGGCCCTACTGGTTCCTAGGGAGGAACACAGGTGGAGAAGATGTAAGGAGATGGGAATCCCACCATGGACTCACGTTGACCTTTGTCCCATACCCTCAAGCAGGAGAAGGAGAGCCTGGTATATATAAATAATACAGACCAGAGTCAACATATGAGCTAGGTGGATGGGAAACCTTTCCCACAAGAGCAGCCCTATACCAGGGTGTGGCAAGGAATGCATCTCAACCTTGCTATGGACCTCTTAATCCCAGCCATACCCCTCCTTAAAGACAGCCCCTAATGAAGACATATCTTCTCTTCAAAGGTCTATCTTGACCTTTGCAAAATCTCATGACAGCATACCTACAGAGTACAGATTTTCTGAAGGCTTCACCTTTCCTAAAGGCTCAATTCCAAATTAAATCTGCCACTTGATTGATTTTGCTTGTCTACCTCTGATCCATCTAAAAGGATTGGCTCATTTTAGTCCAAAACATCCTGACTCCATCTAAACATAGAATCATAGAATGTTTGAGGCTGGAAGGGACCTCTAGAGGTCATCTGGTCCAACCTCCCTACACAAGTAGGAACAAACATAGTGCCCAGTTTTATTCCAGTCCATTGCAGACCTATCTGAAGAGCTTGATAAAAGCTAAGTAGACTAATAGAATGACCTAATTTCCTTGTCTAAGATGCATTATAGATTTCAGTATCCCACATTCTGCTGAAGTACATATCCTCTGTCTTTAAAAGATCCCCTAAATTATTTTATCTCCTAGTGGCCCCAAAGAATAGTTATAATGCAACCCACTTATAGAAGGCAGAGAGGGTGAGATTCATTTCACTTAGGAAATATTCATATATAGGGAGTAATTATGGTCTTTCTGTCTGGTCAACAACTGGATGCCTTAGAACATCTGTTGAGACTATGGGAGACTTCTAGTCTGCAGCTCCTGGTCCATAAGCATGAAGTGGCATCACCTTCTGTCTTCCTCCCTTGGTTATAGTCTAAGGCAAAAAGCTTCGACCAGTTGCCTAATTTTGCTTCTCTTCCTTTACCTTTTCTATCTAAATGAGGCAATTATCATAGAGTCATAGAATTGTCAGGGTTGGAAGGGACCTTCGAGATCATCTAGTTTCACCCCCCCTGCCATAATATCCCTTGATATTAATTCCCACAACCCAGAAACATTCCCACTGGTACCAGTGGAAGTAGTCTCCTATTTTCCCATCAGGTCTGGTGGTCAGTGATCCAGGCAGTCCTATAAAAGCAGTTAAAATACAATTCATCTCTAAGCCCAGATGGGTCTTTGTGCTTCAAGCACTTTCTGAAAGATGAAACAAGGAAAAAACCAGACAATGAAATCAGATCTCTCTCTGCTCCTGGATCTCAGTCCATGTTCATGTCTGAGAGCCAATGAAACTGGTTGAGTACTCTAATAGCAAATTAACTATTAAGTTAATCAGTGTCAGGCCCTGAATACATCTGCTGTCTCTTAAGCCACATACACTATTAGGTTCTAACCTCCAAAAGGAAGGGGTCACATAAATATATCTACTGAAAAGAGTATTTTGTTGGTGTTAATTCCCAAACAGTGCCCAGGGATGGTTTAGAAGAACATCAACAGCATGGGCCAAAAGCAGAGTAGGCACCATACTACAGGTTTAACAACAAGAATGATCAAGATCATTTTCCCATGTTTATATGTTAGGATTTTTTTACTCCCTAGTGTAGATGTGGTTGTATATTCACTACTATATTAAGACCCCTTCATGACTATACAACATGTCTGTGTATGGAGGTTGGAGCAGATGACCTCTAGAGTTCCCTTCCAGCCTAAAACATTCTATGTTTCTATAATTGCTGGCTCATGTAGGCTCCAGCCTCATCAGAGGAGCTACACCTATTATTATAGCACTACTTAAGAGCAGCTTGTCACGTTCTAGAAGACAACTAAAATCCTCTAGCCTAGAAAAGACATCAAGCTTCTTTCAATTTTGGGCCCCTGTTAATTTCTTAGCTTTGGTGAACCTCTTGTGGTCCCTGGTTTCATGTCCTTTGGGACTTCCTTAATCTTTTCTCTAGCAGTTGCTCCAGTTCCTGCCTCAGAGGTTTCTGTAATAACTTCTTACCTGAGAGTGCTTCTTGTTGTTGTTGTTGCTGAACACAGAACAAAACAGATTGAAAAAAGTGGTGCTTAAAGTAACCTAGACAGAATATCAATCATAAATTCATAAGATAACCTAGATTGGAAGTAACTTCTGGATATTGTATGATCCAATCAATCAATCAAGTCCAACTAGCTCAGGTTGTTCTGGATCATGTCCAGTTCTTGTGTATCAGCTAGTTCTTTGTCCAAAATAATTCTGGTGGATATCCTGGCTTACTGTAACAGGTTGCCCAGGGGGGTTGTGGATGCTCCATCCCTGGAGGTGTTCAAGACCGGGCTGGATGCGCTTTGAGCAACCTGGTTTAGTGGGAGGTGTCCCTGCCCATGGCAGGGGGGTTGGAACGAGGTGATCTTTGAGGTCCCTTCCAACCCAAACCATTCTATGACCCTCTCTCTGTGTTTGAACTCAAAGGCATGTGAGGCATTTGCCCTAGGACAGGAATTTGTTGAGGTAGCTACTGAATTAGTGGCACTGATCAACTCCAAGACAGAAGACAGCACTTGCTGATGAGAGAATCACAATCAGCTTGAGGTTGCCTATTAGTCTTACATATGAATTTGAATATATGTGAATTTGAAGACTGCTTTACTACATAGGAAATTGTGTTGAACCCTCAATGAAGAAAATTGGAGGTGTTGGGTAGAAGGTGGCAACAGGCTTCAGTGCATGTGAGACAACCACTTCCAGCACCTGTGTTCCCAGGCTTGGATCTCTAATAACCCAAGGGGTTTGATCTTCAGAGCATGACAGGAGGTGTCCATTTTCATTCCCCCCTTAATAAAAGTCACTCAGGAGCACTGATTCTATGGAGTTGAACTGGGTTTGTGTTTTGCTGGTTTGTTTACTCTATTGACCTTTTAACCTGGACACTAATTGCTGAGGAGCGTGGGGAAAAAGGAGGAGAAAAGAGAGAGATTTCATAGAAATATGAGTTTGGACAGAAATCCTGACCCAAACTCTAGCAGTAGTAATAACTCTGAGTTTACAGACATCCAGAAATTATGAGCACATTGCACTTTTGGAAAATATATTACATGTGGGATGGCTTGTGTCCCTAGGGTAAGTGTTCTGCTGCTTTCGTGACCCATAACTCAAGAGCGTGGCAGGCATTAGCACTTTACAAAACATCTTCATCCTTCTTGGCAGAGGCACAACCCGTGGCATGCAGAGTATCTTACTTATTCAGCAGTGATTTGAGTCATTTGATTTTAAACACTAACTCTATGTGGTCAGTAGCTCAGATAGATGACGGCAAAAAAAAAGAAAGAGAGGCAGTAGAAGTGTGTCTAATTTTTTATTAAATATATCACTGTTGCAATCTGACTTGTTGTAGTGTAACGGGAAATTACACACCATAAAACAGTAGGAAGGATGGAGCTGATGCATAATACAGGAGCCTGCCTGGAGAGGAATGTATCTCACATAAAACTGTAAATACATACAGAAGAATTCAGACACACTGGGAAAACAGAGAGATTTTTGCATCGTGTCTCTTGAATCAAAAAAAAAAAAGGAAATGTATTGATATGGATTTCTATTCACCCTAATCTCTCCTTTGCCAATATCAGAGGGCATTCCCTTGTCTTTTTTTTTGTCACAGTTAATAAAACATTCAAAAAGAAGAGAAGGGGCTTATGCTGATAGAAAGAAACTCCCTGAAACTTCTCCCAACAAGTAGGTTGGTTCTTACCACCTAATGATACTTCCCTGACCTTTCTGTTTTGGGCCAAGCTGCCAGAAAAACAGCAGCACTTCAAAGAAATCCCAGGATTAGTTTACGTTCTGAGGAGAGGTAAGTCATTTTAGGTTCAGACTTCAAACAGGCTTAGGGTGATCTCGCCATAAAACATACATGATACTTTTCCTCAGGATTTTCAGGATTGTGACTGGAGGAAAGTTTTTCACCCAAACTTCTTAAGCCTCTCAATGAATAATGAAATATTTCATACACTTGCTTTTTAGTTGTCCATGCAGAAACAAACTGAAAAGATGAGCTTTTAATTTCCTATTTAGATGAACTTCCAATTTAAAATACTATAGAATTATTTTTTTCCAAGCTTAAAATGAATAAAATTGGTTAAAAGTCAAATTAAAGTTTGCTTGTTTGAGTTGAGCAGTTCAACTCAACTCAAAGAACATCTCTCCCTTTTATTTTGCCAGTATATCACTTCCTCAGACATATATTCTTTATATATATATCATCACACTGCAAAAATCCACCGCTTGTCCCATCCTAACTAAACTATTTATCACCTTAAGCTTTATATATTTGCAGTACTTTTCAATTATTAAATCATTTATTGAATTATTTCAATTATTGGATACTTTTCATTAGTTTTCAAGTGTTGATTTTAAACCTGAGCACTTGAAAATCCTGTGGCTTCCCTGGCAGGCTAGAAAATGTAATATTCAGTGTTTTAGTACTTGAAATGTTCTTTCTCATAAGTGCATCATAGTTTACCTAGGAGATCAACTTGCTGTCAGCAATTAACACCAAATTCTCAGCAATTAACCAAAAACTTTCCATTTTTTCCTAGTGAAAATCTTTCTAAAGGATTTTTACCTTTAAGTGTTGTCTGGTTTTAGATAGAACCCAAACCAAACCCAACAGAACATAAACAACAAAACAAGCTTCTTTCAACAGTGGAAAACAAGACTTTTTTGTTTTATTTTATTATTCAATGAGGTGAATATTTCCCATAAACATTCTCCCTTTGAACAAAGAGCCAATTTCCATTCAAAGCTGTTGAAAGGGAAAATGTTCAGAGCCTTCTAAGCAGCCTTAGGTGACTATGTTTCATTGATGGGTGAAGGGAATGCTTAGGAGATGTCATGTTCAGAAAGCTTTACAAGATCCTTTGGAAGGGCAGCTGCTTGTTAAATACTAGCTACTAATGTTTAATATTATTTTATCTTTGCCTTTTTTTCCTTTCCTTGTTACAAACCAGAGCCATATATAAGAAATGTGCACATGTAGTTTAAAACTATTCATGCTGGGGCTGGGCAGAGATAGAATATCTCCATTTAGCTCTTAGGAGCTGAATATATCAGCTATGACACCATCATATCAACAACAATCGAGAGACAGCAGGAGATAGAGGATCTTTAATTTTAAGTGATTAATTTTAATAGCACGCAGAGTCCCATTAATCTTCCTTATATCGCCTGTTTTCCCTGACCTCAGTCCCACAGGTGCTAAAGTTCATTTCTAGCTTTATTCAGAGGCTGGGAATAGTCCCAGAATAGCTGAGACTAGTTGCAAAAAGCACAATTAAGTTTAACACAAGCTCAAACTTCTCTGCTGAAGAAAAACCAAACAAACAGCCTCATCCCTTTCAAGAAAATCAATATTTTTTTTATTCTGACCCAATCACAATCAAGAATTACTGACTTACATCACCCACATAGCAGCAATTTTCTCTCCTGGTAGAATAAACGTTGCTGGGATATAGATTTTTAGAATAATTTTCATGCTTCCCAGACTCTACATTGGGATCACTAATGGTGATGATAAATTTATTGCAGTGAAATTTACTGTGTGAAAGCAACAGTTACAACAAATTGTAAGTAAGATATAAATATAATATAAAACATATGTTATCACACATACTTCCCACTAATAGCTCTGCCTGGATGCATTATGCTGAACCCTGAACTGAGAGGGTAAACCCATTTTTTTGGGTTTTTTTAGCTCCTGTACTCTTCTTTAACACCAGTTTCTGGACCTGGCTTGTTTTACCAATGAACCATTTTGTCTGTCAGCTTAGATTAGGTCAAATTAGTTCTCATTTCAATAACTGACAATGATCATCTTTGACAACACCAATGACCTCACATGTCCTGACAAGGGCACGTATTCAAAGGCTGTAGAAAAGGAGGAAAAGTTTTATAAATCATGTGCAGGGAGAACATAAGCATGAAGCTAACTCTGAGTTTTGTCTTCAGATATACAAAGCCCTGAATGAGAGCTTGATGTTTTCAGCTGCACTTCATAAATAGATATAGATAGATGGATAGACAGAAAAAAACAAGTATACAGGCAAGAAAAGAACTAAACAAGACAAGAAGTAATAAATTCATTAACTGTCCTATGTGTCATGGATTGTAACGACTTAAAAATTTGCTCTCAACATTACCAGCAAGAAATTCAGACATATTATTTTCAGATGAAAATCTGTATAAAGCCAGTTTAGGCCCCTCCAATTTAAACCCCATCATATGGGACAAGAGACAGACTGGAACATATATACATATATACACACACGCTGGAATATATATATATAT
>VYZX01032235.1:53473-141151 GCA_013401335.1 Brachypteracias leptosomus
ACTGGAATATATATACACACACTGGAATATATATATACACTGGAATATATATATACACACTGGAATATATATATATATACATACTGGAATATATATATATATACACTGGAATATATATATATGTGTGTGTGTTTTCCTCCCTTAGGGAGCTGATTGTTGATATAATCCCTGTCTTTTCATTTGAGCACCTGAGTTTCTTTACTGAAGCAGAAGCGGGGGAGGTTTTTGCCAGGTGAAACCCACCCCCGTGTCCTGCTGGAGAGCTCCAAAGAAGTTTGTGTCGTGTCCGTGGTACAAAAGCCTTTGTACAGGACCCATTCATGAGGGGTAAATGTCATTTCCAATAGAGTAAGTCGTTGAAGGAGGCAGGGGAATGCCGATCACTTCTGTTCCTCCTGACTAGACCTGACGTTCATCTGGTGGTGTCAGGGATGGTTTAAGGATAGTGAAATGCATCTTCTGTCCTCCCATCACTCAGAAATGCCTGATAATCCTTTCACCAAGAAGACACTTCACAGCAGACACGTTAGAAGCCCTTAAAATAGGAAGATTTTAGACAAACCTATTTCATATCTCTCAAAAGAAATCCACTTTTGTCTGTTTTCACTACTGGAAGAGCTTCTATGATAATTTGCACCTCCAAAATTTTTAACAGCTGTTAACACTGAATTCTTCATCATTTTGTGCCACTCCCCCCTCATATCCCATCTCATTGTTTAAGGGTATATGAAGGGATTGCTGCTTCCACCACTAAGACATGGCAATCTGGGGTGGAGCAAACCAGTTGTGCTCAATAGAGGATGAAACTCTTAAAAAAATCTTAAAAACTCTTAAAAATCTGTCTGAGAAAGATGATATTATATCTAACAGAGGCATCAGGATCAGTTATATACCAATAAATTGTTCAGGAGTTATCTTCTCTTGCTTTTCTCCGAAATCTGAACAATCAGAGATTTCAAATGTAGCTCAAAACGTTACATTTATTAAAGATTAATCATTTTAAAAGAGGAGGTAAAGATATAGCTCTACCAGCTTAAACGTATGTAAGCTTTATGGTAGTTTTGTATTATGCAGTTCATGATATGAAAATAGATAGATTAGTCCAACTAATGCAGAAGACCAAGTTTGCACGGGTTGATTTAGTGGTGCCTTTCTAATTTAATCATGTCACTTACTCCTGACACCCCAGACTACTAATCTTCTGTGTCTGATTTCTTGTTCACGTATAATTGTCATATATCCAAGAATGCAGCTTAACCATCATTCTCTGCTCTTGAGCTGGGATCTTTAATATTCCAGAAATAAATGTGGAAATATCATGTATTTTGCTCAGTGCTTAGCACAGCTCAGACTGATGGAGATCTAATTGCTCACGACCTTTGAAAAGGTGGTCTAGGGATCAGGGAGATGTTGGACAAAGGTTGGACTTGATGATCCTAGAGGTCCTTTCCAACCTAAATGATTCTATGATGCTGTTCTAAGACAAGGGTAGAAGATGCTTTAACACCTTACACATGTCATTGAATAATACAAGAACAATTCCATAAAAACCCTAGGAAAAAGATTTCAATGTGTAGGGCTCCACATCTTTTTTTTTTAGCTCACTCCCTCCTACTTCCATGAAATGTGATCTCTATCTTGCATCTGGAGCACCATATTGTGACTGTCCATCTAACTGAACTCTCAGTGCACGTATTAGAAGGACTAAGGAAGAGGTTGGTAGAAATCTTACCGTTAATTTTAGCTATATCCCAGTCATGCCAGTGGTGCATAGGGTGGAAAATTTCACCCTATATGTCAGCTGTATGTCTAGTCTAGATTAGAATCATAGAATGTTTGAGGCTGGAAGGGACCTCTAGAGGTCATCTGGTCCAACCTCCCTACACAAGCAGGGACATCTGTACTTAGGGCAGGCTGCTCAGAGCACCATCAAGCATGACCTTGAAGGACTCCAGGGATGGGGCCTCCACCACCTCTCTGGGCAACATGCCAGTGTCTCCCCCCCCCCATGGGCAACAACTTCTTCCTAACGTCTCATCTCAATCTCCCCACCTCTAGTTTTGAGCCATTCCCCTCAGTCCTACCACTACCCAACAGCCTCCAAAGTCCCTCCCCAGCTTTCTTGTAGCCCCCTTCAGATCCTGGAAGGCCACAATAAGATCTTCCACAATAATCTCTTCCAAGCTGCATCATTAAAAGTCACCAGGTGAGGCTTAGCAGATGATGGTGGAGAACTGGGAAGAATGAGTAACAGTTGGGTTCAGTGTAAGGATTGAAGAAGGACATTACACAGTTTGATTTCTGCTGTCACAGCTGTTCATTTGGTTTCTCACATTCCTATCCGAAATAGAACAGAACAGTCTTGATTAAAAATGCCTGGTGATAAAGAATCCATCACAATGCTTGCTATGTTATTGCAGTGATTAATTACCCCCATCTCCTAAAAGTGTAAGTTTTACATTTACTGTGATTTTACCTTCGTTTGGCTTTTTCTTGTTTATACCTTTCCCTTCCGAAAGTGCACGTGGCAATTAGGAAAATGTTGCCTTGACATGTAAATTATTAATTAGGCTAAATCACTTATCAGGTTTTGATACATTTGAAGATTCATTTCCTTCCCCCAATTAACCCATTAACCCCTCAACTACCGTTTCATTAAGCAAACGGGAGGGCTGTGTAAACCAGTTAATATTTATTAACAGTGTTGTGCCAATTAACAAGGAATATATTTTTTTCCTAGGCAAGGGCCAAGCAGCCCTCCAGTCTTTTTTGTATACACTTGTTTTCTTTTAATTTGGCTCGTGCAAGTAGCAGGTGTTGAAGGCTAAGTGTTGTATACAATTTGAGGTTGTTCAAGTCCACTGATTAGGTGATCATTTCAGATGGAAATTCTCACTGCAAGGCACAGGATTCCTTCATTTTGGTCAGTCTAGAAAATGCCTTTTTTTTTTTTTTCCTCTCCCCTAGTAACATACTTGCTGAACTTTGCTGCAGAAATGCACATCAACAGCATCCATTTATCCCGCCGAGGCACATTCTGAAATGATGATCTTCACAATAAAGGCATGTACACAAAATATTGCATAAAAGGGCTCACTGCCTCTGACGAAGATCAAATAAAACTTGGTTGGTTGATCTGTCCATGCCTATAGGGTATTAGTGATTATAATATTGCGCTTTAATGGACTATGGACCCAATTTACATAACATTTACATGTCATCTACATACTCTTTATGGAATAAAAACCCAGTGATTCAGACACAAAAAATATCTAAGACATACAAACGCACTCTTCAGACTGATTTCTTTTTTTGCTCTTCAGCTTGAAGCTCAGAGTTTTGACTTCACCTCCTCCCACCAGAGCCCAAGAGCAGAGTGATCACTGCTGCACCACTGCCAGTGCTCACAGGGGTATAATGCCCATTAAATGCCCATTGAACCAAACGAGCATCTCATTGTGGCAATTACTTTTCAAATACTAATGTAAATGCATTAAAATTTTCCTTCTTTTTTGAGGAATTTCTACTTTTCTCTGGTTTGTATCAAAAGCTCTCAAAGTGTCTCTCTCGTGAGACCCCACCTGTAGCACNATCATCACAAGAGGGGAAGGAGATTACCACTGAAAACTGAAAGAAATTTGAGGAAAATGATTGTGCTTCACACCTTGCAGTCAGAACAAGAAAGACAAATTGATGAAAGCTGATGCTACAAGTCTGATCCAAACTAACAGAGTGTTAGTGACAAGAGAGATCTAGAAGCAGAAGCTGTAGGATATGTTGTCTCCCTTTACACATATTGACACAAGGTTTTAAGGTAGGGAGTATTTTGTTCATAAAGCTCATAGTTGAGAAGGTCTGGGCATAAAGATGCTGCTGGATACAAAGTTGAGGTGAGATAAGGCATGGTGGAAGAGATAAGAAGATACATATGCTGGGCAGATGCCTGTAAAACTATGAAAACAAGGGGAAAAAAAAGGAGAGTTTCTTTGTTCGAAGAGTGAGTTGAAAACAAGTTTTCTGAACAAGAGAAACGTGGAAAGAAATGGGCAGAAAAACGGGTGGAAAAGAAAAAAGAAAAAGGAGATATCAATTCTGCCTTATGAAAAGAAATTAAGAGACATTAGAGAAAATCCTAAGAAGAAAAGAAGCTGGTGTGCAGCTGGTTGTGAGACAGCAGAACATGGAGAGTTCTGTGGACAGCAGGAGGAACAGAAGAGACAGACTGTGAGTAACACAGTTTATGGCAGTTCCATGAAGTCATGTGTTGCTGTGGACTTTTATTGGGGTGAACTGCAAGGTCCATGACAAGAAAGGGTAGAGAGAACTCAAGACTATGCCTTCTGCCAGGAGAAATGCATACAAGGGGCAAAAAATAAACTGTATGAGAAGAATCATGGAATCATAGAATGATTTGGGTTGGAAGGGACCTCCAAAGGTCATCTAGTCCAACCCCATACTCTAGTTATTTCTTCCACAGCAAGTTCCTGGGCACTCTGCTTTTCCCAGCTGAGGAAAATGAGGCAAATGGATTAATTAATGTGTCTTGTAGTAGACTAGAAACAGAGGTATGAGTAAAATAACTTTGGGTTAATAACTTTATTAAGTGACCATCGAATGGACCATGCTTTCCGCAGCAACAAAAGTTTGAGCCCTGTCATATTTTGAACCCTATTGCCAGTATTCTCCTACTGCTATTAAAGTATGGTGGGGTTTGCCAACACAGTCATAAGCTGTTGGCTTTGAAAGTCTGAGTAACATATTAATTTAGATCATTTGCACACCAATCAGCCTTTGTACTTTTGGGGAAGGAGAACCTCAGTTGTCCCCTGTACTGTGAGCAGCAGATCTGCAACAACATTCACCATCACCAACCCACTTGTTTCCCTTCACAAACCAGCCCCCTTGATGTGAATTTCAAAGGGCTCTCGTGTAAAATCCTGCTTGACCTTGTTGCATTGTCAACAGCAAATAACTTTTATGTACAATCTCTGGTGACTCGCTTTTCATTTCATTTCTCTTTTCAACATCAATATGTAATGATACAAAAGGATTTCTGGTAACATAATTTCTTGACTGGCAGCGAAATAGCTGCCACTTCACTCCACTGCCTACATCATTATGGGTTTATTTTCTTGTCATATTTTTCTTTTCCTTCCCTCTTTACAGAAAGGGTTGTTTTTAATCTCCTTTTAACTGGAAAACATACTCAAGCCCTTTTTTGCATTTGCTTAGCCTCCACTTATTAATTCTTCTGTTAGCAGGCAAGGAAGAGAGGAACAAAAAGGCTGCTACGGTTGTTCCTGTGAAGAAAGAATGTGTGTTTTGTAGTCAGAGGAGGCTCTTGGGCTCCAATCCATTCTGCTGTGAGTTAGGGGACTTCTTTTCATTCACTTTGGTTACGATGAAGGCTCTGAGTTTGTATTTCTGTGATGGTTGCAACATCAGCCCATTCAGGTTTGGTGGCTTTCAAGTGAAATGAAATGCAAGACATGGATCAAATCAAGTCAAATCAACTCAAATCCCTTGTTCCATCAGTGCTGGGTCTGTCGGGGACAGCAGTGATATGAAGTGTTTGAGCTGAACTAAGATCAGTGAGATTGTGGTTGTGTGGGGCTCTGCTGAGGTGATTTACCTCACCATGGCTGATACCATTGTGCTTACCCAAATAAACCACCTCTCTTCTCTTTCCTCCTTCAAACTGGGACTCAGTCTCCTCTGTTCATTTCCTTGTTGTGCTGCTGAGCCATTGAAAACCTTCTCCTTTATCTTCACCCAGCACTTCACTTTGGTGGTAGAGGTCTGGCAAATAACTCCTTCGCATCTGAAGATGTCCTCTAGAATCATAGAGTGTTTTAGGCTGGAAGGGACCTCTAGAGGTCAACTGGTCCAACCTCCCTACACAAGTAGGGACATCTCTACCTAGGTCAGGTAGAGACTCAGAAGAGTTGCAAAAAAGTCAGACAAAGGAGTGTTAAGTGCATCATATTCTTCCTATAAGAATTGTTCTTTATAACATAACATAACATAACATAACATAACATATAACATAACATAACATAACATAACATAACATAACATAACATAACATAACATGTGTTAGGTCAGACTGAAAGTCCAACCAACCCATCATCTTGTCTCTGAGAGTAGCCAAAAATATATCCCTGTAGAGGAATAATAAGAGTGAACATATCTGACAGAATCATAGAATTGTCAGGGTTGAAAGGGACCTTCAAGATCATCTCATCCCAATCCCCCTGCCATGGCCAGGGACCCCCCCCACTACATCAGTTGCTCACAGCCTCAGCCACACTGGCCTTCAAAATGTCCAGGCATGGGGCTTCCGCCACCTCTCTGGCCAACCTGGGCCAGTGTCTCCCCACCCTCATGGGCAACAACTTCTTCCTAACGTCTCATCTCAATCTCCCCACCTCTACTTTTGACCCATTCCCCCCACTCCTACCACTACCTGACATCCCTACAGAGGGAACAAATAATGCCCAAACCAAGATCGACCACTACAAGAACCTGCTGAAGGTCTGCAGCCTTTTCTTTCGTGCCATAAATATTATTAAATGATTTTTTTTTTTTTGCATATTCCCCACATTCTAAAGAAACCCACCTAAAGAAAAAAATTTGGAGAGAAAGGGGCAACTGCCCCAAGTGACAAGTTCTTCTGTGTAGAAGGGGCCCCAGCCCCGTTAATTCAAATGACATTTTGACAGTAGCATGCTGTCAGCCCAATGGTTTGACCTATACAACAACCTCTAATTATTACTAATTAAAGAATTAATTATTCATGGCAGCATGCGCTATTAGCATAGCAGAGATGTGTTGGAATATGAGTTATGCGCGGTTTATGAATCTTCAGAAAATAGATTCTTTAATAAATTAATAAAGGGGCTCTGGGGTTTCATTAAAAGGTGGCTGGAGGGGTTGCAAGCCAGTTTCCAAGGAGACCACAGGTGGTTTGCTTGGATTTTTTTTTTAGTTAAACTTGTTTGGGCCAGATGATTTCCCTTCCCCCTCCTCCCCCTCTCAACCCTGTCCTCACTGCTCTTTCCTCAGGCAGAGAGGAGAACATTTTAATGAAACCCCTGTTGTCCTCATATCGCTTTGATCCCCGTGTGGTCTCCAACCTCTCCATGTTGGCCAGTTGGAGGATGGTGCAGTTGGTTTTTTTTTCTTTTTTTTGATTGAAAGCTGCAACCAGCTCTGCCATGAATAAACAACAGAAATGATAAAAGCACCCGGGTAAAGGAAAACAGAACAAACAAAGGAGGAAAGAAAGGAAATTGCATAAATTCAAATGAGACCATCAGGATGGGAGTAGAGTTAATTACCCTGTTTCCTGTCTTAAGAGCAGATTTGCTGGTTGCTCTTATTACTATTTTTATATTAATGTGGGTTTTTTTCTAGCATGATATTTCTGATTCTTTAGATTGTTTCATAGATTTTTTTTTTTTTAATAGATTGTTTTTATTATTAAAAAAAAATGAGGGAGAAAATTATTCACTTCACTTTTTAAATTCTTTTTTTTTTTTTTTCTTTCTGTCATGACCAATGTTTCCCAGCATTTATTTCATTCTAATAATGCAGAGGGTAATATTAATACCTTCCAGTGCTGCTAACTAAACAGTGATATAAATAGCAATAACCATGTTTACAAGCTCTTGCTCCAACTTCCAGATCGCATTAAAATTCCATCCTTGGTTACAGAAAGCCTCAACAACACAGCAGCTACATTAAAAAACAGAAGATTAAATGGCCCTGCCTCATTTTCTGAGGGCTTGTCTTCCAGCCAATGTCACCCGTGAAGGGTGTAACCAGCAAGTGAGGTGATTTAATCCCACCAAAATTAATGGTGCTGCTGGTGGTGGCCAAGCATGTCCATTGTCTTGAAGGGATTGGGGCTCCATAAAGATGATCACATTTCCTCTGTTGCTGCTCACCTCAATGTTAGAAGGACATGTTGCTGGAGATGATCCATCCCACCTGAGACACTGCTCTTAGGACAAGAGGAGTCACCTCCACAGGCTGTCAGGGGGAGCTTGGTCTTAGGTGCACGTCTTTTCAGCAAGATGAGTCTCATAGAATCATTTAGGTTGGAAAGGACCTCTAGGATCACCAAGTCCCACCAAGGTTACATACCTTGCACCTTCAGGTTCTTACATGAAGCCCATCACTTCTCATTCAGCTACAACACAACTTTCAGAAAAGACATGGACAAGTTTGACTTTCAGATCTCACTTAATGAAGAGTTTATTCAAATTCTTGGCAAGTTGTTCCAATGACCAACTACTGTGGGTGCTACATGTTCATCTATTAATTCCTCTGGATGTTTTGGGGCAGCAACCCCATATTATGACATCTATATATGGTGTCTAAAGCAATAAGGTTTCCATCTTGGGTGAAGTTGTGGCTGATCTGGTAGTACCAGTTGCACATCTCTGTTGTCTTTGTGAACATTTGTACTTATTTTATCACAGCACTTTGAGACCCTCACAAATACTTTGCTATGTGTGGAGAAGAGAAGGCTCCAGGGGGACCTTATAGTGATCTTCCAGGACCTGAAGGGGTTACAGGAAGGCAGGGGAAGGTCTATTCAAAAGGGTTTGTAATGATGGGACAAGGAGTGATGGTTTTAAGCTGGGAAAGGAGAGATTTTGTACTGGATATTAGAAAAAAGTTCTTTAATGTGAGGGTGATAGATGAGTGGAATGGGCTGCCCAGAGAGGGGGTGGAGGCCCCATCCCTGGAGTCCTTCAAGGTGAGGCTTGCTGGGGCTCTGAGCAGCCTGCCCTAGGTAGAGATGTCCCTACTTGTGTAGGAAGGTTGGCCCAGATGAGCTCTAGAGGTCCCTTCCAGCCTCAAACATTCTATGAATGCTTGAAAAAGGCCAGTTACCAAAGCCCCATTTCCCACAGAAATGTATCGCCTGTCATGCCACATATTTTGACACAGCTCCTCAAGTGTAGCAACGAGTTCTGTGGTCAAACTGAGCAGTCAAAATGTATTTGGGTTATGATATCAATATCCCAGTAATAATATAAATTATAACAATATATCACAGTCATAATACCAATAACCCAAGTCAGCTGGGACATCCTGGTTTGCTTGAATAAGAGCAAAACCATCCATCTGGTTCCCACTTCCCAGCTGAGTTTATGAAGCCTTAGAGAAAGGAAGTGCCTCTTATTTTCCCCTGAGAAAAAAAAAGAAAAAATAAAGTAAAAAACTTTTGGTTTCAAATGAAAACACATGCTGGAATTTCCATTTTAAAATATGCAGGATAATTCTTGTTTTCCTATATGGATTAAGTCCCTGTCCTGAACAAGATATCTGTCTGGGATGATTTATAATAATTTTGCTCGTGGCAAGTTGAGAAATAAGCTCAGGACATAATTCAGAATTGAGTTCCTAATCCAAATTGGGATTTAAAATAGAAAAAGAAAAAGGTCTTGGGTTTAACCCAGGCGTGGAAGATGCCACGGCACCCATCACCTAAAGTTTTAATGAAGTCTAAAGAAAATTGACTCAGAAGATTCCCGGCTTCTCAGAAAACCCAGCCAATTTTATTTAAATACCTGAAAAATAATTTATATGCTTAACTTCAGGCACAAAGGTTTGAAAACCTAATTGGCTTAGCCAATATTACACAGAAAATTAGCATTACCTTGTTCTGTCTATAGCAGTTAACTGGAGCTGGAGCACGGGCTGAGATATTTCCCCCCAAATCATCTATAGATTTTAATTGGCTTGATGTTTGCCAAGGTTTTTGGACAGACCTGATGGATAGTGACTAAAAAATGGCCATTTTGAGAGCTCACACAGGCTATGGCCAGTGCCACCACATGAGAAGGTCTCTGCCCTTCAGTGAACCCATCCTGAACCTCTCCAGTTGACTTTGACACAAAGATGAGGATGCTGCAAGCTGATAAGAGACTCCTGAAACACCTTCACCCAATGTTGGTATAAATTGGAACAAATTCATGGAAAAAAACCCTTTTTGACTGAATAAGATGGTTTGAAAATATTTCTTTTAATTTTTTGAAGTGTTTTGAACAGTTCCAACTTTTTTTTTCACATTAATGAGATATTTTTAAAATTTCCCAAAATATTTTGTAAATATTTTTCCATAATAAATTATTTATAGGAAAGATTTCTTTCCTACCAAGCCTGAGAAGAAATGGGGTTTCATTGCATTAATTCTACAAGTACAATTATTTACGTTAATTCTACAATTACAATTACAATTCTACACTTCTGAGTAAATAAACACACTCACAAACCTATAGATGGATAGGGGATGTAGGTATATGCATATATGTATATATGTTAATATATTTGATACTTTAATCTTAGATCATTTAGGTTGGAAAAGACCTCTAGGATCAGCAAGTCCAACATCTCCCTGACCCCTAGACCATGTCTCCAAGCCCCACATCTCCTCATTTGTTGAACACTACAAGGAATAATATCAACATTTTGATTTTTGGTTTAATTTTCAGTTGTTTCTGAACCACTGAGCAATATTCCTTCCCTTCAGTCAATCCTTCCCCTGTCTTTAAGATACCTTTACCACCAATGAAACTCATGGGGAATAATTCCACGTTGCCTTATGTTTGTTCTCAGATATTTCCCAACCTTTCCATCCTCTATGGCTGGAAGAAATCTGATTTTCAGGCCAGTATCTGAAAATTTCCCAGTGATTCCCTCCATATATTTTTCCTTTCCTCCAGATTTGTGCCCTAGGAGTATTTATTTCTAGTTTCATCAGATATTTTTGATGAGGCTTCTTTAATGGAGGAAGATATTTCACTTGTTTCCTCGTGCCTCTTGTGCTTTGCTGATCAGTCTGTGGCTAGAGGCTTGTATCTGAGGAGCCTTTGTCTCTGTATTTGAGCATCTTTTCCCTGAACTGGCTTTTTGGGGTTGTTTTTTTGTGTGTTTTTGTTGTTGTTTTGGTTTTTCTTATTTTTTTTTTTCCTTTTTCTTATTTTTTTTCCCCTTTTTTGTTTGTTTTGTTTTGTTTTATTTAAATACTCTGACAGCCTAATGAAAAATATTTTTCTTTCCTGGGGAGATTTGATATTCTGAAATTTGGGTTCAGCAGCCTCAAAATCTCCATTTTTTGGTAGAATTTTCCTCTATCATCTGCCCTGAAAACAAAAGTCTCAAGTGATCTCCAAGCTCAGCTGTGGGGCAGGTAGAGATCAGCTAAATCTCAGCTCCAACTGAAAAACAATTGTCCAAACAGGTCTATCAATGTTATTATGGTGCTGCTCATTTAACAATGATCTGGACCAGAACACGAAGTCAGGAGAAATAAACGGATACCCAAACACTGAAGTTAATTACTAACACAAATGGATGTTTACTAATATATATTGTAGGAGCAGTTTTCATTCGAGGAAAATATTATCAGACCCTATGGGCATCCATTCCTCACTTTTTTTTTTTAATGAGCTCAGGAAAGATTAAAGCCCTAATTAAACACATATTTTATTTCTGTATTTAGGGTTTTGTTTTGTTTTTTAAACTGCATCCTTTTAATGTAAAACCGACATTCTGGCATTGCTTATATGCCCAGAAGAATTAGATAATCAACAACAGTTTATAATAAGAGTGTGTGCCAGAACAGAGTATGGAGTTCAGTAAAAAAGGGTGTTTTTTTCCTTCACATGGGTAGGAGAGATCAGATTCTCTTCTTGAAGATTTATCCTGCAAGTCAGACTCAGGACTGCAAATGTGTTCCAGTTTAAATCCATTTATTTGAACTGCAGTCAAAGTTGGGAGATGTTGTGCTAGGAGGTAACAGACACAAATTATTATTATTATTATTATTATTATTATTATTATTATTATTATTATTATTATTATTTACTACTACTACTACTACTAATAATAATAATAATAATAATTAACAACAACAACAACAATAATAATAATTATAATAATAGTAATAATAATAATAGATTAAATTAAATTTTAAAAAGTCTCTAATCTGGACAGAATAATGACAGACAATTATATTCAAACCAATCCTTGAGCTGGGACTCAACTCTTCTCACTCCAGACATTCTGGTGCCCACATGTTGGTATTTTACACCCCAGCTTCAGTCTAAGAGTAAATTAATTTGGTCAACAGAGTGTGAAGAGTCAAGCAATGAATTCCAAAGGAAAAATACATATTCCAACAGCTGAGCTGCTCTCCAGAACCTGCCAAATCTGTGACCTCAGTCTCCCCTCACAGGGCATCCAGCATGTGTGGAAGCACACGTAGGTGATTAAAATTAAGATTCTAGAAACCAACATCCTCAGTGCTTGAAATAAGTTAAAAGGAGACTGTGGTGAAGAGTTGAGATCTAAAAGTCTTTTTTCTGTGGCTGGTGGAGTTATCTAAAGTTCATCCCACTCTTCCTGTCCCAAATACCATCATATCCTATTCATAGACAGCATCAGAAATTCTTGGCATACTTACACCAGGAAAATGATGGATAAATGTATTTGGACTGTGTGTAAGGAATAGAAAAGTGGCCTGTAAATAAACAACAGAGGGGGACAAGAAGTTATTAAGTGCTAGAATCATATTGTCACCAATATTGTTTACCCTGGTGACGGATAAGGGAAGTTTCTGAGGTTTGGTGGGGTGGGATTTGGAGCAGCCCAACCTTACACAGAAAACCTCATGGCAGAGCTGCCCAACAGTAGCAGTGGATGAAACATGATGAGCAACGTGGTTTCTTCTGATTGCACGAGACTAACTAAGAGCTGGTGCTAATAATGTGCCCCGGGGTGAACTACAATGGTTTATTATGCATATTATTCCTGGTGTTGTGGTGACGAATCAAGAAGGGCTTCTTTTTGCTCCTTGCTAGGTGTAAAAGCAACAAAATAGTCATAATTTTCCCAAAAGACTTTATGATCTACAAAGTTTTTACTCTCATTACCCTATTTCACTATGGATGCCCTGTTTTCATTTAAAAAATAATCCAAACTCTTTCTATAAATGAAGGCAGAGCACACTAAATTTAAAAAAAACCCCAATCATCAATGCATGGAAGTTTTCTACCTTGCAATTCAGACGTGGTAGATGCTAGGAAGGTCTCATAATTTCTGTAAGGAGTTTCCCCATAGGTGGGAAGACCTCATCTTTTTACAACCACAACATTATTATGAAAGAATAGGAAATGTATCCCTGTATAAAAATATACAGGAGAGATCTGTGATGTTATCAAAGAATTCTTTGATGGAGTCCTACTTACTAGCACCTTATCACTCTCTACAGCTCCTTGAAATGAGGTTATAGAGAGGTGGGTGCTGGTCTGGTCTCCCAAGGAACAGGTGATAGGACAAGAGGAAATGGCCTCAAGTTGCACCAGGGAAGGTTTAGGTTGGATTTTTGGAAAAATTTCTTCCCTGAAAGGGTTGTCAAGCCCTGGAACAGGCTGCCCAAGGCAGTGGTGGAGTCACCATCTCTGGACATGTTTAAAAGTCATGTAAATGTGATACTGAGAGACATGGTTTAGAGAGACATGCGGTTGGACACAATGATCTTGAAGGTCTTTTCCAACCTAAACAATTCTATGCATGCAATGCATAACATGAAAAGTACTTTTACTAAGATTAAGTTTTACCTGAAGGATCCAAAGATTAAAAATCATCAGAAACATTCTCCCTACATCTGCAAATGGTTTAAATTGCTGTAAGTGGAAGTAGGAAGGACCAGAACAGTTACATCACAGGGCAACCATCCAGGCACTGAACTTTAATGTGAAGCACTAAAATCACTGGGGACATAGATCGCAGAATAGAATCATAGAATGTTTGAGGCTGGAAGGGACCTCCAGAGGTCATCTGGTCCAACCTCCCTACACCAGCAGGGACATCTCTACCTAGGGCAGGCTGCTCAGAGCCTCAGCAAGCCTGACCTTGAAGGACTCCAGGGATGGGGCCTCCACCAGGTGTAAATCAAAGGTGGTCAGTGAGGTGACTTGCACCAGATGAGTATCCAGAGCCTTATCCCTGATAATAAGGATCCAAGCCTGCTCTTGTTGACTTGACTGCAAATCTAGTCCAATTCATCAGGTTTAAATCCAGATTAGCTCTGTGTAAAATAAGACCCAAATTGGCTCCGGCTGAGGGATTTCCTTCACGTTCCAATTGAGTTTGACTTGCCCACAATGCTTCTGTTTCTCCAGGTATTAGTGGAAATGAACAGAACAGTTTCTTGCTGTTCTTAACTGCAAGGACTCATGAGAACTGCTGTGTAGAGATGTGCCAGGACTGAGGGATAAAGCTGCTGTGATGCAACGTGACAGTTATTTTTAATCTACTTAATATCTGTGGTTTATTCCTGTTGCTACAGGCCAGGGTCTAGGGTGCTTAAGTTTTGCTTTCTGCTGCTTTTCCTCAGTGACAATCTCCTTCTCCAGGATACAAGTTAATTAGTTCACCTGGATCACACTTATTGTCCTCAGTAGATGCAACACTGAATGGAAGCTCACCTGAAAGTTGACATTGTGACTATTGTTGCATTAAGGATTATCTGTCTATATATTTGTCTTTCCATCCATATTTTGTTTTTTTTCCGAGACAGAGAAATTTCCCTCTGGGAAACCCCAAGCATGTGCTGCTCAGTGATGGTCAAAACTCCAAAAGGTCTTGGCTGGTATTGGTGATGCTCAGTCAAAAAAAGGAATTTAAAATTGAATGTATTTTTTTCCTTAGAGTAGAACAAAAAGCAAACAGGTGGAATTCTCTCTGGTGTTGGTCAGAGATGAACAAAACATCTGACTGAAAAGGCCAGACTGTTGTTGCCTTTCTTGTTAGCTACATGAATTGGTCATTAGGAAGAAGTTCTTTGCTGCAAGAATGGTCAGGCCCTGGCCCAGGCTGCCCAGGGAGGTGCTGGAGTCCCCATCCCTGGAGGGGTTCAACAAAGGAGTAGATGTGGTGCTTGGAGACATGGTCTGGGGGTCAGGGAGATGTTGGAAAAACGTTGAACTTCATGATCCTAGAGGTCTTTTCCAACTGAAATGATCCTATGAGAACACAAAGCAAGGTGACCCAGAAACACTTGCCCTGGTTCTTAGAGTGCTTTCAAGGTCAGGCTGGATGGGTCTCTGAGCAGCCTGTCCTAGGTAGAGATGTCTCTACTTGTGTAGGGAGGTTGGACCAGATGAGCTCTGGAGGTCCCTTCCAGCCTCAAACATTCTATGATTCCCTTGGTGCTGGAATTGGATGAGCTGCCTTCTGACCAAGCTATTTCAGCTGAAGAGAGGGAAATAATTTTCTAGATAGAATATGTTAATAGCAAATGTTTCTCACTTGAGCTAAAGAAATCATGGATTCATTTAAGCTGGAAAAGACCCTTAAGATCATCAAATCCAAAAACTTGGATTTTTCTTGGAATTTTAGTTGCAGACACTCATAGTAATAATTATGATTTTCTTTTACCCATCTCTGTTTTATTGTTATCACTAAGTTTTGGGTGGTTTCTTTAATATCCTGAGAAGTTTTTTCATGAGCATCATTCACTTAACCAAGTGTTCTGAGAAAGGAAAAGTGAAGAGGTATTTTACAAGTAGAGTTGCTATAATTCTTTAATAATTTAATGGGAAACTTCCCATTCCCACTGGGGGAGCTGGATCAGATTCTTAAACCTGACCTTTCTCTGCATTTAATTTTGCCTTCCTCCCATCACCCCCACACTAATCCTGGTGGCTGATCCCTCCTTTTGTCATGCTGCCATAGGTTTATGGACTCATCAGACATGCCCCAAATACTCCTCTCCCCCACTTCCCAATAATCTTGAACATTGATAGGATTTCACACAAGCTTTTTCCAAGAGATGCCTTCAAATGCTGCTGGATTTCAGGCACGCTGTGAAGGCTTTTTCCTGCCTTTCAGGGTGGAACACACTCAATCCAGCCTATTTTTTACGATGGGCTGTTGTCCCCTTTCAAACCCTGCTGCAGGATCTCAATGCATGGCACAGCTCCCCTCAATAAGCCTGTTGTCTGAGGGGGAGAGACAATGGGTCTTATTTAATGAGATTAGTTACAATGGGGAAAATAGCTAAAAGAAAAAAAAAAGAGGCTGTTATAGCAATTGGAGACTGACTGTTAAACCATTCTTTTATGCAAGTTTGGCACCAACCATACCTTTTCCTGGCCTTTGGCCAACATCCTTCACAGTTTAGACTGAGTCGTTGATTTTTTTTTATTACAATTTCCGCCCGACTTTACAGTTGCATGGCCCATGGTGTAATTCATTTCCTCTGTGAAACTGCTCCAGTATATTAACACTTCTGCCTGCTTGTAACTTGATCAAAGACAACGTATCTGCTTTAATTTACTTGTAAGGGTGATTTTTTTTTTTAAGTCATATATAGATTTATTTCAAGCTGTGTCCCCGTTGAAAATAGGAACTTTGTTTTCAGTAGAGAACCCACTTGAAGAATATGTTCGGATATGGGAGGACAACCCCCAGTGCAGCTGGCACATCACAAAAATATCCTGGTGCTCTCCTCAAGGACACGAGCACCTCTCAGAAGGTGACTTCTGTGCTGCTCTAAGCAGCTGTCTCTGTTACTGCTTGGATGGGTAAAGCAATATTTACATAACATGGTCTGGAGATGATTGCCATTGGGAATGGCTGCAGAGAGACTGTTTATTTTCTTGCAGAAAAGAAGCTACAGCTTCTAGGACACTATGAAGAGCCTAGTACTCAAGTGCCTCCTAAATGTACATGGACCACTTCTTTACCATGTGTAATAATTGCAGGGTTCACCTCGTGTCTGAGGGTGGCTAAAACAAATAAACCAAAGAAAGAATAATAGAATTATAGAATTGTCAGGGTTGGAAGGGACCTTCAAGATCATCCAGTTCCAACCCCTCTGCCATGCCCAGGGACACTTCCCACTACATCAGTTGCTCACAGCCCCAGCCACACTGGCCTTCAAAATGTCCAGGGATGGGGCTTCCACCACCTCTCTGGACAACCTGGGACAGTGTCTCTCCACCCTCATGGGCAACAACTTCTTCCTAATGTCTCATCTGAATCTCCTCACCTCTACTTTTGACCCATTCCCCCCAGTCCTACCACTACCCAACAGCCTCAAAAGTCCCTCCCCAGCTTTCTTGTAGCCCCCTTCAGATCCTGGAAGGCCACAAGAAGGTCTCCTCAGAGCCTTCTCTTCTCCAGCCTGAACAACCCCAACTCTCTCAGTCTGTCCTTGTAGCAGAGGTGCTCCAGCCTCTGATCACCCTCGTGGTCCTTCTTTGGACACGTTCCAGCACGTCCAGATCTTTCTTGTAATAAGAGCTCCAGAACTGGATGCAGAGCTCCAGGTGGGGTCTCACGAGGGTGGAGTAGAGGGGGAGAATCCTCTCCCTCAAAACTTCAAAGAATGATAGATTTGAAATCTCTGAATTTTAACAGTTCTAGGGTGAAGGTTGTTTGCATATATCAACTCCTTAAGACAGAGCTTTTAATGACAGGCTAGCACGTTGTAATTTGGTTTCCAGAGAACACAACCTGAATTGTTTCTCAGGCTGGATAATCACCTAAGGTCTAAAACCTAGAGACAGCAACAAAATCTTGCTCCACCACATCATTTGTTGATGGATTTTGAAGTTTCTTTTTCCTTCCTCCTCTCTGCCAGCCTAAATCTCTCAACAGGATTCAAACCCCAGCTCACATTGACTAGTAGCAAAATTTGGCCGTTATCCTCCACCACCACATCAAAAACACCCTCCTGAGCTGCTCATGGGGTTTTCCCCTGTGTCCATGCCCTTCACACACTGCCAGGTCTGGGCTTCCCAGCTTTGAGCCCAAGAGGCTGTGAAAGTTAGACAAGGATCTACAGTCTTCTAGGAGACCTGGGGGGGCTGAATCATGCTGAGTTCAGACTAAACCGCTGGATAATTGCACTGTCTGATTACTGAGCCCTTTCCAAAACCCCATAAAGGAGCCAAATCTGGAAGGTTTTCACATGAGTGGCACCTCTGACTTTGTTTTAGGTGATCCCTCAAGCAGGACTAATGGTGCCTTGACAATTCTTTCGGTTTGTACTTTGAAACCCCAAGATATTTTGTGAGAAACATAAGCACCCCCCTTCAAAAAACCCCCAAAACCAACCAAAAAATCCAAATGGCTGGATATAAACAGTGGACAAAGAATTTTCCCAGCCAAATGGCTCAGCTTTGGCAAAATTATGAAGATGTAACAGGAGATCTTTATACTAGGAGCAATCTGATAGGATTCCCAGCTCTACGTCTCCTAAAAAGTAAAAACTAATTCAATGATTCTTATCCACCCACATTAAGCAGCACCTCACTTTAATAATTCACCAAACAGAAAGCCCTGCAAGTGCCTGTAACCCAGCTATGATAGCTTCTATCTGCATTAAATAGGCTGCAGCAGATCCTCCAAGCCATATTGCTTCTACAGCATGTGATAATAACTCTTAACAGATATATTAAACGTGGCATTTTCATTGGCATTAATCAGTATTATAGGATCTAAGTCCGAGAGAGAGGTGAACAGTCAAGACTACCAGCTTGATGCTCAGCCAGTAAAGTCACAATGCCCATTAGGCATCCACGGGATGCACTACAACCACCTCTGTTCATTGATTTTCTACAAAATTGATTTCTGGCAGTCCCTGATGGGCCATGGGCCAAAGAAATCCTTAACCCTTTCTTGGAAGCCCAGTAATAATGCCTGAATATTTGTTACGTGCCGTAGTAGGCAGTATAAATACAATATTCTTTTCCTAACTCCCTGAAACTCTTCTAAAACCTCCAAATTCTGAAATATATTCAAGATTGAATATATTCGATCACCAAGATTGGTGACAGGTCTCCTCATTTCAGTGGAGGAACAAAATTCACCTATGATGTAGGCATAGAAGTCAGCCAGAAGCCTGGGATGGCAGCAAATTTGTGGACTGAACTTAAATCACATTAGTCCGTATTTACACACCACAAACTACAGAGTAGATAAAAATATCCTCTTATCACAACAATATCTAGTCTGATGGTGGGTACTAATAGTATGTAGTAACTGAGGGGAAAAGATAGGATGAATGGGACCTAAGACTTAGGTCAAGGAGACAACACCTACATTGTTTAAGATTTGTGTTAAGGGCTGAAATTACTCCAAAAAATAATCTAAGGAGAAACAATTCACAAGAGCTGGCAGCAAAGTGTAGATCATAGAATCATTTAGGTTGGGAAACATCTTTAAGATCATTGAGTTCAACCATTAAATCAAATTCAAGACTGAAAAGGAGAAAAGTTTTACTTATATTTTGTGTGAAATACTGTAATACATATTTTGGCAGGTTTGGATATAAGGTTTCCAAACCCCTAAATCTCAGAAGATCTTTGTTCAAAAAGCTTTTTTCACTTCAAAAAGTTTTTTCACTGAAGATCAGTCCCTGGTATAAACATTTAATAGTTAATGAAGTTTGGCTTAGTCAATATGAATAAGAAGCCCATATTGCTATTATTCATCAAATCCAAATTTCCTATTGGAAATGATTCTTGGCCCTTGTTGAGCCACATGGAAATTGTTGGATGAGTTCTAGGTGATCCATGACAGACCCAAACCAGACATGGCTTGGCCCTACAGATGATTGAATTCCATAGTATGGGACTTACCCAGATACTGTATCAGTAAAATTACAGTTTTGGGAAAGAATTAAGTGTCATCCACCAACTGTTTATCTGCAACTCAACAGCACGACTGCAAAGCAAGTAGGACACTGGGTATAAATGGAACTTATCTGTATTTCTCTGCAGTCGCCGCATAAATATGAAAAAGGGGAGTTAATATGATAGTGCCATAAGGACATTAATTCTGCATAGTAAACTTCTTCCATTGCATCGCTATTTTTATTTTATACCTCCCTTTATTGTTTTATTGCTTTTTTTGCTGTTGTTGTTGTTGGCAGCTTTAGCAAGCACCCATCAAAGAGGAGTTTGCATTGCAGAAAGAGCCAGTCTTGCCTTTGATGCATACACAAAGTAGAAGGTTTAATCAGTGTATTGTTGTGAGAAATGTACATTTCTCAGCTTGCCCCTGAAATCTCATTTAGCTCCAGGGGTTGCAATTTTGTGTTGCTTCAGGGAGGAGGGGAGACAGGTCTTTTTTTTTTCCACTGCTGTTCAGCATCTGCCTGTGGTCTGGCAAAAGGGAAGAACATGAATTTAAGCTTCCGGTTCACTGCAACCGAAATATTTGAACTGTCGACAAGTAATGGAAAGGTAGGAATTCTGAGCAGGGCTGTTTGTTCTCATCCAACCTCGCCTCTGTATTCAATCAGTAAAGGAAGAACTCCACCCTCGTGAGACCCCACTTGGAGCTCTGAATCTAGTTCTGGGGCCCCTGGCACAAGAAAGATCTGGACATGCTGGAAGATGTCCAAAGAAGGGCCACGAGGATGATCAGAGGCTGGAGCACCTCTGCTACGAGGAGAGACTGAGAGAGTTGGGGTTGTTCAGGCTGGAGAAGAGAAGGCTCTGAGGAGACCTTCTTGTGGCCTTCCAGGATCTGAAGGGGGCTACAAGAAAGCTGGGGAGGGACTTTTGAGGCTGTTGGGTAGTGGTAGGACTGGGAGAATGGGTCAAAAGTAGAGGTGGGGAGATTGAGATGAGACGTTAGAAAGAAGTTCTTGCCCAGCAGGGTGGGGAGACACTGGCCCAGGTTGTCCAGAGAGGTGTTGGAAGCCCCATCCCTGGACATTTTGAAGGCCAGTGTGGCTGGGGCTGTGAGCAACGTGATGTAGTGGGAGGTGTCCCTGGCCATGGCAGGGGGGTTGGAACTAGATGCTCTTGAAGGTCCCTTCCAACCCTGACAATTCTATTAATCTATGATAAAAAAGAGTATACTTTGAAAGACTATCAAGGTATATGATCGAATACCAATATTTACTGCATTGAGAAATCAAACTTTAACTACATCAAAAAAGTACATGAAGTTTGACTTGTGATGCCTTTTTCTCTCTATCTTATATTTGGCAATTACCTTAATATATTTTCCTTTGTTTTCTGTTAATAATTATAACTTGAATAATCCTTTCCATAATTTTGAGGCCCTGGGATAATTCTCCTGGTCTTTCATTTATCGTTTTTACCTATCAATTCAGCAGTCTCTTTCTTCAGTCATTTGCCAGTTGCTTCTAAAACTGATTTTGAACCTCTCTGATTTTTTTGCTGACCCCCTTTTTTTTAATTTATTTATTTCATACTTTTGGGTACAAGGTAATCCAGCTTTCAACTTGGTTATTGGGTCATATCTTTCATTCCACCTGGGTTTTCGACGTCCTTAACTTCACTTAATTCCTTAAATCATTTATTATATCTTCTAATTGCCATCTATTAAATACTTACTTTAATACCTCAACAGATATTTTGCTGTATGCTCATTTGCTGACTCAGGTTTTAGAAGAAGCAATGGGAGACCCCAAAACTTTGCATCTGCATAAACTACACAAGATTTTTCTCCATACAAGATTTTTTAGACCTCAATAATTACCACAATCATATGATGAGCTTTCCATCTGTTTTGTTTTGTTTTTCACTGGACCTTGTTTACAAGTTTTTAATGAGTTCCGGCCACATCCCTTCTCGTTTCATATCTATATTTTATAAATTTAGAGGGTTTTTTTTCTTGTAATGCTGCAGGGAAAGCTGAGGGACTGCTGGAAAAGTCTGCACCTTCCTGAACAACACCCAGATTTGATACAAAGACTTTTGAGGGACTAAAGTCAATAAAACCAAGAATCTTTTCAATGGGATCTGAGCAAAACCCCAAGTGCTTTTCCCCCCAGGGCTAAAACCTCACATTTTAACTCCAGAGTCCTATTCCTCAGCTTTGCCTATGCTCTTCATCACTTAGAATCATAGAATCACAGAATGTTTGAAGCTGGAAGGGACCTCTAGAGCTCATCTGGTCCAACTTCCCTACACAACCAGGGACATCTCTATCTAGGGCAGGCTGCTCAGAGCCCCAGCAAGCCTGACCTTGAAGGACTCCAGGGATGGGGCCTCCACCCCCTCTCTGGGCAGCCCATTCCACTCATCTATCACCCTCAGATTTAAGAACTTTTTTTCTACTATCCAGCCTAAATCTCTCCTTTCCCAGCTTAAAACCATCACTCCTGGTCCTGTCATTACAAACCCTTTTGAATAGACCTTCTCCTGCCTTCAGGTATTGGAAGGTCAGATTCTTATTCTTTAGAAGGTCTCATGTTTTCTGGGTTCCTTGAAAAAGAGAATATTTTCAAATTTATTGATTCAGAGGCTGCAACATAAAGCAAGATACTGTGAAAAGCCAAACAAGCCAAACCCAAACCAGAATCTTCACATTGTGGTGGTAGACATCACAAGGCTGTGCACTTTTTTCCCTGCATAATTAAGTTTTAAAGAGCCAAAAAGCTGAATCTTCCAGTTTTGCAAAGGTTGAAGAACATTTTGAAGCCAAGGCAGGACTGTGAGAGTCGTATGAGCTGCCAGTGCCTGAAAACCCATTATGGAAATCAGTCCCAATAAATTATTTGCCTTGACTTTCCCCATCTCATACAAAGTAACTGTTCATTGTCCAACTAATAAAAAAAGAGAGAGAGATTTAGGAAGCCTTTAATAACCACTAATTAGCTTTCTATTTCCTGTTATAAAAATTGAGCACGCTAAAGAACTAAAGTCATTTGTATCATTTTCAAGGAAGGAATTGTTGTTTCTGTCATGGATCCTCCCATAAAGTTGGGCTTAATTTTAGCATCCAGAGTCTAACCGATGGCCAGGATTATCGTCATCATGGAAACCAAGAGGATGTAGGAGATGGGAGAAGGAAACAAAAGTGCTTCTAGTTTTGTTTGGATGTATGAGTGCCACACAGAGAAAAAATAGGAAAAAAAAAAAGAAAAACAAATAGAAAAAAAAATAGGTAAAAAAAATAGAAAAAAATAGGAAAAATATAGGAAACAAATAGGAAAAAATCAGGAAAAATAGAAAAAGTAAATAGAAAAAATAGAAAAAATTAGAAAAAATAGGGGAAAAAAGAAAAAAAAGATAGGAAAAAGGGAAAAAAATAGAAAAAATAGAAAAAAAGAAAATAAATAGAAAAAAATAGAAAAAATAGAACAAATAGAAAAAAAGGAAAAATAGAAAAAATAGGAAAAAAAGGAAAAATAGAAATAATAGAAAAAAAAGGAAAAATAGAAAAAATAGGAAAAAAAGGAAAAATAGAAATAATAGAAAAAAAAGGAAAAATAGAAAAAATAGAAAAACAGAAAAAATAGGAAAAAATAGGGAAAAAAAAGAAAAAATAGAAAAAAATAGGAAAAAAAATAGAAAATCTAAGTAATCTGTGGAAGCAAGATAATTCCTGCAAGAGGCAGCTATCCACCCTCAACGTTAGCAGGCAAGCAAATCATTAATAACAACAACAAGGGAGCATTCATTGTTGTGCAGCAATGTAGCTCAGTGGCCCTGTGCTGTGTGGAGAGAGAGAATAATGCTGAAAAAAGCAGAAAACCCTTCTAATATTTCCTCCCTCCATAGTAGAAACCATCTGAAATTAATGAGTCTTATTAATGTAAATTGCGCCGCACTGTCAGACATAAATATCCCAATACCAAAGGGGCCCATTACCATTAACATCAGAAATGATCAACAAATAAAACTGTTAATGCTACAATATTTACTGGACAAATTGACTACACTCCAAGATAGGCTCATGATCGTGTCTTGCTGTTCGATTTCATTTCCCTGCAAGATGCACTAATGCGTCTTGTTATGTGCAGCTGTGGCTGCTCTCCATCAAAAAAAAATAAATGTATTTTCTGTTGGGAGGTATAGAGCTTAATCACTATTATTTTCTCCCCCCTGTGCAAATGGGGCGTTTTGATCTCTTCCAAACTGAGAGAGGAAAACCTTAGATTTTTATTAGAAAGGATAGAAACAAGCTTGAAGATTGGTTCTCAAGAGGAAAAAAAAAAAACCCGAGCAAACCAAAACACCAGACTAATGATTTAAGTCAATCACAAACAGATGTTCTCCTAGAGAGCTAATACATTTTTTTTCTGATTTTTTTTTTCCACTAGAAATGCAAAATGCAGCAGCCTCCGAGTAAAATATCAGATTTTTTTCTGCTGACATTTCCTCCAACCTTGAATTTTCAAAAGACACCAGATTAGCAACAAGAAAGCTCCAGTTTATCACCAATAAAAACCACGGAATTATTTTTTTAAATGACTCAATGAAGATGAAAAAACCTCATGTGAGTGTGTTCTCATTTCTGAAAATAAATGCACCAACTTCAGGCTTTAAAAGTTTTGTATAACTTTGGAATCAGCTTAATTTGTGTATTTAGGATTTACTTCAGAAGTTCAAGATACTGTTGTAACGAGAATTTCATGCAAGATTAGGGCCTATTTCTCTCTTCGAGGTGTGTTATGTGGAGTCATGGTTGACGTCTAAAGACTTTAAGCTCTGCTACTCTTAATATGTTAAAGAAATTCTCAGAAAAATGTAATTTGTGGGAGTTATTACGGAGGTGACATTAAAGAATGAAGAGGGAAAAAAAATGCATTCTAATTTTCACTGGGATTATTTTGAAGGTTGGTTCCTATTTGAACAAGGAAGTCCTGTGATGCTTCCTAAAATTGAGCCAAAATTGAGTATAAAATGAGGCAAGTGTTTGTTCTGCCTTATTGGTAAATTTAAGTACATCGTGTTGCTTTAGAGAGAGAGTTGGGGTTGTTCAGGCTGGGGAAGAGAAGGCTCCAAGGGGACCTTCTTGTGGCCTTCCAGGATCTGAAGGGGGCTACAAGAAAGCTGGGGAGGGACTTTTGAGGCTGTCAGGTAGTGGTAGGACTGGGGGGGATGGGTCAAAAGGAGAGGTGGGGAGATTGAGATGAGACATGAGGAAGAAGGGGTTGGCCAGGAGGGTGGGGAGACACTGGCCCAGGTTGGCCAGAGAGGTGGTGGAAGCCCCATGCCTGGACATTTTGAAGGCCAGTGTGGCTGGGGCTGTGAGCAACTGATGTAGTGGGAGGTGTCCCTGGGCATGGCAGGGGGGTTGGAACTGGATGATCTTTGAGGTCCCTTCCAACCCTGACGATTCTATGATTCTATAAACAACTCATCTGTAGCAGCAGAAGCCTTGACACGAGTTATTAACACAGTGATCCACAGCCAGGGGTGAAAGGAGTGCTTGACAGAGCCTTGCCAGTGCAACCGAGTGTTCCCAGGCATCATCCTACCCGTGTTTGATTGCACACTACAAATATTGCCTTTTCCAGCCCATGGGCCTTACTGCAGCTCGTGCTACTAATAATCATTGTATTTTTCCCTTGTTTTATCCACCTCATTTTGAACAACTCAGCCACTCCACTTGTGTGCCTGCTGTATGGTTTAATTACTGAAGGTCACAGCAAAAGCCTGAAGCAGGAGAAACAGAGAACTCAACTGGTGGGGCCCCCAATTGACATCAGTTGACCTACTTTTCTTGAAGTCAATGAAGCCGGGAACAATTGAGGGCTGAGCTCATTTTTCTTAATTATTTCTGCTTTAATCACAACTCTATCCTTCTTTAAGGACCCCCACAGCTGGAAGATGCACCAGAAATAACAATAACCTCTCCAAACAATGATTGCAATAATAGAGTTGGTACCTGCTCTGCTGGTTTATAAGACTTTATACTGACATTGCATTGACTCATAGAATCATTTAGGATGGAAAAGACCTCTAGGATCAGCAAGGCCAACATCTCCCTGCCCCCCAGACATGTCTCCAAGCACCACATCTTCTCCTTTGTTGAAGCCCTCCAGGGATGGGGACTCCAGCACCTCCCTGGGCAGCCTGGGCCAGGGCCTGACCACTCTTGCAGCAAAGAACTTCTTCCTCATGGCCAATCTAAACCTGCCCTGGTACAACTTGAGGCCATCACCTCTTGTCCTGTCATTAGTTCCTTGGGAGAAGAGCCCAACCCCAGCCTCACCACAACCTCCTTTGAGATAGTTGTAGAGAGCAATGAGGTCTCCTCTCAGCCTCCTCTTCTCCAAGCTCAACAACCCCAGTTCCCTCAGGTGCTCCTGAATATCTGACAGGCTGAATTATCAGCCAGGCAGATAATTCAAGTATGGAAGTTCATGACAATGTGGCCATTGAGGCCAAAAACCTCAACACTTCCAAAAGCAGCTAGAAAAGCTGATGAAAGAAAAGTTAATTCAGACTTATGAAAAAAAGAGACAGGTTGAACTTCTGGCTTGTTAAGCCTTAAGTTCCTGGAAGATGGGAAATTATACCCAAGAGATAAAATAGAATTTAAATTTTTTCCTGTTTTCTAATCTTCACCTGAGGATCCACTGCAGGTCACTCTCAAAATGACTGTGCCACCAATGGTCATTTAGCTCTAACTCAATTATTATTTGTGGGAAGTGTCCCTGCCCGTGGCAGGGGGGTTGGAACTAGATGATCTTGAAGGTCCCTTCCAACCCTGATGATTCTATGATTATCATTCTTATTCAAGCACTCTTTACCCTTAACACTAAGAGTGCTGTCTCTACTTTCTGGCTGGCTTCCATATCTTAAGTTCAAGCTCTTTCTGGGTTTTTTTGGGAGGATTTGTTCATTTTTTTGCTTCCCTCCCCCCCCAAAAATCCATATTCTCCTCATCTTTATTTTTGTTAGATCCTGTAAGTAAGAAACTAGATATGGAATGTACATGCACATATGTAAGTATGTGTGCATACTTATATACATATATTTATACTGTGCTTAATTCTTTGCAATTAAGCTTGGTGCTAATTGTTTTTGTGCATTAGTCATAATCACTTTTTAAGCAGCAAAGCCTATTACTGCTGTAGTGTGTGCTTCAGATGCCCTGCAGATTCGAGTCATTCTGGGGAATGCAGCTGTGTGTGGTAAAAAGATTTTACAACACCTATAAAATGTTGCCTCATGACATGTTCAGCAAGTGAATCTGTGGCACCGTGCAGCAGTTTCAAGGCTTTTATTAAATACTGGATCCCATCAGGTTTTAAACAACACCCATCCTTAGACACAGAGGCTAGGAGGTCCATAGGCTGGGGTGGGAGCTCATGAGGAGTAAATGCCCAGCTGATCTGACCTGTTTGCTTCATCATCCAGTTCTGGAGCTCTTATTACAAGAAAGATCTGGATGTGCTGGAATGTGTCCAAAGAAGGGCCACGAGGATGATCAGAGGCTGGAGCACCTCTCCTACAAGGAGAGACTGAGAGAGTTGGGGTTGTTCAGGCTGGAGAAGAGAAGGCTCCAAGGGGACCTTCTTGTGGCCTTCCAGGTTCTGAAGGGGGCTCCAAGAAAGCTGGGGAGGGACTTTGGAGGCTGTTGGGTAGTGGTAGGAGTGGGGGGAATGGGTCAAAAGTAGAGGTGGGGAGATTCAGATGAGACATTAGGAAGAAGTTGTTGGCCATGAGAGTGGGGAGACAGTGCCACAGGTTGGCCAGAGAGGTGGTGGAAGCCCCGTGCCTGGACATTTGGAAGGCCAGTGTGGCTGGGGCTGTGAGCAACGTGCTGTAGTGGGAGGTGTCCCTGGGCATGGCAGNCTAAATTTTGGACGTGTGAAGTTGGCTCCTCTTCCCTCAAATGCCTTGTAGGTTGCTGAATAACCTCTGAGTAACCTGTTTTAGTGGGAGATGTCCCTGTCCATGGCAGGGGGGTTGGAACCAGATGATCTTGAAGGTCCCTTCCAACCCTGACAATTCTATGATTCTATGAATACAAAATCTTAATGTTCCACAAAGACCATGGTGTTGCACAGTGAAGGACTAGAAAGATTTGAAAAATATGGTTCCATTATCATCCAAACACACATCACTGCAAGATTAGATAAGAGAGACCTGTTCCTCTGGAGCCCTGGGTCTCATTTGCTGTCACAAGCTGGGGTTAAAGCATTCAAATGTCCTTTTTCTCATCTCATTTAGGTGTCTAAATGTTATTTGCCTGGAGTCTCAGCGAGGTGTTCAAGGGTCAGTAAATAAGAAGAGATCCCTTGAGATAGTGACTTGTCTTTTCCTGACATAGGTCTCTACAGCGAAGCAGGTAAAGCACTCAGGGGGTGCTAGTTTCTATCTACTGGTACAAAAAAATGTCAAACCTGAAAAAAATAGATCTAGGCACCCAATATTCAGCTGTCTAACATGGAAAGGAGGGGAATTCCACCATTTAAAATCCTAATCTGAGTCAGCTGGACCAAGCAATTTATCATCTCTTCTTATCTGTCACACTCCAAAGAGATCTTTTAAGTAGGTTGAAAAACTGGCCAATATTCCATTTCTTCACATCTTATTCCTGCAGAAGCAGGGGAATGAAGCATCTCTGGTATGAAGACAGGCTGAGAAAGTTGGGGCTGTTCAGCCTGGAGAAGAAAAGGCTCCAGAAGGACCTTAGAGTGACCTTCCAGTACCTAAAGGGGCTACAGGAAGGCAGGGGAAGGTCTATTCAAAAGGGTTTGTAATGATAAGACAAGGAGGGATGGGTTTAAGCTGGGAAAGGAGAGATTTAGGCTGGATAGTAGAAAAAAGTTCTTAAAGCTGAGTGTGATAGATGAGTGGAATGGGCTGCCCAGAGAGGGGGTGGAGGCCCCATCCCTGGAGTCCTTCAAGGTGAGGCTTGCTGGGGCTCTGAGCAGCCTGCCCTAGGTAGAGATGTCCCTGCTTGTGTAGAGAGGTTGGACCAGATGAGCTCTAGAGGTCCCTTGCAGCCTCAGACATTCTAGGATTCTAAGAAAACCACTCTTCACATCCTCATCTTCTGTGCCAAAACCCTAGAGGCAAATGCTGTTGTTTCTCTTGCTAAGATACCTGTTGGCTAAAACAGCACATGAAAATCATGATCTTCCCATGCAATATCTCTAAGGGAAAGGAGAGGTTAAATTACCTGGGTGCATGATTTTCTCCATCACCTTGAGCTGCCATGATGCAAAACACCACATGAGAAACTTTCTTTCTATCCTCTCCCTATTTGCAACTCGTAGCCAAGATAAGGGCAGGATATAAAGGCAGGATTTGCACCAGCAAGAGTTAGAAGTGATTAAGATGGGATGAGCACACATGGTTCTTATTAAATCTCTCCTCCCCTGATGAAGGCAAGAGATGGCTAACACAAGCACGCTGTGATCCTATCAGATGTCATGAGGACTCTGCCTTTAAAGATCACTCAACATTACGTCCTAAATAAACCCACAGGCACAATTATTGAGATGTGTTGCAATCGCACTTCATTAGTTTCAGTTAAGCCGGGGTAGAAACATCTTCTGCCATGAACTTTCACCTTCACGAGTCACTTCCATGTTCTTTAGATCACATTCCCTTTGAATATCCTTCTCCAGCCCTCACCCCCAACCAGAAGGATGGTCTTTTCTTCCATTGTATCCCTACAAGTATCAGAATATAGAAAAAATTCTTAATTTCCTTCTTTCCTGAGAGTTCAGAATGTCTTGTTGGCTGCTGCAAAAGGGTGAAAACTGATCCAACACCTCCCCCTCTCAAATTAAGACCAATTTTCTCTAAAACTAGTAACAAATCTTCAGAGGAGACATATCTTGACATTAATTTCTGTGAAATATTTGACAAAAAGAGGTTTTCTTGTCAGTTGACCTGGCTATTGGTCTTTTTCTCCTCAATAACATTTATGGCAGGTGTTGAGGAATCTCTCTAAACACAACTCCATGTGCAGCATCTTACAAAGAAGCAGAAATCCTGGGAAAAAGTCCATCTATTTTCTTTGGTTTTTTTTTCCTAAAATATGTCTTATTTTTTCTTCCCTTTCTGCTTCATAAAATTTTTTCTTTTTGACTGACTTGCTTTCAGGACAGATAAAAGGATTTCCAGCCTGATCCACTAGGGTTTTTTTGCAAGAACAAGCATGTCAAAATGAATCTAATTTCTATTTTTTAAGTGTAATTATTTTAATATTCTTGAATATTCTTGAAATTATTCATTTTCATTTTGACTATTTCAGGGTAGGTAGATAGAAAGATAGATGGAAATATAGATAGATGGATGGATAGATAGATAGATAGATAATATAAGCACATACTATGGTTCACAAGTTGATTTAAATCAGGGAACTAGACTTTTTCACCCTGGGAGATGTCGAGACCAGATTCTTGAATAATTTTAAAACATTTTTCAGACTTTTCACAGGTGAGGAAAGCCTTAAAAGTAATCTTTTCCTTGTGGCACTTCAAGCTCTGATGAATCTCCACTCTCCAATGCAACAGATCACATTAAAAAATTCCTATTCGCCACCCATTTCTACTTTAACCTAATTTAGATCCCCTGGAGTTTTATGAAAGTGTAAAATTCACTGACTACAAGCTCTGATTCTTCTTGCTCTCACATCCTTTCCCTTTTCTGGGTCAGTGTTGTTCCTGATGCTAACACCTCTGAAAACCAAGCAGGATTAATTGTAAGCTTAATATTTAGGTCTCATGGATCTGTTCTCCCTCTAACACATTGGATGACCCCACAGCTCCTTCTTGACACCCTTGAAGAATCACAGAACAGGGGTTGGAAGAGACCTCTAGAGATCATCTCATCCAACCCCCCTGCTAGAGCAGGTTCACCCAGAGCAGGTTGCACAGGAACGTGTCCAAGCAGGTTCTGAAAGTCTCCAGAGATGGGAAAATTCTCATTTCTGACCCCAGTTCTAGGACATAGAGACTTGTTTTAAGGCTCCACCAGCAGCCAGCCAGCAGTTTGCAGACCACTGAAAAGAAACAACATCATGTGCAGTGCTGTCAACACCTTGGCAATATCAGCCTTTCCTCAATTACTTTTGCTTACAAATTACTCCTAATTTTGTTCTTTAAAGCTAGTTAAGAACAAGTGCTGGTAGGATTGATGGGGAACTAACTGCATGATTAAGTAATTACATTTTTAAAGCTTGCCTTCCCCTACGACTAATGATTTGTCACAGAGTAGCAGAAACCCAAGATAATGAATGAGAAATGTTTACGTGTAGTTAGTTTCTTCCAAGTCTTTTATCATCCCCTGGCTGCTGCTGTATATGCATATGACTCTCAAAGAAAGAAAATCTGTCATATAACCTCAACATTTCTGACCAACTTGCTAGATTTTTGATCCCACGTGCCATTTATTATGTCATTTGTCCTATAATCAAAATTTATTTGTGATAGAAAAGATCAAACTGGTTTTGGATAAAAGAGTTTCCTGTCAGAAAATGATGTTTTCACTAAATTCTATCGTGCTCTTGATTTACAATGATTCAACAAAATTCAGCATGTCTAGGATAAGTTGAAATATTCTGTTTCGATAGTTTCACAGTCCATAATTTTGTTTGATTAATAAGTCATTCACCTGAAGGAAGGTTTTTAATGGTGTTTATGTCTGAAGTTTTAATAAGGCTGGTTTAATTTTTCTGAAAAGAAATTCTTAAGTAATTCTTCCTTCTCAGACAATTCTGAAATATTGGGGTTTTTTTTCCCACCTCATTTGAAACAAATGAAAATAAAGGAACAGAAACAAATATTCCAGGTTTTGATCAGCTCTAATCATGACCTGATTTGAGAGCCAGCTGGATTAATTTGATGTTAACTATTATTTACAATGTGGGAGCATTTGGAGGCATCAAATGCAATGGTGCCCCAACAAGGCACTGCACAATTACTGGTGGGCAGTTGAAATACAGTGAGAGCAGGTGGAGGAAGAAAAAGAGACTCATCCAAGGACAGAGAAAACCTGTCCTATGAGGAGAGACTGAGAGAGTTGGGGTTGTTCAGTCTGGAGAAGAGAAGGCTCCAAGGGAACCTTCTGGTGGCCTTCCAGGATCTGAAGGGGGCTACAAGAAAGCTGGGGAGGGACTTTCTAGGATGTTGGGTAGTGGTAGGAGTGGGGGGAATGGGTCCAAACTAGAGGTGGGGAGATTGAGATGAGATGTTAGGAAGAAGTTGTTGCCCATGAAGGTGGGGAGACACTGGCCCAGGTTGGCCAGAGAGGTGGTGGAAGCCCCATCTCTGGACATTTTGAAGGCCAGGCTGTCTGGGGCAGTGAGCAACGTGCTGTAGTGGGAGGTGTCCCTGTGCATGGCAGGGAGGTTGGAACGAGATGATCTTGAAGGTCCCTTCCAACCCTGACAATTCTATGATTCTATTATTCTTTAAACAACTTCTGTTTGCTATTCCAATCCTGTCTTCATTCCAAAATATTAACTTTAATAGTTTATGTTCTTTTATTGTATGAACCAGACATCATTCAAATTGGGTTGTTTTGTTTTCTCATTCGTTTGTTTGTTTTCTCATTTGTTTGTTTGTTTTCTCGGTTGTTTATTCGTTTTCTCAGTTGTTTGTTTTCTTTGTTGCTTATTTGTTTATTTTCTTGCTTGTTTGGTATTTAAACCACAGTAAATCAGATACTGGAACTAAGTCAACAGAATAAGCGATCTGCCATTTAGGGCTCTCTCCACTCTATACTTTCACTCATCAGCTGTAATTTGTCCTAAGGGTTGTCTGCTTGCTCAGAAAAGCAACAATAAATAGTTATTCTTGTACCAGAATACAGGCTTGGATCTACTTCACGGCACTTCAGTCACAGAGAAAGGAAAAGATTTCAGGAGCCACTTTGCTTTAGAGCTTAGAAAATGTATTTGGTGTCTTAGTTAAACCCAGAAGTATGGGAGAAGTGAGGGCTCTGGTTCCTGCCTCAAGGACTGTCCATCGTGCCCCTCACATCTCTTTACCTTCATGTCAATCTTGTCATCCAACCTGGCACAGGGCAAAGGCAGTAGCAAGATCATTGGGGACCTTCTGGTGGCCTTCCAGGATCTGAAGGGGGCTACAAGAAAGCTGGAGAAAGACTTTTGAGGCTGTTGGGTAGTGGTAGGACTGGGGGGAATGTCTCCAAACTAGAGGGGGGGAGATTGAGATGAGATGTTAGGAAGAAGTTGTTGGCCATGAGGGTGGGGAGACACTGGCCCAGGTTGGCCAGAGAGGTGGTGGAAACCCCATGCCTGGACACTTTGAAGGCCAGGCTGTCTGGGGCTGTGAGCAAGGTGCTGTAGTGGGAGGTGTCCCTGGCCATGGCAGGGGGGTTGGAACTGGATGATCTCGAAGGTCCCTTCCAACCCTGATGATTCTATGATTTTAAATGAGATTTGATTGCACTTAGAGAAGCGCAGGGAGGAGATTGATGCTGACCCAGAGAGTTGATGAACTACATAAAAACACGTCAGGAGGAGTAACAGATATGAAGTGATTGTCCAATACAGAGAGCCTGTAACACGATGTGACACGAATCTTAGATATCTTAGTACATAGTTTTATTTTTTTTTTATCCTCTCCTTTTTATCCTTAGACATTTTTATGTCTTGAAAATACTCACTTGCTGTAAAAAGGTAACTGACTGTTCATCATTGTAGAAGTAGGAATAATTAGCATCTATCATAGCAGGTCTTCTTTGGTGTTGTCAGAAGATTCACTGAAATCATAGAATCATAGAATGGTCAGGGTTGGAAGCGACCTTCAAGATCATCTCGTTCCAACCCCCCTGCCATGGACAGGGACACCTCCCACTAGACCAGGTTGCTCAAAGCCCCATCCAGCCTGACCTTGAACGCCTCCAGGGATGGAGCCTCCAGAACTCCCCTGGGCAACCTGTGCCAGCGTCTCACCACCCTCTGAGTGAAGAATTTCCTCCTAATTTCCAATCTAAATCTCCTCTCTTCCAATTTGACCCCATTATCCCTCATCCTATCACTACAAGCCCTTATAAAAAGTCCCTCCCCAGGTTTCATGTAGGTAGGAAAGAACCTGCTGATCAGTCTAAAGGTAAGAGAACAGGTTTTAACTTATTTTCTTAGCAAATGTAAATATAATAATTATATCCGAGAATCCTAGAATTGTCAGGGTTGGAAGAGACATTAAAGATCATCTAGGTCCACCCCCCCTGCCATGCCCAGGGACACCTCCCACTACATCAGTTGCTCACAGCCCCAGCCAGCCTGGCCTTCCAAATGTCCAGGCATGGGGCTTCCACCACCTCTCTGGCCAACCTGGGCCAGTGTCTCCCCACCTCTCAGTCTTAAAATAGTTTAGGCAAACCCCCCATTTAGCCAGAAGAAAGCATGACCAAAAAAAAAGCCAACAAATAGAATTTTCTATACTAACAATATTGCAAGAAGACAAAAAATCTGCTTTGCTCTGGAAGTTGAGCTGAAATAGGATGAGGGTTTTTTGTTGGGTTTGTTGCTTGGGGTTTTTTTTTATTTTCCTTGTGTGCTTTTAAAATTTTCTCCTTCCTAGCAGTTACTCTTGTGCACACAAAGGACAACTAAACTGACATCAAGTAAAGTTAGTATTCTCCTGTCACTTCTCTGGCCATCAGCTGTGACAGTTGCGCTCGCGGTGCTGCAGCCCCTCACACGTCACCGTTCTCATGTCATCTCCCCGTCTCCACGGCGCAGAGATCCCTTCTGTCAGCTCCCATTCAGTTTGATAGGTCATGCTTACACCTGCAAGCTGGGGCAGAGCCTCCCTGACAGCATCTGTCACAGCACAGCAGTCACCACGCTCAGCCAAACAGCAACTTCACTCGGCGGCAAGTTTCTTGGGATGACTTTTAGGATTGGAGGTTTTCTTTCTTTTTTTTTTTTCCTTCTTTTCCCCCATTCCTCTCTGCCAGCGACACATATTGAGACCTACAGGAGACAAGACAACTTTTATGAATGGGGACAAACCAGAGACTTTGGCCAAGATTATAGAATCATAGAATTGTCAGGGTTGGAAGGGATCTTAAAGATCATCTCGTTCCACCCCCCTGCCACAGACAGGGACACCTCCCACTAGACCAGGTTGCTCAGAGCCCCATCCAGCCTGGCCTTCAAAATGTCCAGGGATGGAGCTTCCAGCACCTCTCTGGGCAACCTGTTCCATAGAATCATTTAGGTTGAAAAGGACCTCTAGGATCAACAAGCCCAACCTTTCTCCGACATCTCCCTGACCCCCAGACCATGTCTCCAAGCTCCACATCTCCTCCTTTGTTGAAGCCCTCCAGGGATGGGGACTCCAGCACCTCCCTGGGCAGCCTGGGCCAGGGCCTGACCACTCTTGCCCTCTTCTGCCTCATGGCCAATCTAAACCTCCCCTGGTGCAACTTGAGGCCATCACCTCTTGTCCTGTCATTAGTTCCTTGGGAGAAGAGATGATGGCTTGTTTTGGTCTGTGCCAAGCCTATTACGGGATGTCATGACAGCTAAAGCATTCCTTGAGTGTGTGAAGCTCATGAATCATTCAAATATGTGTCCTTGTATTTCCAAGCCGTGCGGCTCAAGGAATCATTAAGATTAGAGATGGCAAAAGCCTTTGAGGTCACCTGCTCTGTCCACTCCTGACAACTCAGGGTTGCTTTCTCCAGGCACTGAATATGTCCTCCAGACCTCTGTCCACTCACATTTAACTGCACTTAGGATGCCACTGGGATTTCAATTACTCCCACACACCTCCCCCTTGGAAGGTCTCTGTCATTTTCCCACCTCCATTTTTTATTTTATCCCACGACAGGTCTAGGGAAGTTCTTGAAGCTACACAAATTAGAGGAGATGGAAGAGGCCTGAGATCCAGGACTTGTGTGTTCTTATGTTGTGTTGTGTGATCTTCCATAACCCACTTGTCCTTCTCATTCATGTCTATGTAAAGCCATTTTATTAATTGAAAGAATTCATCTGTCAGTATGCCATGACTGTGACTAGCACATCATCACTAATTACTGTCCTTTTATGAAGTTAGTTTATTTTGCCACAAATAAATATACATTACAGCTTTTCACTGCTCTTAGAGTACCCAGTAAACCCTGGTGGTTGGACGTTGCTTGTATAGATTATGGGGTGAATAATATGACTGTGATATCACAATTTCATATATAGTATGAAGGCAACCATGGAATATGTGAGTATGCAAGATTTTGGAAGAATTCAACCTCATTCTTCAGAATTTTACAGATGCTTAGAGTGTATTTGCAAAGCACATCATTAAATTGAAGGGGCACATCAATCCTTCTCTACCACAGACTTCCAAGGTGAATACAAGGTATGGAATCACGAATTTGTACAGAATTATAGTGTCTTCTGTCTGTCCTCTTAGGTGAGATAAGGGACACACAAAAAGAAACTCATCTAGGACTGAAGGGGGCTACAAGAAAGCTGGGAAGGGAATTTTGAGACTGTCGGGTAGAGGTAGGACTGGGGGGAATGGCTCAAAAGTAGAGGTGGGGAGATTGAGATGAGACATTAGGAAGAAGTTGTTGCCCAGGAGGGTGGGGAGACACTGGCACAGGTTGCCCAGAGAGGTGGTGGAAGCCCCATGCCTGGACATTTTGAAGGCCAGGCTGTCTGGGGCTGTGAGCAACTGATGTAGTGGGAGGTGTCCCTGGGCATGGCAGGGGGGGTGGAACTAGATGATCTTGAAGGTCCCTTCCAACCCTGACAATTCTATGATTCTATGATATAATGCACATATATAATAGCATTTGCTGCTCACTGGGAATGTGAGCTTCCAGAAAAGAAATCCTTCTTTGGGCTTTCACCAAGTGATTTTCCCATTGCAGTGTATAATTTCTTTATTTAGCATTACACCGATTATCCATACTTAGCCTAATGATCAAATAGCTCTCGAGTCCAAGATATTTGGCTCAGGCAGCCCGCAGGATTTTTTCTTTTCCTTTTCAGTCCTTTTTTTTTTTTTTTTCCCCTTTTATTCCAAATTTCGAGGGTGATTATAGGGTGTGTAAGATCGTTAAAGGATTGGCAGCCTGCACAAAAGTCAAATCCTTTATCCAGGGGCTAGAGGAAATGTGAGTTGCCAACATGCAATTCCTTCATTGTCCCACCAATGTCCTGAATTAATGGAGGAACCACGCTCTGGCTCCACTGAGGGGAGAAAACTGACTTCTCTGCTTCTCAGGGACCTGACTGAAAAAAATCCTTAAGCAGACAACCCACACTCAGGATGAGAACAATTAAGCATACATTGAACAATTAAGCATACGTTGAATATTTGATTAATATTTATCAACCTTAAGGAGCAAAAACTACAATAAGGAGAGGATTTGATGGGGTTTATTTTAATAGGTATAGTTATAGATACATATATATGTGTGTATATATATATATAAAAGGTTAAGCCTTATATCCAGGCTAAACTATATATATATGGTTTAGCCTTATATCCAGGCTAAACTATATATATATATATATAAAAAAAAGGTTTAGCCTTATATCGAGGCTAAACTATATATATATACATATATATAAAAGGCTAAGCCTTATATCAAGGCTATTATATATAAAACGTTTAGCCTTATATGCAGGCTATTATAAATATATATATAAAAGGTTTAGCCTTATATGCAGGCTAAACTGGAAAAAAGGCTGACACTTAATCATAAGAGAAGTTGTTGAACTTCAGGTCAAAAGAAAAATCAGGATCTGATTTTCCACTAAGAGGAGATGTTGGGAGCAGAAAAATCACCTAGAAATTTAGGATTTCTTATTCCTTCCCCCTTAAGACCATGTTCACATTGATGGTTCACAAGGAAAAGGAATCAGGATGACAGACATTAAATTCACTAATGGTAATTAAATAAATAGAGCTTGAGCAGCCAAAAAACAGGTTTCCTAGAGTGGATCCCATCATCCATTGTCTGGAAACCAGGGAGTGATTTAGTCTCCAGATCTCCCCAATCTTTCCTCTGCTGGCTGTGATCATCCTTACAAAGTTATAGGTCATTTTTCTTTTTTTTCTTTTTTTTCTTTTTTCTTTTCTTTTCTTTTCTTTTCTTTTCTTTTCTTTTCTTTTCTTTTCTTTTCTTTTCTTTTCTTTTCTTTTCTTTTCTTTTCTTTTCTTTTCTTTTCTTTTCTTTTCTTTTCTTTTCTTTTCTTTTCTTTTCTTTTCTTTTCTTTTCTTTTCTTTTCTTTTCTTTTCTTTTCTTTTCTTTTCTTTTCTTTTCTTTTCTTTTCTTTTCTTTTCTTTTCTTTTCTTTTCTTTTCTTTTCTTTTCTTTTCTTTTCTTTTCTTTTCTTTTCTTTCCTTTCCTTTCCTTTCCTTTCCTTTCCTTTCCTTTCCTTTCCTTTCCTTTCCTTTCCTTTCCTTTCCTCTTAAATTTAAATTAAAATGAGAAATAAAGAGAAAGCCTCTCCTTAACTGAATGAAGACCTCGAAATGCTTTTGGTGTAACAGTAGAATTTTTGCTCTGTCCTTTTAAGATCTTCCTCCTCTCACTAATACACCCAGAAATGACTCTAAAAGCCTGAAACAAACCCCTTAAACTGGGAAACTCCTGGGTTTAGGTCTTTATTCTTCTGTGGATTTTCCCTGGCCTTTATATCCTCATTGCTGCTGCTCAGAAGATATTTACAGCCACCTAGACAGACCCTTAACACCCCTCCTGGAACAATTTTAGTCATAACCCCAGAAAGGAAAGCCTGGATGGGTCTGTAAGTAGCTCCAGATTGCTCCTCACAAAGTGTAAAGTCTTGTAGCTATGACTGAAGAGTCTGAAAATTCAAACTCATGAGTATTTTGGGGCAGGAAGCAAAGCGATAACTTTATTATCAGTGGGGAAATATTTGTGCTGTGGCTCTAGCCAAGATCTGAGCCACGCTGTCTCCTAGGGATTACTCTACCTTTGAGAGCTGTCTCTGGCCCATTTCTGCACCTTTCCTTGGCAAAGGTCCATGAAGGTGTCAAAGAAAATCCTACCTGTGCAGAATATCCTATTATCCAGTTAGAGGAATCAGGCAAAAGCTTCCAAGGGCATTTTTGTCCACTTATCTTTCCTTTAAAAAAAAGCAACTTCCTTCTGTCCTGTCTTTTTCTGTTGTTTTAATCAAAGAAGAGTATGACTCATTTAGTCTCAGGGGGTTTCCACTTTTTTTTCTTTTATTTTTCTTTTTCTCACTGTATTTTTTTTTCCAGAAGTATGAAGAAAGGATCATACAGTGGGTGACTTTTATTTATCCATTTTCCAACCACCTTCTCTGTTTTCCCCATTTTCAGTGAAAGAGAAATGTGGGGGAAAAAAGAGAAAAAATCAAATAAAAATGAAAATTTTTAGATAATAGATAAATAAAAATAATTTTAAAAATAAATAGATAAAAAAATAGGTAAAAAAAGAGTTCAATAGGCATTGAACTTTTCTAAGAAAACCTGAATGCTCTATCAGAATCAATGTTAAGAATTTCCACCAACGGCCAACTAGGTCCTGGGTCCTCTCCTGTGCTCTGTCCCCATAAAGTAGACTAAACACATGGACTATATTTTAAGTTGCTGTTTATTGATGTTTTCAGACCCACATGCCTTCTCTGAGGTTCATCTAAACTCATGTAGATGCAAGTGTTAGAATATATTAGAATACCAGATGCTAGAATCATAGAATGTTCGAGGCTGGAAGGGACCTCCAGAGCTCATCTGGTCCAACCTCCCTACACAAGCAGGGACATCTCTACCTAGGGCAGGCTGCTCAGAGCCCCAGCAAGCCTCACCTTGAAGGACTCCAGGGATGGGGCCTCCACCAACTCTCTGGGCAGCCCATTTCACCCTCTTTCTTCTTGAGCTCATTTTGGAGAGGAAAGAGTTTTAGAAAGAAATGGGGAGGGTAAAAAAAAAAAGTCTTTAAATGCTAAATCAAAATATTCTGGAGTCATCATTACCCTTCAGACTCCTCCTGCATCACCTACCTCAGCTGGAGTCTGTTTCTACAGTGACTAAGGATGACTCATGGGCTACTTCTTGGGAGCTGCCTGGAACCAGCTCTTCCTCCAGTCACTGCAACCCTCAGCAATTTGTCTCAGACGTCTGCTGAAAAGCAGAGAAATTAGTTCCTCGTGTCTAAGCTGACGTCCTGAACTGTCTAGGAATTGGTGTCTCTTGCTCTGTCTCACACGAGTGTTGTTTTCCTTTCCAGTTATTAGACACATGTGTGATTCTAAAGCATCTCGTGCTCTTCTGAGGGCACCAGCAGGCCCCAAAACCTTCTCCTAACCTGCCTGGCCTTTGGCGCAATGGTTTCAACTGGTGTGAGGATGGGGAGGGAGGCAGGTGGTGCCAGCAGTGACACGGGGGAGAACCTTCCTCCAGGGCTTCTGCTGCTCTGCTCAAAAACCCAGCGTTGCCTGAAACCCACCCACCCCCCTCCAGCGAGGGGCTGATTCCACTTGCGAGCAGGAACCGTGCCATTCTGACAGATGGGCTCCAGCACAAGCAGCCAAGAAAACATGTATATTCATATTAAAAAAAAAAAAAAAAAGTGGGTACTGAGGGCATGAACACCAGCCAAAAACATCAACATCTCTCCCTGTCTTCTCTTGAGCGTACAAATCCACGGTTAAGGGGATGTGTGGGCCCTGAGCTGAATTCATTAAAAAAAAAAAAAAAAAGAAACCAAAATGCCTGGCCATGGAGAAGGAGAATTCAGGGCAAGGTGCCCTGAGAGGAGAAGTGAAAGAGGAAAGTAATATTTCTGGGAGAGATGAGCCAGAAAACGCAGGGGGTCTGTCTGGTAATTCCCCCAGCCTGGGACTTGTCTGGGTGCTCAGTTCAGGCAGTAGATCTGGGGGCTGGGAAGACCAGTAGATGCAAAGTCTTCTGGACTTTTTCTCCTTTTCAAGCTATTACTCTTCCAAAAACTTTTCTCTTCTTAAAAACAAGCAAACAAAACGACTAAACCCAAGAATTTTAGACTGATCTAGCATTTAGGGGTCACTGAGATATGTCATATGTAGCACGGCACATTTGTGTCCTTCAGGTCCTCGGGGCACGAGCTCTGGTGGATTTTAGAAAGGTAGGGAGAAGCCACAAGTCAGAAGATGAAGGAGAATGGATGGGGTTGAAATAAGAGCATTAAAAAAGGGATTGTGAATGTAGATAAGGAACCCACCTCACCTGGAAGACCTTATGGGAAGCCCTTCCTAGCACCAAGCAACCTCAAGAGGCCAGGCAAGACCAGGTCCAGGCATGAGAAAAACAGGAAGGTGCTGACATGGAAAACAACCAGATAAATGCTTGTCTTAAGGTATAAACCTTGAAGATCAAGTTGGTTGCTGCTCAGATGGGGGTTGCCCCTCATAACCAGCAGACAGAGGTCTCACCTCTGCTTGGAACTTGGTTTGGAGCTTGGAACTGCATCCAGATTTTCTACTTCCTTGAAGACTCCGTTGTTCCTGGAACAATGAGGTAGTGCAAGATGGGCCTCTGCTTTTGAAGCTGTTCCAGCTCATACAAAACAGTGAACAAAGGCAGGCCTGCAAGCCAGATCCTCTCACAGGATTGTGCTAACAGTAGAGCCATGGATTTATTAGATTAATTCATATTTCCTTGCCTTATGAAAAGCTGAACAGGCTCATCCTGAATGAGGAGGGAAGTCTTCCTTACAAGACACCATGAGCTAATTCGGATCTAAAGGTTCATCCTTTACCTACATCAACATGTGGTTTTCAAAGCAAACTAGGAGTCAACAATAGAGGAATGTGAGGTCGTGTACTGAGCTCATGAGGGTACTAATGATAGAAATAGTTTCTCAGTAAGATTTTCAAGTTCCTATGAGCTTAAATCCAACATCCACTCAAAGCAACTTGTATAAGGTTATATTTGAAATCTCAGTGAAATTTCAATAGAGTATTATGAGTGTAAGTAATGGTCTTAAAATCAGCTCACATCATATTTATAGTATTTAGGGTTAACTATTACACTATTTTCTGCAGTGCTTTGGAACCATCATAAAAATTAGTACAGAAGGCTATGTAGGGCCATGGTAACTCATTACTGCCATGGTAACCCAGTTCTGGAGCCCCTAGGACAAGAAAGATCTGGATGTGCTGGAACGTGTCCAAAGAAGGGCCACAAGGATGATCAGAGGTTGGAGCACCTCTCCTACAAGGACAGACAGAGAGAGTTGGGGTTGTTCAGTGTGGAGAAGAGAAGGATCCAAGGGGACCTTCTGGTGGCCTTCCAGGATCTGAAGGGGGCTCCAAGAAAGCTGGGGAGGGACTTTTGAGGATGTTGGGTAGTGGTAGGAGTGGGGGGAATGGGTCAAAACTAGAGGTGGGGAGATTGAGATGAGACGTTAGGAAGAAGTTGTTGGCCATGAGGGTGGGGAGACACTGGCCCAGGTTGCCCAGAGAGGTTTTGGAAGCCCCATGCCTGGACATTTTGAAGGCCAGTGTGTCTGGGGTTGTGAACAACTGATCTAGTGGGAGGTGTCGTGGCAAGGGGGTTGTAACAAGATGATCTTGAAGGTCCCTCCCAACCCTGAGAGTTCTATGATTCTATGATTATTTATCATTGATGATTATTTGTCACAAGCAGGTGACAATACTGGTACTGCTTTGTGTACCTGAAAAGCATCAGACAACCTGATCCAAAACATATTATGGTGATAGATTGTCAAGATTAATTTGATCAGGCCTTAAGTGTTCAGTAGTGATGAATATCAACCAAAACCACATGGATATCAACCAAAAATACCCAGCCTACTATGAAACCTCTGAGTTTTTTTAGTTGTGAGCTCTTCCCATGATATTCTAGGTTATGCTAAATCCATCCAGCAATTTTGGCACCTATTCTGCCTTTATATAAATCAAAACCTGGTGCCAGAGAGAGCAAGAACCTGTGCACCCACACCTGCTCGGCCAGGAGATGCTTTGATGAAGAGACCAGGTGGTGGAAAAGAGGGAACTGTTGGGGGGAAAAAAAAGTACTATTGGTACCAGGATCTTCTCAATGCTCTGTGAAGGTTCTGAGCTGTCAAAGCTCCTCTATGCTCAGCAAAAATCTGTTCACTTCTCCAAGTCTTTGATCTTTAACCTGTGTGTAGCCACATCAGTGATTTGTTCTTTATTTTCAACGAGCCTCAAATCTGCTCTCGTTCATGGTGCTAGAAGTTAATGCTCTCTCCCTGCTGTGCAGCAACTCTTATTATTATTATTATGACTATTATTATTATTAATACCATTAATCCTCCTCGCATCTTTTCCCACCCTCTCCTCGCTTCTTCTAAATAATAATAATAATAATAAAAAATAATAATAACAAAAAAGTGGATTCTGCCCTTTCTAATTACAAATCACCACCTGTGGTAAAATTATTGAAAAACAGATGAGCATTTCATTCCAGCAATAGCCTTAAAACAAGCAGCAGTTCCAACTGCCAGTGTGATGTATAGACACAGCACAGGGCAGATGAGGGATTAATTAGGTCTGTCCCTGCACATTGCCAGGGGAGCACTTCTGTAGAGGTGATTGAAAACTGGAAAGAGTGGCATTAGTCTTCATTGTTGGTTAAAGGCAACAAAAATAAAGATGCAATTGAGTTGACAAAGCTCCCAGGTATGTGGCTGAGTCATTTGGAGGTGTCAAAATGATCAAACCATAATTAATTAGCTAAAGTGCTATATTTAATTCCTCAACTTTAATGAAGATTTCTGCGGCCGAAAACAAACGGCAGCACCATTTGTTTTCCGAAGGGAAGGGGTGGAGTGGAAGGGGAGGATGCCAAAGTTTAATGGCACCTTTATAATCAAGCCCATGTTCTTAATCTTATTGTCATTTTCTGTACAGATATAGAAACCCAGTGTTGTTGTGTGCATTCATATTAGGACTGCAGTTAGGAGCTCAGAAGTGGCTGGGAAATCAAATGCTGATTGTTTTCAAGGAATATACCAGAATACAGCCAAGAAATCTTTAATATTTCTGAATATCCATCTCCAGGGTTGACACTGTAAAGATGCAGAAGACCTCAGTGGCAGGTAGTCTAAATGTGTGTCTCGGGAATTTAATACAGCTTATTCCAAAGAGGAATAAGATATAATAAATAAATAAGAAATCTGAGATTTATGAGTAAAGAACTGGAAGAGTAAAATGTGAACTGTTCCTGGTTCTGCCACAGTCTGTGAGACTGTGGACAACCCCAACTTTGAGATGTAGACTAAGGGAAGATCTTCCAGATATGCTCAAGCAGCTCTTCCTACCCTAAGAGGGGTTTCTTTCTCTTTAGCTTTATCACCTTCCATCGCAATCTATAATGCACCTTAACCCCAACATGTACTTGGATCAGCAGAGACTCACCCCAGTATATTCCAAGACATACATCCCACACCACCACATCCAAGTAGACACTAAGAGCTCTGGAATAGACTTTCTCCCATCCCATGCACATTTAAACATGTATGAATCACCTATGAACATCCCAAACTAGAAGATGATTTTTCTAAGGTCTGTATTCTTCATTCTTTGCAGGAATGGCTGTTCTCAGATGACTTTACACTGAAACACACATTCTAGTTGACCCTTTCATCCCTTGCCCATCTTGTGCACCTAGATGGCAAATTTTTCAAAAATGGTGGCTGCCTATGTAATAGGTGGACACACAATACCTTGGAGGAATGATTAGCAGCAGCTTCTGTAACAACACTGATAGAAGCAGAAATAAAAACTGGAGGAACCTTGTGCTTGGTGTGTCAGTAATAATAGTACAAATGGCTTTAATCAGTGTAAAGCATCACATAGAATCATAGAATCATTTAGGTTGGAAAAGACCTCTAGGATCATCAAGTTCAACATTTTTCCAACATCTCCCTGACCCCCAGACCATGTCTCCAAGCACCACATCTATTCGTTGGTTGAACCCCTCCAGGGATGGGGACTCCAGCACCTCCCTGGGCAGCCTGGGCCAGGGCCTGACCACTCTTTGCACAAGGGCAAAATACACGTGTAGATGTGCATGGATTCTAGTGTGTGTGTGTGTGTGTGTGTGTGTAAAATTTCTGCTTTCTGCAAACAAACAACCATGTTTATAGTGGTTTATTCTCCATTCATGCTGGTGTTGAGAGCTACACAAGGTGTCTATGGGAAGCTGGGCCAAGATGCTCTCCTCTGTGTGTTAGGCATTAGAAGGTATCTGAAGTGCTGGGGCTGAGTTGGAGTTGGCCTATGTATGGGTCATGATCAAGCAACATGTTTTGTTCTCCAGGTGGTTCCCTAAGGCCTCAGAGGCAGAACCTGCCCCACCTGTGTGAGGCCCCAACTGCCCCCAGGTGATCATGGTTGGGGTGATGGGCGAGGCCAGAGCTATATCAACCAGGAACCGACCAGTTTGTGAGAAGCAACAAAGAGCTGATAAGTTTGAAGAGAGGTCCTGCTGGGGCAGTCAGAGGAGTTCCTGTTGGGGTCACTTGCTGAGCTTTCTCTCACTGCTGTGTTCCCCCTTGACTGATTTGAGATGGTGAAGAACAAACAGAAGAAGAATAAAAGCTGAAGGTATGTTGAGGGGGTGTTGCCGGGTTCGGTGTTGGCCTGAGGAAGAAGAGAACTAGCAGCACAGTATCTTGAAATGACTCCTCTCCAAGTCTATGCTTGCACCATCTTGCACAATCTACACAACATCATGATGTCCAACAACTCATTTCTGCTGCTGGCCTTGTATAAACCAGAAGGCTGAGAAGATGCTTTCTCCCACAGAGGAATTTACTGGATTAGGTGACACTTGAGGTCTTAGCAGGATGGTTGGTTAATGTAGAATCATAGAATCACTTAGGTTGGAAAAGACCTCTAGGATCATCAAGCCCAACCTTTGTAAATGTGAGATGCAAGCAATGCTTTGCTCTTACCCAGCAGCTGTTACCTCTGCCATAAGCTGTTAAAATTCCCTTGTTATTCCATGCAGCCAGGCCAGGCCTATTTCCTGAGCAGTTGTCATCTCCTTAATATATTATGACATTACAAACTTTATTAGTGTATTTTCAGGGCCTTTTTATTTCTTTATTAGCTAATGGGCTGCTTTTGTGCACCGTATTTTCTTAGTCTTTCAGAGCTCAGCCCATAAAAGGGCCCAAACGTGATCCCATCTGGAAGCCGTTAAAGATCAATAGAGATGGAATCTGAAGAAGAAAGAATGAAGGGAAAAAAAAGGAAAGGAAAAATCCACTATCAAAACAATTATGAACAAAAACCTGTCAGCTTCTGTTGTCAAATCCGGGTGTGCTAAAGCTCATCACACTTCCAACGTGACAAAAAGCACCATGGTCTTGTTAACAACAGGAACAACTAATCTAGTTTAAAAGAATCATAAATATGATTAAACCCCATGGTTTCCTTGGTTCTTTGGGAAAATGGAAACCTTTCTAGCACACGTTGTAGCCTTCTGAAGTGCTGGGGAAGTAGCTCAGAGGACAATGGCATCTGTACCAGAAATATGAGTTATGAGGATGTGTCCCACTGAAGCTTTCTTGGCTATGTTAAAGCATCTGCAGAAACTGACAGGATTGTGCCCATGAGGAGGGGTCTTCATTGTGAAATACAGATTATAAAAACCAGACTTGTAAAGCCCTTTATGGCTACAAAGAATATTAACTCTGCATCTTCAGTACTTAAATATTTTCATAGAATCATTTAGGTTAGAAAAGATCTCTAAGATCATCAAGTCCAACATCTCCCTGACCTCCAGACAGTGTCTCCAAACACCACATCTACTCGTGTGTTGAAGCCCTCCAGGGATGGGGACTCCAGCACCTCTCTGGGCAGCCTGGGCCAGGGCCTGACCACTCTTGCAGCAAAGAACTTCTTCCTAATAGCCAATCGGAACCTCCCTTGGTGCAACTTGAGGCCATCACCTCTTGTCCTGTCATTAGTTCCTTGGGAGAAGAGCCCAACCCCAGCCTTACCACAACCTCCTTTGAGGTAGAGAGCAATGAGGTCTCCTCTCAGCCTCCTCTTCTCCAAGCTCAACAATCCCAGTTCCCCCAGGTGCTCCTCATACAACATGTTCTCCAGATCTCTCGCCAGCTTTGTTGCCCTTCTCTGCACCCTCAATGTCCTTCTTATCCTGTGGTGCCCAAAACTGAACCCAGCGCTCAAGGTGAGGTCTCCCCAGTGCCCAGTCCAGGGGCACAATCACCTCCCTGCTCCTGCTGCTCACACCAGTGCTGATTCAGACCAGGATGCTGGTGGCCTTCTTGGCCACCTGGGCACATGCTGGCTCATATTCAGCTGCCTGTCCACCAGGTCCCTTTCTGCCAGGCAGCTCTCCAACCACTATTCTGCAAGCCTGGAGGTTGTTGTGACTGAAACGTAGGATCCAGCACTAAATATTTCGACAAACATACAGGTCTGCAAAGGTTTTGAACTTTTCCTGCACCTTATTAATGGTTATAAATCTGTAAAGGGGGAGTGTCAGGAGGACGGAGCCAGGCTCTGCTCAGGGACATCCCGTGACAGGACAAGGGGCAATGGGTGTGAGCTGGAATCGGGGAGGTTGCACATCAATAGGAGAAGAACCTTCTTCCTGGTGAGGGTGCCAGACACTGTCCCAGGCTGCCCAGGGAGGTTGTGGAGGCTCCTTCTCTGGAGGTGTTTAAAACTCCCCTGGACATGTTCCTGTGTGACCTGCTCTGGCAGGGGGGTTGGACTAGATGATCTTTGGAGGTCCCTTCCAATCCCCAACATTCTGTGATTTGGTGTGCACCAGGTGATGTCCTTGGCTCCTCAGGTGCTGCAGAGGCAGTCACTACACAGAAAGGTCGGGAGCATTTGAGGTTGTGCAGGAGCAAAAGGGATTGTGATGGTGAATGTGAGTCCTCAACATGCTCATCCCTGACCCACTGCAGAAGACAGCTCTGAGCATGACACCCAGGCAGGGAGATGTGCTCAGGGCTGGCACTTCCCTGTGGTGTGGGCATGGAGTGTTTCACCCATTGTGTTTGTTCTGGCCGTGTCTCAATAGCTGGTGCCTGGGGTCTTGAAACAGGGAAAGCAGAGGCCACCACACTTACCTGAGCTGTGCTAGTTCAGATGCCTACAGCATAGAAAGCTACGTCTGCTTTAATCACTTTACACTCACAGAGAGGAGCAGACACATCCAGGGCTTGACCCACCTGACCTGCTTTAGAAACCTGCCTCAGGATGACATGAACTGCATCCCAGAAGGACCTTTTCCCCTCCTACATCTCTGAAGACAATTCGGATGGGCAGGTCAGATGCAAATGCTCTGGTGACACCCAGCCAGCACCTGTTTGGTCGGTGGTTACAGCTATACTAGTAAACCAAACACTGCTAGACCCTAAGCCAGTGGTCATCATTTACCTCTGATCACACAATTAGATCCTTTTAACCTCCAAAGGAGCGTGGCTTTTTCCAAACTACCTTCTAGGATTGACCTTTTTGCCTCAATCTGTCCCTGGCTAGTAGATCTTTGAGTCTTCATGGGAGCTAAGAAATTTGCCCAGAGCTTCTCACTCACTCTCTTGCAGAAATGTTTATTCTAGAGAGTTTTCTCTCAGTGAGGACTGCAGAGAGCAATTCATTTGGGGGATTGGACTAGATGATCTTTTGAGGTCCCTTCCAATCCCTGACATTCTATGATTCTATGATTTCAGCCTTGAGGAGATTCTGGGGGATCTTATCTGTGTGTACAGCTACACAACATGGGGGAATCAATCAGAGCTAGATTAGAGGTGCCCAGTGAAAGGACACGAGACAATAGACACAAATTGAAATACTGAAATTTCTGCTTAAACCTTAGAAAACCCCTTTTTACTGTCAGGGTGACAGAGCCCTGGAACAGGTTGTTCAGAGAGGTGGTGGAGCTTCCATCCTTGTATGTATTTGAAAGCCATCTGGACATGGTCCTGGGAAACCTAGTTCTGAACCTTCTCTGAGCAAGGGAGTTGTCCTAGATGATCTCCAGTGGTCCCTTNGAGGAGATTCTGGGGGATCTTATCTGTGTGTACAGCTACACAACATGGGGGAATCAATCAGAGCTAGATTAGAGGTGCCCAGTGAAAGGACACGAGACAATAGACACAAATTGAAATACTGAAATTTCTGCTTAAACCTTAGAAAACCCCTTTTTACTGTCAGGGTGACAGAGCCCTGGAACAGGTTGTTCAGAGAGGTGGTGGAGCTTCCATCCTTGTATGTATTTGAAAGCCATCTGGACATGGTCCTGGGAAACCTAGTTCTGAACCTTCTCTGAGCAAGGGAGTTGTCCTAGATGATCTCCAGTGGTCCCTTCCCATCTCAAACTCTAATTTTGTGGTTTTCTTCTGGAGTGAGAGAAAGGATCCAACCTTCTAAAGCTGTGCTCGAGTTATTGAGCCAAAGGACTATCTGAGGCAGATTTCCTTCTGCTCTCACAGCTGGAGCAGCTCAACTTCACAGGAGACATCATTTTGGCCATGCAAACAACTCCATAGCTCAGTGTTGGAGGGATGTACCTGAAAGATCTGGATCACAGCATCCTAAATGTGGGTTGTAGGAAACAGAGCAACATCCAGATAACCTCTATACTTTTAATAGAAGCTCCTAAATTTTATTGAAAAATGTTTAAAGAGAAATGAAAAATTTTTAATTAGATTTTTGGAGAAAAAAGAAAAAAGCAAATTTAGCTTAGAATTTTGGAGAAAAAAAAAATAAGAAAAGAGCAAGTCTAGCTTATATTTACTTGATATAAGTCTTTCTTTGTCCCCTTAGATGGCAAAGCTGAAAAATCAGATTTATAGGAGCCCTACTCCTGAGTCCTAACCTTGTGCCTTGCCTATTGTGCCACAGTATGGAGGAATTTTGTGCTGCTTCTGCTGCTGTTCATATTGTTCCTCTGTTGAGTGACAGCTCTGGGGACAACTTTGAGTGATATTAGGTCTACTTTTGGGAAAAAAATATAAAACTAATAGAATGCAGCTCATCTTTTCCTCGGGCTTTTGCTGCACCTGCAAGTTTTAAAGCAAATTTCACTCTCACTAACTGCAAATCTCCCCTCTAAACATTATGCAAAATAATAATAATAATGATAATAAGAACAACAATAGTAATAAGAGAAAGAAAACCTAAAAAGTTATATCTACAATTTGGTATTTACAGGAAAGGGAACTTTTCTGTTAGGCTAGTGCTAGTAAAAAAAAAAAAAGAGGTCTAAATAAGAAACTGTTCAAGATTTTAGCTCTAGCTAAGGAATGATGGGGTTTGATGGGGCTCTGAGCAGCCTGCCCTAGGTAGAGATGTCCCTGCTTGTGTAGGGAGGTTGGACCAGATGACCTCTAGAGGACCCTTCCAGCCTGAAACATTCTATGATTCTATGATTCTAAAACCCTTCTCTGTACTAACAGAAGCAGAAGTCAACTTGGAGTTAAGACATTTTGAAGTGAATAGGAGAGATCAAGTGTAGAGTGCATTAAAAATCATAATATCTGCCCAGGAAGATTCAAAGGAGCATGATGAGGCAGAATTATATTCAGCAATGAATTCATAGAATCATAGAATGGTTTGGGTTGGAAGGGACCTCCAGCGGTCACCTGGTCCAAACCCCCTACACAAGCAGGGACATCTCTACCTAGGGCAGGCTGCTCAGAGCCCCAGCAAGCCTGACCTTGAAGGACTCCAGGGATGGGGCCTCCACCCCCTCTCTGGGCAGCCCATTCCACTCATGTATCACCCTCATGTTAAAGAACTTTTTTCTAATATCCAACCTAAATCTGCCCTTTTCTAGCTTAAAAATCAGTCACTATCCATGTGACAGAGCTTTGCTACCAAACAATGGACACTTTAGGCAGGATGACCATTAGGTTTTGCAGCAAGCTGCTTGGTAGCTGAGGTCACCAAGCTGCCCAAGTGCAAGGAAGCATTTGAGAACATCTGTGATTTGCCAGGAGAAGCAGCACAGGGCTTAAAAATGCTGCCCCTCGACGGGAGAAAATGTATTTCCATTAAGGGACCAGAATTGTGCTACGCCTGTTGGAATTTTTGCTTGTGCACAGGAATTTAGCTCCAGGTTCATGTCTGTCACTAAAATTGACAACTGCCTATGGCTCTCTACAATTGAAACGTAGATCTTAAATTTCACATCATTATCCAAATAAAATATATCTGCCAAGGGGGACTGGTATTACACAGTTAGAGAACTGTGATACCAGTTGTCTGATTAACATATTGAGAGGAATATAAGAATTTCTCACCTATTTTCCAGAGGGAGACTAACTGGGGAGCTTGTGGTAAAGAGACTAATTGAACATCCTCCCTCTGCTAACTACGGAGATGCCCAGAAATACATCTGCTCTATGCAAGCAAGTTTTCCCTCTGCATATTGCATTTGCTTTTTAGGACAGTCAGGAGGAAAATCATTAAATCTTTTTTTTTTTTTACTACAAAAAAAGTTATCCAAATTTTCATCTTGCAAAGTGGATGAGTTTCCACAGAAAGCTGCATAAAGTAACACATGTAAAGAGACTGTTTCTTAAACAGAGAAGCCACTTTTGGAAGCAAGGAGCTTTTTCAGTAGGTATCAATGCAGCAGAGATCAGAGGAAATCTGGCCAAGCTTTATTCAGACTCTAAAATATTGATAGCTGAGACAGATGTGAAATTAAACACTCCAGAACTGGATCCACCAAGGTCAGGATGCAGGATCAGCTCATCAAAGCACCGAGGATGCTCAGAACCAAATCTGCACCTAAAGTTCTTCCAGGGTTTGTGTCTGAAATGTTTGTGGCATATCAGAGGGATCCTCTTTCACCTCTTTTGTTTTGCCAGGGTTTAAGAAACACAAAACTGGGACTGAGGGAGGACTCAGACAGGGAACAGAGTGTTTGCTGTGAGTCAGCTGAGCCACAGTAGGAGTTTCTCTGCACATTCTTAGCTCATGACATATGGGAGCTAATGAGAATCACGTTACCTTCCAGTGAAAGGAGCTGAAGCTGGCACAAATTACCTGCCCAATTGCCACAGATGAAGAGCATACCCACAGACAGTTGACACCGAGGAATTGATGTGCCATCCCCTGCATCTCACCCTGCAGCCAAAAGGATCCACTCCAAGTTTATTCTAGCCATGATAGCAAATAGAATTTGACCCATCTCCAGGTCTCTGCAGGTAGAACTCATCGACTTGCAGCCGTCTACAAAGTAGAGGCTGCAGTAGGTCAAAGTAAGGGATTATATCCCACTGCTTGGCTCTCATGAGCTGCATCTGGGTAGCCTGACCAATTTTGAGTTTCTTTGGAGAAGAGAGAGATTGATAACTGGAAAAGGTCCAAGAAAGGCTGTTAACACAGCTACAGAGCTGGAATATGCAAAGAAGTATGAGGAGATGCTGAGAGAACTGCTTATCTTGAAGAGCAGAAAGTTAAAAAGGAATCTGATTATTGCTTTCAGCTACCTAAGGTGGAGTTTTCAACAAATTAAGACTAATCTTTTTCCTTGGAGGTGCATAGATTCCTCCTTCTTGCCTTTTTTTGGAGGTAGGAGTGACATTTACTCTCTGACAGACCTCAGCAACTTGAGCGGACTATTCCTGAGGTTGAAGGAAATGATCCATGAAAATCAACCATTTCTCCTCCACCCATTTTTTTTCTCAAGAATGGTCTTCCTAGGGTCCTTTCACGTATAAATAATTAGAAGGCTGCAAAGAAAATTGCAAGGATTTTCATTTAGAATCTGTTTCTTAAATAAAATACCACCTATTAAGTAAAATTTTCATTTAATAGAGACAAATACTAGGGGGGTCAGGTAGCAAGATGATAAAGTTAGACAAGGGAAAATTAAAAAGAGAACATCAATGCTTAACACAGCCAAGACATGACAGAAAACATCCAAAAAGTGGCCATGAATGCCTCTATTTTGGATATTTTCCTATGAGGAAAGACTGGCTTACCCAGGGATATGGTTTAGCCAGGAATGGATAATTAGCTCAAAACAGATGTTAATAGGTAAAACTTTATCACCTGTTTTACACAGAAAATTAGATTCAACAATCAACTGTTTGGGGGTTATTTTTTCTGGCTATAAAAATATGTGATTACTTCCAGAGTCAGATCATTGCTTATATTAGAGGGATTTCATGTTGCTTGCAGAGGAAAGACATTGGAAAACAAACAGCCACAGTAAAATTTGCCATTAAAGTACCTCCAATAAAGAGCTTCTCATGTCCTGCAGGAGATGTGATTTCTCTGGGAAAGGGAATGTCTCTCCTTACATACCTAAAGAGCACCTGAGACCTTGAAAATAAACACAATTTCTCATTTCTAGTGGTGCCAGGAGCCCTAGAGAGGCCCTCGTGTTGTCCAAACTTGGTTATCTTCCAATGAAAGGTTGGATTTCAAGCACCCCATCCACATTTGAAAGAAGATGTGAATATTGGGCAGGTTTGTGGAAAAAATAAGAGTTTAATAGTGTGGTACATTCTGCATATTAATAAAATAGATTAATAAATTAATAGAAAATGCTGCTTTGTGGCTTCTATTGGTCATTTGGGTCTCACTTATTTTTTTAAGCTTTTGTTAGGAAAAGGAGAAATGGGAGAATCAAAAAAAAAGGGCAAAGAACAAAAAGTCAAAATGTTCTGTTATGCTAAGACCATTTTCATTATTATTTAGTCTCAGGAAGAGTCATTTCTAGTCACGGGCAGAGCAAATATTGAGCCACCACCAGATCTTGATCTCCTGCCCTTTATCTCCTGTACCAGCAGGAATCAACTTTGGTTGGACATGCAGAGTGTCAAAATGCTTAACAAATTATTCTGATCTTTTTCCTCAACAGCTTTTGGTCTTTCAACAGCTCATTGAGTGGAGAAGAATCAGGAAATTTTCCCATCACTTGTAAAAGTGAAATGATTTTCAACCTGCAAATTATTTGAGGCTTGGTAGAGGCTGGGATGTACTGTTAATGTGCCAATATTTGGTTGGAAGGGACCTCCAAAGCTCATCTAGTCCAACCCCCCTATGATAAACAGGGGCATCTCTACCTAGGGCAGGTTGCTCAGAGCCTCATCAAGCCTGAACTTGGATGTCTTCAGTGATGGAGCCTCCACCACCACACTGAGCAACCTGTTCTGTATGAAAATACTTCTATACTTTAAAGCCCCACCATTTATAGCCCCAGTGATCATTTTTCTGAGGGTTTTTAGGCCTCCTAAACTCAGCCAGGGTGGAGAAAAACTCCTTATAAATGACACGAGCACTTATGCCAGTCAGAGCAGGGAGGCTACGAATGATTCACAGGGAGAAAAACATTTATTCCTTCTGCTTGGAAAGTATTGAATGCTTTATTTTTATCTTTTTTTGTCTTTCAGAAGTGTGAGAAGCAATAAACCTGCAGTGATTGTTGCTTTGTCCTGTCTAATCCACTCTTCTGGAAGTTGGCTCCCATTGAAATGCCAGGGGAAAAGTATCCTGCAACTCAAGGTACTGCACTATATTACCTCTTATTTAAAAAGAAAATGAATGTGCTGTTAGGGGTCAAACTGCTTATCCCAGCTAGAGGATACTTTTTCTTAGAAGTTTTTCCTCTAAGCCAGGTCCTCAGCTGGTATAAATCTGAGCAGCTCTCTTTAAATTAATAGAGTTACATAGATTTACATGATCCAGCTGCTTGATTGCAGCTAAATGGCTCCTGTCAGGAGGCAATTTTTGGTATAAGGGTATAAATCCTTGACCCACACTGAGTCAAGTAGAGAAAAATCAATAACGACCTTTTTTATTTTCAATTTCATGTACCAGGAAGGGGGGGGGAAAGAATCAAATGAGATTTGCAGTTAAATACACATAGTTCAGGAGCAGGTTTACAGAAAGGAATGAGAGAGATGGATAGGAAGAGGAAAAAAAGCAGATATTGAAAGTGTGCCCTTTTTGCTGAATGCAGCTTTTGTAATGAGTGATGGATTAGAAGAAAAAAATTTTAAAATATTTAAAAAATACAAAAAACCCAAAAAACTAAAAGCCTGGAAGCTGCAGTGTTGTGTTTATGCAAAAATAAAATATTGCATAGGTCAAGCAAGCACAATGTAATCCTCCCTTCCACTCTATCTCAGCCTTGACCTGAAAAGACAACCCTAATGTGCTGAAAGCCTTTTCAGGTTCCCATGCCAGGCAGCTTTCCTCAGCTATGCCAGAAATGAGATGGATTCACAAAAATTAATCAAGATCCAATTTAGCAAGAGCTTCAGCACACGTGTAGCTCCTTTTGCCCTTAAACTAGGCACTCACTAATATAGCTTGCTAATTTAGTGTGAATTTAAAAATTAAAAAAGAAAAAGAAAATATCCCAAACCAAGAGAAATCTTATGGGAGGAACTTTCCAGTTGCGTTATGAAGAAATATACCAAAAATTAATTTGAATCAGCTTTATCCTCTTCTGTCCTTTTACTTTTTTATGAAAAGTGGTAAAATTGCTCCTTCAAAAGTGGGAAAAACCCTGAAGTTTAAAACCACTGACAATCAGCACAGTCCTACTTTGATTAAGAAAGATGTGAGTGTATTTAGTGGAAGATAGCAAATGTTGGAGCCAAGTTGGGCCATTTTCAACTCAAATTTCTGAGGAATTTGTAATGTTCTGCTTGCTGAGACCATCACACTCATTCCTCTGAGATAAGTTTACCTTTATCTTGCCAGAACACATGGTTATTCATTTGTTCTTGTCTGATCAAACTCGGGTTCAATCTGACCTGAGAAATAAGAGGCTAATGTCCCTTTCATTCAGAACTGTAAAAACCCCCCATCTTCCTGAAAAATAGCAAGCAGAGAGAATAATACCAACAGGTGAATCTGGAAAGTTTTAGAGTCATGGGTAAATATAAAAATAAATACAAATATAAAAATGAGGCACAAACCCACTGGTGAATTCAACAGTGCCAATAAATCTATCAGTGTAGGAAGACAGACATAGTTGGAGGTTGTGGTGAGACTGATGTTGGGCTCTTCTCCCAAGGAACTAATGGCAGGACAAGGGGTGATGGCCTCAAGTTGCCCCAGGGCAGGGTTAGATTGGATATTAGGAAGAAGTTCTTTGCTGCAAGAGTGGTCAGGCCCTGGCCCAGGCTGCCCAGGGAGATGGTGGAGTCCCCATCCCTGGAGGGCTTCAACAAAGGAGTAGATGTGGTGCTTGGAGACATGGTCTGGGGGTCAGGGAGATGTTGGACAAGGTTGAACTTGATGATCCTAGAGGTCTTTTCCAACCTAAATGATTCCATGACATTATCCCAACTATTCAAGATGTTCTCTTGGCTTTGAAAATGAGTCCATCAGGTAATAAAAGGACCTGAAGTCCTTACTAGCTTGTGGTACTTTTGTATCTTCTGTATCTTCAAAACCCAACCAGAAAACCTCCCTGCAATTAAAATAGAGAAAGGATGTTAAAAGCAAATCATTATTAGGAATAAATCCTTCTGCTGTCAGTGAAATCCTACCTGTAGTCCCACTGTGAAATACTAATACCTGGATCCACAGGCAATCATTGAAGGCACAAAGTTCTTCCACTGAAAAGCTGGGCTCAGAGTCTACAAACTGGGTTGCTCTGTGAATTTCTGAAGTCTTTATTGAGTATTAAACCCCCAAACACCTACCAGGGCTCAGTCATCTTCCTAAGACACATTTCTGTAATAACTGCAAGAAGGAAAAAAGAGAGAAATCTAAAAACATAAAGATAAACCCTCATTTTATTTTCTCTCCAGAACATCCCAGCTACTTTCAGGTCCAAATCTCCTGTTTCTTTGGACAGACATTGCTTTTTTTCTGCTGTCTCATTGTTGGCTTTTAAAAACCATTAACAAATCCAGTGGCCAAAGCACTGCTTTCAAAGCTCAAATTAATTACCAGAAAATATCAGATTAACTTCTCTAGGGGTGCCTGATCTTCAACAGAAAGGAGTTTTCCACCTTGAGCTTGGGAATATGAATCTTGTATCCCTCAGCCGTGGAGAGTGGCCCAGAGAGAGTTCTGCAACAGGGCAAATGCACCATCCTTTGTTCCACAAACAAAACCCAAAGTATTTATACAAAAAACAAAGGGATGTATCTATACATAGATAGATGGATCTATCTATTTTTTTTTTTCCTAAGATGTAGGCAGAAATTACAAAGTAAACAAAGCAAAGCAAAGAAAACTCAATGCAGGAATCACAGAATCACAGAATGTTGGGGATTGGAAAGGACCTTGAAAGATCATCTAGTCCAGTCCCCCCAGTGGAGCAGGATCACCTCAGGAACATGTCCAGGTGGGTTTTAAACCTCTCCAGAGAAGGAGACTCCACAACTTCCCTAGGCATAAAAAGAACATTTATGTATTAAAAAAAAAAAAGAACATTTAAAACTTCATAGGCACAAAATGATGAATTCTAAGATCCCTGCTCCTGGCGGGGGGGTTGGAACTAGATGATCTTTAAGGTCCCTTCCAACCCTGATGATTCTCTCCCTCTAACACCCCAGCAAGCAGAAAGCAGAGATGTGCACAAAGGCTGGAAACTCTTTGGATCTGGTCCCGCTCCGAACGACGGGAGTTCCTCTAACCCTGCCCGCGCAGGATGGGGCCCCTTCATTATCTTCCAACCAGCCGATAATTAGCAACTTTGGTACCAATCCTGTCAGATGAGCAGCCTGGGGAAGGGAAAGGCATCTATTATGTGTCCGGGGCTTTCTGTCTGGCCCGATCTCTTAAGCAGATTGAAGTGGGGCGGCCGTCGCGCACAACCGCCCCAGGTAGAGCCGGCGCGGGGGCTCCTGGGGGGTTATCAACCCATCCAGGCCTTTCAGGCAGAGCAAAGTCCTCCCAAAGTGCTGCCACCGCATCTCCAGGATTATCCCCACCTCGCTAACATATCAGCTGGCTTTAAACTTCAACCCCTCTAGGCAAAGTCTACCCTCCAAACGCTGCCCCCCCCTTCCCCTCCCCTGCTTCTCCTCCCTGGTTCTTATCCTTCAGTCCCGTCTTCCCCCCTGTTCCCAAGCAGCCCATGGGCTGTGGTCGGCCCCGCTGCCAAGCACCGGGCTGGATTAGCTGCAAGCCAATAGCTGGGGGTCAGGATTAAGAGGCCAGCATGCACTTTAATGCGAGCTGCCTATAATTAATGGCATTATTAATAGCTTGACTGAAAAATTCATTAAAAAATCCATTAAAAATAAATACCCTTTTACAAAAGGCATTGCCTTGGGTAAGAAAAACAGAAAAAAAAAGATAAAGGAAAATTGATTGGTGGTTTTCGGTTCGCAGGAAGACAGACCATAGTTCAAGCTGATTAAAATTGAACATTTTAGATTAAGCACCCTTGCCAAAATATTCTCTGTAGTTACCCAATATGAAAATATTATGAGATGTCACGTTTTACATTTTTTATACGCGGAGGTTTCAGCATAAGACACGTCCAACACACAGATGCTCACAGGTAGACGTGCCCATTACTTGTAGGTAACTTCCTACCCAAGACATTTTCTCTCCCTCAGGAGCAGCAGGACTCCTTCTGCATCAGAGGTTAACTGTAAGTGATAAACTCTGAGACTCTACTGCAGAGAGTGTTTTCAAATGCTGCAGAGCTTCCCACCAGCACAGAACTTTACCTCTCCCTTGGCAGGTCTAATTGTTGCACCTAAAGAAAAAAATAAAGGTAAAAAAAAAAATCACACATAAAATGAGCATCGTTTCCATGCAGGTGTGGGCTGCTCTTCAGATTTCACTTCAGCATCCTGAGTACACAGGCCAGGGAAGAAAAAATACAGATAAAACTGATTCTCTTTCATACTAGGGCCTGTCAACACCTATTTGGTAGTGCAAAAAACCATTAGAATAAGCAAAAGCAGAATTTATCCCATTTTATGCCCTTCTTTACACTTCCCAAGTGGTGTGGAGCAGACTCAGACGCTAAATGAGGGACAGACCTGAAGGGGTCTTGAACTTTGCTTCCAAATCCTCCTCTAAAATGAATCTTATGAAGTTATAGGTGAGACAACAAAATAAGAATAATCCTGCATTTTTTTTCTTACCACCAGCACTGAAACCTGAAATCCTTTATAACAGTCTCAAGGCAGACACTAAATTATAACTCAAAAGGTGAAGATCATAGTTGGACACCAACATAGGCCATTTCTAAACCACTGATTTCTCTGTCTTTTTATAAGCTCCACGTTATTTACTCTGTTTAAATCAGCAGGATAATGTGTGAAGGATTATATCAGACTTAGAGTCCAAATAGTGATTGACAGTCACCAAAACCAGATGCTGGAGTGGAAAAGAAACTCTGACTAATCTTCTAATCCCCAAGAACCACAGTTTGGTTTAAAATGGTCAAGCCATATAATCATAGAATCATTTAGGTTGGAAAAGACCTCTAGGATCATCAAGTCCAGTCTTTGTCCAACATCTCCCTGACCCCCAGACCATGTCTCCAAGAATTAGGCAAATAAATTAATTTTTGTTATTTTCATGTACTTTGTTTTCATGTTTGCTTCTTATCAAAATCAGAACAGAAGATACAGAAGTACCACAAGCTAGTAAGGACTTCAGGCCCTTTTATGATCCAATAGACGCATTTTCAAAGCCAAGAGAACATCTTGGGATAATGTAATAGAACCACAGAATCATTTAGGTTGGAAAGGACCTCCAGGATCAAGTCCAACCTTTGTCCAACATCTCCCTGACCCCTAGACCATGTCCCAAAGTGCCACATCTACTTGTTTGTTGAACCCTTCCAGGTATGGTGACTCCACCACCTCCCTGTGCAGCCTGGTCCATCACAAGGTACGGCAGGATCCCTTTTCCTTCTCCCTAAAGAGGAGGCAAACCCAATCCTTGCTTCTTCTGCCAACCTTGCTGATGCTCCCAGCATCCATGCTCTGCAGTCAGCGTTACCTCTGCCAGCCAATAACACAAAAAGTTCACTTTCCATCACTGTTACACTGAACATACAGAGGGTGACTCATGTGTTAGTGTCTCAGTTGCTGTTGCTATCTGTTGGACCTCCAGTGTGGAGTATCAATGAACTCTTTCACACTTCATCCCAGGAAGGCAGAAATATTACTCCTTGGCTCCACGCTCCTTCTTGGCTCCTTGTCTTGCCAGCTGTTACGTTTAATGGCCATCAAACTGTTGGTGCCTCCGAATTAAAAGCCTCCTGGAGGCTATGTTAGATCCCGCCTTTCCTCTGGAGAAACACAGCCTGGATCACCCGTGTGCTGTCTAATGAATATGGCTGAGTTGTTTTTGAGGCTGCAGCAGTGGGTTTTTTTGCCCTTAACTACATGTAACAAGCAGTAAAAAAAATTCATTCCAGGACTAAACTTTCCCAGAAGATATTGTAACAGATAAATGTAGTAAGATCCCATCACTGGTCTAGTGTGTGTTGTCGAGTCACTCTGGTTGTTATTTCACAGTATTTGAGAAATGTGAGTGGGGACTGGTAACACTGATGTCTCTCTCCCCACCCCAATTATTATTGTCATAGAATCATGGAATCATTTAGTTTGGAAAGGACCTCCAGGATCATCAAGTCCAACCTTGGTCCAACCCCTCCCTGACCCCCAGACCATGTCTCCAAGCACCACATCTACTTCTTTGTTGAGCCCCTCCAGGGATGGGGACTCCAGCACCTCCCTGGGCAGCCTGGACCAGAGCCTGACCACTCTTGCAGCAAAGAACTTCTTCCTAATGTCCATTCTAAACCTAATCATAATTCAGTTAAGAGTCATAGAATCATAGAATTGTCAGGGTTGGAAGGGATCTCAAAGATCATCTAGTTCCAACCCCCCTGCCATGCCCAGGGACACCTCCCACTACATCAGTTGCTCACAGCCCCAGCCACACTGGCCTTCCAAATGTCCAGGGATGGGGCTTCCCCCACCTCTCTGGCCAACCTGGGCCAGTGTCTCCCCACCCTCATGAGCAACAACTTCTTCCTAGCATCTCATCTCAATCTCCCCACCTCTACTTTTGAGCCATTCTCCCCAGCCCTACCACTCCCCGACAGCCTCAAAAGTCCCTCCCCAGCTTTCTTGTAGCCCCCTTCAGATACTGGAAGGCCACAAGGAGGTCCCCTCGGAGCCTTCTCTTCTCCAGCCTGAACAACCCCAACTCTCTCAGTCTCTCCTCGTAGGAGAGTTGCTCCGTACTAAAAATGGTTTATACTCTCTGAAAAAAAGGGAGATTCATGCAATGAAAACAAGTGGGCAGAATTCCAAGTTTGGATAACTATCATATCCACCATACCCCAGGCTGTGGGTGTCTTAAGAGGGATCAATTCACAGAAAAGGCCATTAAAATCAGCCTCATTGGCAAAGGGATACCTCATACATGCAACGTAACGTGGAGCATTTACTTCATTGCTGTTAGAGCCTGAGGACATGAGACAATAAGGTACTGGAGGAGATTACTACTGATAGCATGGAAAACAAATATCTAAGTTTTAAGGCAAGATTTGAAAAGTTTTCAGGAGGACTCATGTGCCATGGCTGAAGCAGTCTGAATATGATGGCCAAGAAACTCTTCTCAGGTCTCTGTCCATAATCTGAGGCTTTGAAATTATGTCTTGGAGTAAGAGGGAGAAATTTGATCTCCTTTGTTTATCACAAAGAAAGGATTTGATAAGGGTCTGTGAGCTCATACAAAGGGAAATGGGCCATGTTTTATCTGCACCCAGGGAGAAAAGAGAAATAAAAATTATACCTAAGGGAGATTGTTACCTACAAAGACTAAATAAGGTGGAACTCGGTCAAATGAAGCCAATGGGTGGAGCACCTGCTAGATTGAGTTTTGGCTGAAGTTTCACCCCTTTACATTTCTTCAGCAGCCTGTTTGTGGCTAAACCTCTCTCCAAAGGAGATATGAGAAGGGTCCCTCCAAACTGGTGCTCGTTTCTCTCTCTGATGCTCCATGGAAGAACAACTGGCAGGAAGAAGAGGGAGAAAAGGGACCTGTTATAGGTCAGGTCCATGTCAGAGGAGGGAGTCAAGCTGTGGAGCTCAGCTGCTCTTTCTAGCCCTAGAGTACCCAAAAAACATATTTACTGTTGCTAATGTTTATTTTTGATAGGAGCATTTCATTCCAGTCCTATTTCCCTGGTTAGTTAATATTTGGGTACTGAAATATTTTTGTTTTATTTTGTAAAGGTAGAAATCAAATTCCTTTTCCAAAGTTACACTTTTTGTGGCTTTGAAAAATATCATAATAAGATATACCTCCACTAAAATAGTTACTGAATTATACATGTATTCATAAATTTCTTCATCTTAGACCAAACTGAACTTCTTCAGATTTTTGGTCACCATAGAAAGTTTTAGCCATCATGTGCTGTCAATGCTCTTCACTGGATACTTTATGATGAGATCAAGAAATGCATTTTAAAGCAATATTCCCATTATGTACAAATTTATAAAGGTATTTTATACCATGCTTAAGCCAACTGTGATATGCACTTGCCTTCCCTCACCCACAAAGACCACTCTCAGACTGAGGCATTACATTTGATGGTTTATTCAAAAGGGTTTGTAATGATAGGACAAGGAGGGATGGTTTTAAGCTGGGAAAGGAGAGATTTAGGCTGGATAGTAGAAAAAAGTTCTTGAATCTGAGGGTGATAGATGAGTGGAATAGGCTGCCCAGAGAGGTGGGGGAGGCCCCATCCCTGGAGTCCTTCAAGGTGAGGCTTGCTGGGGCTCTGAGCAGCCTGCCCTAGGTAGAGATGTCCCTGCTTGTGTAGGGAGGTTGGACCAGATGAGCTCTGGAGGTCCCTTCCAGCCTAAAACACTCTATGATTCTGTGATTATTTTAGTACTGGAAGCCAAATTATACTTTTTTCCCACTTCCTCCCCCTTATAGGACGCACCTAAGTGAGAAACATCAAGTGAGCAACTAAGCTCAAGCCCATGTGCTCATCAACTCCTTCTCCTGGAGGATTTCAAGCCTAGAGATTTAATGAGTAGGGTGGGGACTCTCCCAACGTTACCCACTGGCTAAATAATCCACTTTCAGTTTGCACACATAAATTTGATACTTTTCCAGGGTGAGATAACATCTCAGAAAGATTTCTTTTATCCTTAACCTTGCTAAAACAAGGTGTCTGCGTGGCAATATTTCCGTTCTCTCTCAGCCCACTCAGGCTCTGAACAATCACACACTTCACACGGGTTAATGGAATGGAGATAATAGTGTCAGAACTGAGCCAAAATTCTGCTAAGCACATAAATCAGCAACATCAGTTCATTGAAACTTTTCCTTTGCCAATGCAACTGCAGCAAGTAACCATGTAGAGATTACAGTTGGGGTTTTCTTCCACGGAAGTTGTTCTCAACTACTTTTATGATAACCACCTTTTTTTTTCTCCAAATGATGCTATTTCCATCTACTTACATGAGCAACTTTTTTAATCTAAATTTTAAAATTCCTGAGGTTTATAATTCCTATTAACCAGATTATTCACCACTTCTGACTGGGAATTCATAGGATCATGGAATCGTCAGGGTTGGAAGGGCCCTTCAAGAGCATCCAGTTCCAACCCCCCTGCCATGCCCAGGGACACCTCCCACTACATCAGTGGCTCACAGCCCCAGACAGCCTGGCCTTCAAAATGTCCAGAGATGGGGCTTCCACCGCCTCTCTGGCCAACCTGGGCCAGTGTCTCCCCCCCCTCATGGCCAACAACTTCTTCCTAATGTCTCATCTCAATCTCCCCACCTCTACTTTTGAGCCATTCCCCCCAGTCCTACCACTACCCGACATCCTCAAAAGTCCCTCCCCAGCTTTCTTGCAGACCCCCTATTAGTGGACAGATGTATATTCTCCAACAAAATGCTATTTCAACTCTTCAGCTTCACTTGTCCTAGTGTCTCAAGAAATCTTTTTGTCAGTTCCTAAATACTCCCTGTTCAAGCCTTGACATTTACACTCTTCAAATATTTGCATACTGTTATTATGCTTCTGTTAACCATCTATGAGCAAAGCTCTATTTATTCTACCCTTGTACCTGTTCTTAATAATTCAACCCTTCCCAGCTTTGATCTTTTTGTTCTTCTGCTTGGAATAATTCTTGCATGTTCTCAGCACCTTTTTTTATTTTGATGATGTCAAGAATAAAAGCTTCTCTCAGGTGAACTTACCAGAACTTTATGATTCTATCAGATTCTCTTATCTTCCTCTGTTTTCCATCCCAGGACTGCTCTGGTTTGTAGGAGCTCCTGCCCATGGCAGCTGAAGTTTGCTCAGAGCTGGGACTAAATGCCCCCAATCTTGATCCCCTTGTCACTCAGCTGGTTTTCCTTCCTGTTGGGTTGTTCTCCATGTAAATAGAATTCTGAAAATCTGGAGTTTATTAACTAAACAAAAAGAAATGTAGGAAAAAAAGAAATTGCAAGGCTGCTCATGGAGGAAACAATTCATTTAATGTGGTGATGTTAACAGAAATGACCTTTGTGTTAAGACATTAATTAAAACTAGGAAATGAAATCATGTCAATGCCTTATTCTTCTACTAAACAGTATCCCTTGGATGTTAACAGGACCCCTTTCCAGGTCTATGACATTTGAGGATTCCTACATAGCTTCGTGACCTTTCTAATTAGGACAATAGAAATTTAACTAACTGCCACATTATTTCCACAAGTAACAACATTTTAATTTTAAGAGGAATATTCCCCTCAGCTATCTGCCCAGCCACTTTGCAGCCTGCTCTCCTCCAGCCTACACCAGCAACTGAGCCACATTAGTGGAACTGCATGTGTGCTACTCTGTATGCAAAAGATATCTATGAGTATTAACTAAATTTGCAAGAGGAATTAGGATCAGTAATAAATGCTTTAGCAAAGAGGCTTTTGGGAATAAAAAAATATATCTCCGGGCAAAACTCTCATAAACTAGACATCATCTTTGATTTACAATTTATAGTATTTTCTATCCCTGCATCCAATATTCCCAGCTCCGGGGCTCCTGCTCTGTTTGTTGTGATTGACTGGGTAGGGTAGGAGGGCAGTTCTGTAGGCGAGAGTTAAGTCAATGCAATCATGAACTTGGGAAAACAAAGAACACTTTCAACTTCAGTTTGGACAAGGCAGGTCACTCAGGCTTAAAGCCCTTGGATTAACTCACTGCTAAGGAGCTTCTCGTTCTTCATACGCAAACATTGTGCTCACTAGAACGGGTTCAGTGGCAGAATCTGGTCGCCTGGTTGAAAGAGCAAAGCGTGGGCCACGTCTACACAGAGGGAGGAGGAAAAGATGGATGTTGCTGGGATGCACCCTTCCCATTTCACACATAAAAATAGAAATCTGTCTCAGGCTCAGCAGGAGCAATAATTCTGGGACCTCTCCTGAAGTTCTTGTCCATCTCTGCATCCATAGATACCTAGTCTATGAGGCCAGAAGGGACCATTATAATTCTCTTCTCTGACCTCCTGTCTAATAAATCGATTGTTATGATCTCCTCTGTCCTTAAAGTCTTTAGATCACTTTGTCCTATTCCTTCACTATTGAAGAATTATCCCCAACAGGATTTTTTCCTCTTTCTTCTTTTTTTTTTTCACTTCTAAATGACCCTATTAATGGAGCTTTCACCAGTGACAGGCTGTTTAAAAGTTACTTTAGGACTCTTTTCCCTTCTGATAGTCAGCCTTTAGTTAATTTAATTCTATTGCTTATGGCAACGTCCACACCCTAAATAATTCTTCACCCTCCTTGGCATTTAAACCCTTCAAATTACTATAGGCAGTTTTCCCGTTTCTTTTTAGTCATTTCTTAGCCAAGCTACATGGATGTGAGTTTTTCCGATCTGTCCTTATCAGTCAGTCCTTCCCAGCCTCTTATTTATGTCTAGCCTTGTTCTTCACTACTGAATTGGAAGAGTTTTGGTTCTCTTCCTACATTAACCCATCCAAACCAAGTGTAGACAACATCCCAAACTTGCCATAAAAACTGCTTTGGACTTCGCTAGATGTTTGACCAGGACTTACAATAACTATGGTTCCTCTTGGTGGAAAATAAGTTAGCAGCTCTGTAGCTGTCATGTTGTCTCTACAAAATAATTTTATTTTCTGTGTCTTGACGTAAGCATCTCATGACTATTTTACAGATGTAATTTTGTCTTCTGTATCTCACTTTTCTTTTTTTTTTTTTTNTTTTTTTTTTTTTTTTTTTTTTTTTTTTTTTGTGGGTACTTTACCTTGAATTCTTCAGGTTGAATTTTATTTCACATTTCTTGCCAGAGCATTCTTTGTGTGTCCTTCTGTATTATTTCTCTTTCCCCTAAGGTAATTTCTCCATTCCTGGTATGGTCTCACTAAGATGGGTTTTTATTGCACCCCTCAGTTTTTTAATGAAGTGTCCTCATTTCAAAGAGATAGCAAATGGATATATTTTGCAAATGCAATTATAGCATGCTATTTACAACAGCCTCTTTCCAGAGCATTAATGAGAACCTCCAACTTTTCTTTTGCTAGGTGGTATAACCAAGCAGATCTCACCTGGACAGCCACACACTACTCCACATTATTCAAAGAAGTTTTCATTAACTCCTTGCTGTGGATTTTCATTACATTTCCAGTCCATACAATAATGTTATTAGTCAAGCCAGTGGAAATTAATGCGTTGAACTAGATTTTGAGTCTTTGCAATGACATATACTACAGTAATATATAAAATAAGTGTTATGGTCACATCAATATCTTTCTGTGCCTTCCCGTCCATCCATGGCATACATACACCTGTATATAAAAATATATTATTTCCATCTTAGGAAATATACATGTGTATATATAATATTATGCATTATATGTGTGCATATAGTGTATACACAATGTTAAGTATTATATGTGTGCATATATAATGTTAAGCAGCTCTCCATGTTTGGGTATATACATACAAACAAAGTAGGACGATAAGTACAACTGTAAAATAGTCAATTGCATAAAAAAAAGTATATAAAGAGCTTCAACTTTAGTCATTCAATGCAAAAAGGAGATTAAAAATCTACCTGGCAAATTAAAGCGAAAAGGTGTATAATCAGATCATGGAGTTTGTCTCCAAAAGAACTCTTTAAAAACTTAACTAATTTAGAAAGAAACAAGTAATTACTGGATACAACACTGAGCATTCAAAGGTGAACTAGTGACCGTGGAAAGACTTTTTCAAGGGTAGAAAATTACATCAGTCAGGGCTTAAACACTGTCTCTGTGAAAATGAGGATGTAGGAGGGACAAATGACTGTCGTGGCCAACTCATCATAGAGGACTCAATTTAATTGCCTAGAAGTTTGTAGATGCTGTTATCTGAAATTCCCTGGGGTATCCAAGACATTCTTGCTGGACTGGTAAACACAGGATCAATGGAAACCCAATGGTCCTTGAGAGTGACACAGCTCCTGCAATTGTAGGAATCATAGGATTGTCAGGGTTGGAAGGGACCTCAAAGATCATCCAGTTCCAACCCCCCTGCCATGGACAGGGACATCTCCCACTACAGCACGTTGCCAGCCACACTGGCCTTCCAAATGTCCAGNCTGAAACAGCTTGCAGGTCAAAACCAATTTTCTCTCCCTGTGTGGATGGAGAGAAATTAAGTTAGAGGGAAGAAAAACTATGGTAATGCAGTAAAATTAAATAGAAATCAAACTTTAACCCTTGCTGCTTTTGGCTACTGGTTCTTAGTATTATTAGACAAGGACTGTTTGCCAGGACTAGACATAGCTGCATTTCTTCATGTATTAATGAACATACATATAATGACCTAGGTAGAGATGTCCCTGCTGGTGTAGGGAGGTTGGACCAGATGAGCTCTAGAGGTCCCTTCCAGCCTCAAACATTCTATGATTCTATGATATGCAGAGAGTTAAGAGGATGAAAAGCAACCTAACACTGTAATACATGCAAAATGGACTTTGCCAACTATGACAGCACATAAAGCTTCCTAAATAATCTTTGGTGCTGCCTATACTTTGAATACACTCCAGACATTGTCTGGCACTGACGTCAGCTGACATGGAGAACCTTGCACTGAAAATATTTAATCCTCTGAACCTCTGAGCACAACCAGAATTCCCATAGGAAAGGTCCAGGACCAGTTTGACCTCCTGAGCCAGGCCTAGAAATTTTAGGGAACAATTCTAGATGTCCAGGAGCCACTGTAATGATTGAAGAGTAGAGAAAACTGAGTTCTAGTGACTGGCAATGATATTACGTGTTGGATTTACCAGTGTATCTGTAGTCTTCTGTGTTTGGTCAGATATCTTTTGGTTGCTTTTTCCCTAAAGAGTCCCTGGACATTTTGAAGGCCAGGCTGGCTGGGGCTGTGAGCAATGTGAGCAATGTGCTGTAGTGGGAGGTGTCCCTGCCCATGGTGGGGGGTTGGAACTGGATGATCTTGAAGGTCCCTTCCAACCCTGATGATTCTATGATTCTATAAGGAGATTAGCTAACCCCCTGCCCCAAATCCCTTCTCCAAGATGCTTCTAGAACTCCATCACACAAAAAATTACCCCTGTAAGGAAACCAAATATTATCATCAATGACTGGGGAAATCAAGAACAAAGAAGCGAAGGTGGGATTTTCAGAAGCACCAATGTCACTTGGGAGCAGACATCTCATGTAAAGTCACGTGATTTTATGGAACCATAGAATGTTTTAGGCTGGAAGAGACCTCTAGAGGTCATCTGGTCCAACCTCCCTACACAAGCAGGGACATCTCTACCTAGGGCAGGCTGCTCAGAGCCCCATCAAGCCTCACCTTGAAGGACTCCAGGGATGGGGCCTCCACCCCCTCTCTGGGCAGCCCATTCCACTCATCTATCAGCCTCATGTTAGAGAACTTTTTTCTAATCTCCAGTATCCAATATCTATATCTATCAAAGTGTCTTGCTCAAAGTTACTCAACAGACCAGTGAAATATTAGGAAGACCCTTGTGTGCATGTAGCTTTATATTTTCTTTAATCTCTCATTTCATCTGACCTACTGTGTTCCAATGCTCCCGTACAGCAGCTTTGCTCTTATTCAGGGAAATTCCAGTTTATTCAATGTTTCTGCTGCCATCCACTGCAGACACATCACAGGCCACAAACTCCACACACCTGACCTGGCATTTACTCCAGCCCCCAGATTCTCCGTGCCATCCATAAAGGACATTTGGCATTGCTCTGCCTTGCCAAATCCACCTCGGGGTTAAGCTTCATATGTTCTCTTTTGCATCAGTTCCTTTAAAGATGGTGCTTTCTTTAATGAGCTGTCAGAGCTGAGCATTTCTCTGCAGTTAAATGGTGCTGCAGCTCCCTGGAATTTATTCGTGCTAATAATTACTGAGCAGCTCAACACACCCACCACCCTGTCCCCATCTGCAAGCTGGGAGTTAATGAAAGGCAAGGTGCATGGGAAGCTCAGGGTAGTAGAGCCATCAGGTCACCTCTAACGTGACCGTTTCATGCAGAAGGCATAAAAGTGAGGATTTGTCATGGCAGGTTGAACTGATGACCCCTCAAGCACCTCTGGCAACATTCTGCTTCTGATCTTTAGGTAAAAGTCATAAAGATGTCCTACATGTTGACTCCTCCTATGAAGTTAGCATTTCTCTCATCCTTGCCCAAGGATACGGGAAAGGATACAAAGAGAATTTTCCTTGAGACTCTTTTATTGTTACTTTTATTATCTCACTGAGGGTGAGACATGATTTTCAGAGCTTCCAAGAAAATTTGGAGGCCTTTTCATGGGTCATGGTTCCTGCTTCAGTGGCCTTATTTCAGCTCTATATTCATTTCATATTGGAGCAAGTCAGGTTTTTTTCAAGTGTGTTTCACATAGAGCTTTTGGAGCCCTTCACACTAGAAATTCAGACCAAAAAACAGGCTCTTAACAAGGTGGAACTTCATCATCTTGAATACTTCACTTACCAAAAGTATTTGATCTGAAAAGTGCAATGACATGTGACTGAAAAATAAGAATTGAAAAGAAGTGACAGAAAATTCCACACCCTTTAAGCTGGTCTCATGTTATACTATTCCTTTTTTTGCAAAATTTCTGTCTTCTCTGCTATAATTTAAAAAAAAAAAGTTTTTCTAAACAGGTATAATCCTTAAGAGCATCCCAATCCAAAAGTTGCTTCAGCAATTTGGAGGTTGATGCATATTCCAGAACAGTCCACAGCAAATCCCTGAAAATTTTGCTATTATTGCCATATTGCTAATGACAAAATGTCTTCATCAATTGTTTGAACTGGAAAAAAACACCTGAATAAACCCTTTCACTTAGTGAAAAAAGGGTGAATATTCTGTTTTAAAGCAAACCAAAATATTTTCAGTTATAATCTAATGAGTTTGTTTTGGTTTTGACCTTTTATCAGCCTTAGAACTCAATTGTCAGCATCTTGAAATATATCCTTGAAATATCAGTCCTTGAACTGATCTATCCTGCACGAATGAAAGTCTCTGGCTTGCTCTCAACCAAGTTAAAAGCAGAACTAAGAGATACCAATATCATCAGGCAAAAAAACCAAACCAAACTAATTTATGGATCTCTCAATAGAGTTAACAAAGGGTGAGACCTACCAGAATAAAAAAAAAACCACCAAAAAAAATCTTTTCTAAGATTTTAACTTCTCTTAAACCTGCTGCTTTTTTTTTTTTTTTTTGGCTTCTATGTCAGGATTTTGCCACTTAATTGACTTCTTAAGACTGTCTCTAAAAGCCTTCGTGGCTTTCATAGAATCATTGAATGCTTTGGGTTGGAAGGAACCTTTAAAGGTCCTTCCAATGTGGGATCTCAAGGCTCCACAACAGAGATTTTGCCCAAGTCACTTCATGTTTCTCTGTGCTCCAGTTCCCTGTTATCCAAATACAAGCTTTTAATTGTCCATTGTAACTTTTTTCTTTCCCTAAAAGGCACAGAAAAAAAAAAAAATCCCTTAAAGTTGCTTTTCAATATGAAATAAATGTCATAAAATATTCTGATAATACTTTCCACGAGGATTTCAATAAGATTGCTACTACAAGTCAGCATTTTAAGGAGAAGGTAGCTTTTGATATCAAGGTTTGTTTATATTTCAGGGAAAAAAGAGAACCAGCTCTAATCATACTTTATCTGCTTTTCTTTTTTAAGCTGCTGTCTTTTGGGTAGAGAGATCATTCTTACAAAGAGTTTTTACAGTGGACCCACTAGGCATTATTAGAGTCAAACTGATGATATTCCTCCTTAGGGCTAAAGAAATGGAGATAAGAGAAGTAAATACAATATTCAAGGTAATTTTTAATAAAACTGAAAGTGAAAAGAAAAGAAAAAAAAAGTCTGTGCTTTCTTCAAATTCAGATGATTCCCTTGATCCTGAGAATAAATGCAACTATTTGCCAACCAAACTAATTTTCCAAAGCAGAGAGGGTAGAAATAGTAGTTGTATAATAGGATATTGTTAAAGGGTGAGGGAGTTTTGCCAACCACCCTATAACAACCAACCCTTTAACCTCTAACAGACACTCTCTGTTAACCCAAAGGGGAAGAGAAAAGGAAGAGGGGAGAGAGACTCATGGGTAAGAAAAGAAAACTGCAACAGTTTTAGTGAAAATAGTAATAATAAAATGAAATATATACAAATACGTAGAAAATAAGTATCAAAACCAGCTTCCCCTGGTGGCAATTAGATCAACATCACCACTGGTGCTGTAGAGCAGGCACTGGGGGCGTCCAGAGTGGACTTAGAGGCAAATGGGAACTTGATTCAGGAGCTGAATTTGGGAACACATGGATTGGGATTGAAGGTAGAATGGACAGAGTCCTCCTTAGACACCAACTACAGAAGAAGAGGCTTGACCTTGGTGATCCCTCAGCTCTCCACTGCCCATGCCCCCCATGGGCTGGGATCCCTCATTGGTCAGTTCAGGCTCCCCTGTCCTGGCCGCTCCTCCCCGCAGGTGCCCCCTTGGACTTGCTGCACCCCCAGCGTGGCCCAGGAGCTTGAGCAGTGCCCTTGGGCTGCCCAGGAGCAAGGAGAAGCAAGAGCCTTTGTGCAGAGCCCAGCCCTTGGCAGGAACTCTCCCCATGGAGCGTTCTCCCTGCTCGGAGCAGAGACTGGCTGGGGAAATAGGGCCTGAACTTCAGCCAGTGCAGCTGCTGAGAAGAGACTGAGCTGGGCAGGGAACCACTGACCACACCTGGGTCTGATCTACCTCAAACCAGCACACAGTTGGTTGCAAGTTTAACCACAAAGACATTTTCTTTTCATGCAGGTAGTATGAATAATTATGATTGGTTCAAGAATTTATCTTGAAACTGCTTCAGAGTGAAGATTAGATTTTTTTTTTTAACATTTTCCTAAAAAAGTGGGGTTTTGAGGGAAGTGGATTGAATGATGCAAAGCATCCTTATTTCATTTTATGTAAAAATACAGTTATTTTCTTTCTTCTATATTTCTTACAGTTATTTTTCTTTGTTTTTATAGTTGGGACTATATGCATGCATTAACACATACATGTATCTATTAAGATCTCAAAAATTTTGACTGACACAAAAGTTATAATAATCTGATCTGCTCAATCACTTTAATCCATAGACAAAGTCCAGTTTCTGACTTGTCTGGTTAATGACCAAGATATATATCCAGAAGGCTAAATAAAATAATGAGTCTTCAACCCCTCTAAAACTAACTGGGAAAAATTAAAAATTTGAATAGTTCCAGTTGAACTTTTCCATTTTAATAGCTTCAAATTATTTCTTCTTTTCACTCTTTTACCATAAATCACTTCAAAAGTCAAAAGTGAAAATCTCTGCTGATCGAAACAAAACTTTGTATCTCCTGACATCTCCAATTTCTTCCCCTTTTTATTTAATATTAAACTAGATAAAATAAATTATTCCCAGAGAAAACCTTTGGGGTTCAACAAACTGCCATTTTCCAGCCAGCTTCTTCCAAATATTTGGGCGAAAAATTTCCAAACCCTTTTGTTTTTCAAATTACCCTTCTCTGCCAATGCCTGTAAATCCTGACACAGGGTCAGTGCTCAGTTTTTCTCAGGATCACACAAAGCCCATGGGAATGTGCACATGTTGGAGCCCTTATAGCCTTTTAAGCTGCAAGTGGCACCATTAACCTCAATGAGACCGTTCACAGGCATGTGCCACGGTGCCCATTGCTTCTTGCCTTGGTTCCCAGCACTCACCCTGCTGGCAGAAGAGGAAAATTGTGCTAATAACTCGATTTAAATGGGAGCCAGCATCAAATGTGGCTTCTTCTCCCCTAAAGTTTGTGATCTACTTGCCTGGTGATGGCTTGAGCTCATCACTTTACTTACCTTAATCATCAACTGTGAGAATGAGGGGGTCATTCAACCTCCTCCCTTATATACCTCCCGAGGGTCATTCAACCTCCTCCCTTATATACCTGTCTCTTGTGTCACTGTAAAGTTTAGATTAGGTATTTAACTCCTGGCTGGCTAACTCTGAAAGGATTAATCCCATGTTACTCCTTTATTCTGGTTTGAGCCCAAAGTCAAGCTTGGCTATGCCAACAGAGCTCTTCCACTGACACCCACAGGCTTTGCCTCGCCTCTTTTCCACCACGGTCACCCTTAAAACAAAAGCTCAATGCTTCAAACCCTCCTTTGTTTGTCACTGTCACTTTAGATGCAGCTCTCCCCCCTCTAAGAAGAGGAAATGCCAAAAGTGTCACAGTAAATGTAATTACCAGGGTCTGATAAATGTTTGGCGCTTGGGCTTTTTTGTTTGGTGTTTTTTTTTTTCCCCTCCTTCTTTGACAAGCAGGGCACAGCTCCCACATTGACTTCTGCAGAGAAAGGCAGAGTGAGAAGATCCCATAAAAAAAAAGAGGTGACCTGACAATGAAGCAGAAGTTAGGTGACACCAACCTCTCCCTGGCTCACACGCACACCCGGAGTCCCATCTGCTGGGTCCCCAGAACTCATTTGCAGGGGGCACGACGAATGGCTGGGTTTTGAGCAGCCAGAATCAGCTGCAGCACACGTGCCTCTTGCTCTCTAATTCTTTATTGTTATTCCATGAACTCCGCTGGCCTCAAGCAGCGGGAGACAGGGACACATGTAACAGCTCTCACCCTCTGGCCCAGATACCAACCCCCCTTTTTTTTCCTTTTTTTTTTTTATTTATTAGGCTACAAACCCTTCCCAGGACTCCATTCACTACCGCATTCAACCAACACTCTTGTGAAGCTTCTTTCTCTTTCACCATTCCTCAGGAGGATAAAACCTTCACAGAACATCCAATGAATGAACCTTTAGCAAAGCTCTATCAGAAAAAAAAATGTAAAAGCCTAGAAAATCCATATTTTTATCGGAGATGGAGGAATAAGGAGTCAAGCAGGCATTTTTTTCCTAAGTCAGAAGGAGGTGCTGCCCACACTGGGCTTATCTGGGCAGTGATTTGCATATATAACTCTCCGTGAAGAAGAAGTATCCGCTCGCTCTGACCTTAGTAAATCAAAAGCAGACAGGTCGCAACTTTAACTTATTCCTCTGGATACCAATCCGCCCACATACAGAATGGTATCAAACACATGCATAATACATCATCCAGATCTGGTGCAGGCCATCTGACTTGTTTTAACCCCCCTGGTTCTGTATTTTAATGGCACTGAATTTAGACCTGTCATTTCAGCTTCTCCTCGTGCCTGCTCAATATATTCGGCCCGAGTTTGTTCTCTGCATTTCCAATGAGGTCAGTAAGTAACTCGGTGTTTACACAGATGTTTTACAGGGTAGAACGCCATTAATATTTAAATTGAATATGTGGGTCTGCTGCAGTGTGGATGTATTTATAGCTGGTGAGGTATAGATATAAAGAGGTATATAGACATATGTATCTATATAGGCATAAAGACATACAGATATATATCTAAGATTTGAGGTAGCTAGGAAGAAATCCTTCTCCTTCTAGTGCATGATTACTATTATTTACTATAAATCATCATCAGGTGATATGATATTGCTTCTGTGTAAATATCCTTAAGCAGCTCCAGGCTTCTGAGTTAGCAGGGAAGAGAGTTTTGGGTGTCAACATAAGGAGTCTGCTTTCTTGTCTGCCCGAAGTCAAGTGCAGCCTTGCACCAAGCAAATTTAATCTCTTTTTAAATGATTTTTACCCCCCTTTGCCAAATGTGCAAACAGGTCCACCTGGAGCACAGCTTAATTTGGTGCTGGTCAGCAGACTACCCTTCAGAAGAAGCCTTGAAGATGAAGGAGCAATGATGTGACTTTGCAAGTGATGGCTTTGGAAAGCCTGAAAGAAAAAAATAACCCCACATTTCTTGAACACAAATTGTTCAGGTTTTGCCCCCCCTGGAATCTCCAGTCCCCAGCTGCAGATATTTCAGAAAACTCGTGAGGTAGAGTCACCCCATATCCCTGTGCAATGTAACTACCTCTAAACTTACTGAAATAAGAGGCTAAAATGAAATCTTTTAGCCTCAGATTTTTGCACAGAAATGATGTTCTGAGGAGATACACATCAGGGTTATATCTATGCTAGTAGATAAGTGAGGATCTCATTTTAGCTGACTTGGCTGGATTGCATTCCTCCAAACTGCTCTTACCCCTTTCCTCCTCACTCAGCCTCCCTCCCCTCCCTAGAAAGAAACTTCAGGAGGACTTTACTTGTCTTGGCTCTACAGCCCCTGGCCCATGCAATCCCACAACGACCTGTATCAAGGAAGCCCTTAGGTGTCCAGCAAACAAGTAGGTGAGATGCTTGGAGACATGGTCTAGGGGTCAGGGAGATGTTGGACCAAGGTTGGACTTGATGATNAGCACACTGCTAACAAACCACTTGTAGCTGCCAATTAAATCAGTAGCAAACACCTCAACTGTATTTTTGTTTCTAAGTTACACTGCACTAAGTGCTTCCTCCTTCCACCAGCAAAGAAAAGATCTGTTCTCACTCTTATCTCGCTAACTCAGGAGTGCAGAGGAAAAAAAAAAAAAAAGGTTTGACCCTGGGGTTAGAACATTTTCAGCAGGAAGGTCTTAGCTCCAGTCCTTGCTGCCAGCGTTGTTTCTCTGTTCCATGAAGTAACTGTTTAATGCAAAATAAAGAGTCCTTTGAACAGGGCCGGGCACACCCACCTCATGTGAGCACTGACTGCTAAGCTCATGAGTCACGTTGCTCCTTGCTCTGGCTTTCTCTTTCTCAGGGAACAGCTCGTCCTCCTCTGCACGGAAGCCTCAGTTTGCTCTTTCCATCCCTCAGCACTGCCACCAAGCTTTGACAGAGCTCGTACGGGTGGATGATGCTGAATTGATTGCTGAGCTAAAGCGGATGGTTGCCTAGGTGCTCGTGGCCTCATGACCTAGTTCTGCTTGTGATTTGCAAGCAGAATGTGCTCCTCAGTACTCATACAGATGAGTCTTTCTCCAAGCAGACACTATTTCCTAAAGCTGAAGCCAACCAGGAGATGAACTGAGTGGGAGAGAGATGTGCAACCTCTCCCAGAAAGGAGAGATCTTCTGGCATCTCTTAATGCTTTAGGAAGAAGTTCTTCCCTACAAGAGTGGTCAGGCCCTGGACCAGGCTGTCCAGGGAAGTGGTGGAGTCCCCATGCCTAAAGGGGTTCAACAAAGGAGTAGATCTGGTGCTTGGAGACATGGTCTGGGGGTCAGGGAGATGTTGGACCAAGGTTGGACTTGCTGATCCTAGAGGTCCTTTCCAACCTAAATGATTCTTTGATTCTATGAAGAGGTTGTTAAAATATTACTGGCACCTACAGAAAGATAGGGAGAGAGCATAACCCTGCAAATTTGACATGGCTACAAGACTCCTTCATCTGCAGTGGAATGTTCAGTTTTTACCCCTGTCTCAGGCAAAATAGAGCAGAACAGAAAGGGTATAAACAGAGCAAAGAAATATGACTACAAAAAAAAAAAGAATAAAATCAGATGTTTATATTTATCTTTTACTTTCAAAGAAAGATGTTGAACTGAAACCTTCTGGTGGATTTTCAAGGTGAGGCTTGCTGGGGCTCTGAGCAACCTGCCCTAGGTAGAGATGTCCCTGCTTGTGTAGGGAGGTTGGACCAGATGAGCTCTAGAGGTCCCTTCCAGCCTCAAACATTCTATGATTCTATTTTAAAGGCAAAATTGTTTTATTAACAAAAGAAGGCATTTTATACGTAACTAATTCATGTAATTTGAGGTCATATTCTATTAACGCAGCAAAATACTTTATCTTAGGATATGTAGGGATGAGATGAAGTTATTCTGTATTAAAGAGAACCTCAAACCCATTGAGATGTAGCCTAACTCCACTCACATGAACACTGCTTGTGTCAAGTTTGCATTTATTCACCAGCAATTAGAATAATAGGATGAGTTCTTCATATTTACCTGGATATCACAATCAAATTTTTATTTTTTTTTTTTTATATTAAAATTATATATATCTCTTCTTTGGTTTTGGCTTGCATGTTATATTTTTTAAATGTCACTTGTATGTAGCTCAGTATGAAGTAATCTCTGCAAAGTGCTGTGTGATGGTGCTCAAGCCAGACCTTCTGTGACATCTCCTTCATTAAAGGCCCTCACAAACAGGTTCGAGGACTGTCTCTGAGAAACAACATAGGTAGAGCTGATCCTGCCCTAGGGCTGGGGCATGGAAGAGGTGACCTTTTGAGGTCCCTTCCAGCCTTCCAAGCCCATGTTTCATTATTCTGATGCAACCAATTGCCATGCCCCATTAGAACGAATACACTGATATAACACACATTGAAGGAGGTCCCAGAAGAGCTCATTAGAGTGAGGTGAGGTTGTGTTTTAACCTTCTTTTTTTTTAGTGTAGAAACCAACCCAAAAGTAACATGCAACCAAGAGACAGAAACACACAGATAAACAAATATTCCATACCTATTGGAATTAAATGGCCTTAAAATCATAGAATCATAGAATTGTCAGGGTTGGAAGGGACCTTCAAGATCATCTAGTTCCAACCCCCCTGCCATGGCCAGGGAAACCTCCCACTACAGCACGTTGCTCACAGCCCCAGCCACATTGGACTTCAAAATGTCCAGGCATGGGGCTTCCACCACCTCTCTGGCCAACCTGGGCCAGTGTCTCCCCACCCTCCTGGGCAACAACTTCTTCCTAACGTCTCATCTGAATCTCCCCACCTCTACTTTTGACCCATTCCCCTCAGTCCTACCACTACCCACAGCCTCAAAAGACCCTCCCCAGCTTTCTTGTAGCCCCCTTCAGATCCTGGAAGGCCACCAGAAGGTCCCCTTGGAGCCTTTTCTTCTCCAGACTGAACAACCCCAACTCTCTCAGTCTATTCTTGTAGATCATCCACTTTGGAATCTCCTTCACCTTTACGGTGGCTCCAGTTAGAGTCTGGCCATGGGAGAAGATGAGCCTGATGTGTTTGAGCAATGAAGTTTCTAACCAAGATTAGAGTTTTACTTCTACAACTTAGAGTTCATTTGCTATTTCCATCCAACTTAATGTGTGTTCAAGGTCTAAACTACCTGTTAAACTGCAAGTGAACCATCATACTCCAAGTAGTTACTACACCTAGAAGGACTCTAGAATGTAATAGCAGAGCTGATCTTTGAGCACCTGCAGGGAAGTGGGGAAAGCTGGGGATAGATAGGAGAGTATGTGGAGGGAGAGCCCAAATCCACCACAAACTATGCAAGGAAAATTAAAATTAGTGAAGGTCTACAATGATTTCTCATGTAGAAGGCAAAAATAGCAAGGCTTTATTATATTCACCGTGTGGTTTTAGTCTCAGCAGGAGGCTGAGATGAGGCTCTCTCTGTACGAGCTGACTGAGTTTAGTTATAAGCGCCCTTTGGAGTTTAAAGGCAATCATATATTATATTAATTCATATTTTTTTGCCTAGATACTGATAAAGCACATCTCCAGCACTGCTCTGTATAACTAATAGCTAGATAAAGACACACAGATAGGGAATGTGGGTCAAAAATATAGAAACCAGTTCAGACTGACTGGACATGCACTGAGGAAGGCTCTTGGCTGCAGGCAGGTACTGGGAAGAGGTTACCAGGGGAAGAAATATGAAAGATACCTACTTTGCCCCCACTATTTTTATACATTCAAATATTTAAATTACAAACTCCAGAATGATTTTTGCCCTCACGTGCTAACAGTTATTTTTCCAGCCTTCAATCTCCTGGGGTTTTTTCCCCCATGATTGTGGCTTTTTGCCCATATTTGGGGTTTTTTTCCACTGTTCTATCATTTAAATGTGATACTACGGGTGGACTTGCTTCACTTCTGTTGGTGGTATCTAGTAGATGACCCTGTAAGCCTTTGGGAATGAAGGAATTAATTTAGGGACATGGTTTAGGAATGGACTTGGTAGAGTTAGGTTAATGGTTGGACATGATGATCTTAAAGGTCTTTTCCAACTTAATCTGATGATTCTACAACTAATTCTGGCAGATTTGTGAAGGTAGCAAAGAAGATTCCACCTTCTGGCTCCTTTTCACTGTCCAGTCAGATTGTGTGTCCACCAAAGAAATTTTAGGAGCCCACAAACTGCAATGGAAGTGCTGAAATCCTTCTCTTCAGATTCACATCTAGCCAGGGATGTTGAAGAGTTAATTGGTCCTCAAGGAAACACAACTTGTAAATTAACTTGCTCTTTATCATGGTCTCCAGATCTGCTGTGATATATGGACATACTTATCTTCCTACCTGGGCAGCTGTTGTTTCTCATGACTCTAAGGTGAAAAAGGGAACATCTTAAGTCATTGAAGGATTATAGTTAAGAGGAAGAAAAGTGGGTGAAAGGATGAAGAAATATTCTCTTTCTTTTTTTTTAAGGGAAACTGAGGCACGAAGCTCTCACAGCTTTTGCTTTACTCAGTGGCTTGGAAGCAGAGAAAAAGAGGACAGGATTCTTAAGCCAATCATCCTTTTTCTCCAGAATATCACTGACCAGCTCCTGCAGGTGCTACCTTGGGTTTTACACCTGAACTACAGGATTACTGAAGTCACTCAGGTGAAATCTCTATGAAACTATTATTTATCCCAGGAGTCAGACAGTTCACTCACCCTGAGGCCCTCTGGCATAATTTAACCACCTAATATTATCTTTAATATTACTGCAGAAGAAACCATGTCCAGTTCTGGAGCCCCTAGGACAAGAAAGATCTGGATGTGCTGGAACGTGTCCAGAGAAGGGCCACGAGGATGGTCAGAGGCTGGAGCACCGAGGACAGACTGAGAGAGTTGGGGTTGTTCAGTCTGGAGAAGAGAAGGCTCCAAGGGGACCTTCTGGTGGCCTTCCAGGATCTGAAGGAGGCTCCAAGAAAGCTGGGGAGGGACTTTTTAGAGAGTCAAAGTAGTCTGAAATATAACCAATCTCAAACATTAATACCAACAAAAGTTATAGTCTACCCATGGAATATTCCTTCCTATTGCCCCTGGCTTGGTGAATTCTTAGACACTCATGGGTCATTGTATTTAAACACCAAGTGAGTATTGCCAGTGGCAGCTGTAACATATTCTTTCAACCATGCTTCACTTCTCCTGCCTTGGGCCCTGCAGCTTCTCCACCCCATCCACAGAGGTCACCGGCCACCAGAAGCTGCCAACCCTTTGGCCCCAGAGCTCTTCTTCACCCAACCCTTTGACATCACAGGATCATTCTCAGGCACCAAGTCTCAGCACCTCCTGGCCTCCCACCTCTTCCCAGGCTTTCTGTTCCCTGCTCTGCAGAATCAGACATTTCTCTATTCACCAACCATTAGGACACTCTCAAACCATGTAGGATGTTAGATGACACAGGGGTGATGAAGCTGGAAAATGCTCAAGGCTAGAGAGGTTAAAATTTAACATTTCTAGCTCAAGTTAAAGGCCCAAACAACAGGACCCCAGAACTATGATCTCTTAGGCAAGTTGGACATCTTGGCTCTGCAATGGCTGGACCCAGGCACCAGCACCATTTATTTTCCTGGGAAAATAAATTTATTTTCTCAGCACTTGAGCAAATCTTTGAATTGTTCCTGACCTGAACCCCAGCTCATCATTGACCTAGGTAGAGATGTCCCTGCTTGTGTAGGGAGGCTGGACAAGATGACCTCTAGAGGTCCCTTCCAGCCTCAAACATTCTATGATTCTATGATTTACTGTGCCTTCATTCCTTGTCCCACTGCCTGAGATCTGGATACAAGCCCAGCTCTCAGCTACCAGAGCCCTCTGAGCAGCTTTGACTTCACCCTTTGATTAAAATATTACTTCCCCAGTGGCAATGTCCTTGAGAACGATGTACCCAGCACTCAGTAGTAGGGAAAGGAGAATGTGATGGGAAAAACCTGGATAAAAGGGTTTTAAAACTGGATAAAAATGGATAAAAGGATCCATTATGAATTTCTCAGTCGCAAAAAATCTCCTACTAATTATCTGCTACTCATTTGAATACACTAGAGAGGACAATTGCACTTTTGGGAAGCAATCCTAGCTGCTTGCACAGATAGTGACCTGAAATCCTCAGCTATGTTCCTAATCCTGCATGAAGATCATTTCTTCCAGTGCAGATCACAAGATCAGCCCTCAAATTAACCAAATTTTAGCCAAACTAAAAATAGAAATGGGAAATAAGAGTTGAAGAGTGTAAGACACAAGGGAATTATATTCAGATGATATGTGAAGAGAAATAAGAGGGTATCTGAGTAGAAAGAAGGACAATGTGCTCTAACAAGTAAAGAATTAAGGGAAAGAAAAACAAGTCAAAATAAAAATGGGGGGAAACAGAAGAGGGAAAAAAACAGAAAGCTTTTTTCTGTTTTCAAATCCACCTCCTTTTTTTTTTTTGACAGAGAGACTTCTGATTTCCATGGGTGTAAAGTTATGGAAGGACAAAGCCTGGGAGGTTCATTCCATCTCATTACAAGCACAATTAGGTACCTCTCTCCTATTATCTCATATTTTCTATAGTCCTGGACCTTCCTAGGCAGAGTTTTTTCCTCATTCATATAGTACAGTTAGAAATATGTCATTTGAATAATGGAGAGTTAAACTTAGGTTTTAAGCATCTCCCATCATTTTGGAATAAGAATTCTTGGGCATCGTAATTTCTCTTGCTAATATTATTCAGAATCCATTTTTGTTTTCTTATCAGAGCTATTTAAAATCATGAACTTCCCCGTGTGATAATTTACCTCGGAACACTTTTATTTCTCCTTTAAGGTTTTTATTATTAATGAAAATGCATTTTTTATAGCACAGAATGCTGATACCTTTACTTAGACAGACGGTCGGAAAGTGTCATTTGATCATCTAATGACCTCTGGTGGATGAATCTAATTGACTCACAAACACATCATGTTTCACACTGGGTTTAACTTGTACTGATTGCATTACTACAGGGCTCTGCTTCTCCATGCAGGAATATCCAGGCTGCAAAAATAACCCTATCCCAAACCAGGGAGAAAAGTCACATGCCTCAAAATGTCTCAGGAGCTGACACCGATAAAAAAAGCTCTAAGAATAAATGCTCATCAGGCCTAACTTTGCTCAATTTTCTTCTTGTGATCCCAGAAGTTCTTTCTCTTGTGGATTTGGACACAAAAGACAGATACGTGGCCTCTATGGTTGAAGCTCTTTCCCCCCCTGCACCCCTCTCTAGCTCTATTTTTACACTACACACTGAGAATCTCATTACCCACCCACCCTCCCCTTCTAGAAACATTTAAAATGTCTCATTTCAAAATAGAATGAGTTGAATTTCACTCAAAACTACATTTTTTCCTGCAAACTCTCTGTGGTCTCTGGTTCCCCTGGAAGGCAAGAACTTAGAAAGCAAAGGGAGGGTAGCTCAGCAACATTCAATCTTCTTGTGAAATGTTTTTAAAAGGTGAGATACGTGGATGAGCAGTGAAATAGTTAAATGAACAAGTCTCAGCCTGCAGATCTGCATGTAGAATAAGACCCTGTTTATGAGAAGTGCACTTAAAGTGAGGTTTTAGGAACCCCACATTAATGCTCTGGTGTCTTCAGGTCCTTTTACGGGTCTTTTCTGCCTCTAATTTGGGGGAACACACACGTTGTGCCCATCATCTCCACTAAAACTGTGTAAAACTATAGGAAAACCAGTGTGGATTTACACCAGTGTAATGGGGCCATGGTTCTGAGGTTACTTATGTGCAGGCACAAGAGGGAGAGCAGGAGAGAGAGGGTTATTGGTTACACCATTATTACTATATTGGTTACACCAGTATAATATTCCACCAACATTATATTGGTTACACCATTATTATTGAATAATAAGGGAACCCACTAGAGGTGTCCTTGCAAAACTATACTGAAGAATGTGTGAGCATCTATCACTACATAAAAGGAATCAAATTAATGACAAAAATAGTCAAGCAAGAAGAAGTCCTTTCCAGTTACACTTTTGTCTGCTAAGTATTTGAGGAGCCTGGAGAAGGTTTTGACCCTCTAAGGGATTCCTAAGTATTTCTAAAATGTAGGGCTATAAAGAACAAACAATAAAAAAAGGGGAAGGGGAAAGGGAAAGAAAAGGGAAAGGGAAAGGGAAAGGAAAAGGAAAAGGAAAAGGAAAAGGAAAAGGAAAAGGAAAAGGAAAAGGAAAAGGAAAAGGAAAAGGAAAAGGAAAAGGAAAAGGAAAAGGAAAAGGAAAAGGAAAAAAAAGAAGGAGAAGGAGAAAAAGAAGGAAAAGGAAAGGAAAAGGAAAAGAAGGAGGAGGAGAAGGGAAAGGAGAAGGAAAAAGAGAAGGAAAAGATAAAAAGAATAGAACAAGGAGAAAAAGAAAAGAAAAAGGAAAAAAAGGAAAAGAAAAAGAAAAAAAGAGAAAAAAGAAAAGGAAGAGAAAAATAAAATGAAAAAGAAACAGAAAAAAAAGAAAAAGAAAAAGAAAAAGAAGAAAAGAAAAAGAAAAGAAAAAGAAAAAGAAAAGAAGAGAAAAAGAAAAAGGAAAAGAAAAAGAAAAAGAAGAAGAAAAAGAAAAAAGATAAAGAAAAAGAAGAAAAAGAAAGAAAGAAAAAGAAAACCTGTGGTCCTTCTTTGTGTTTATAGTGAGATTCCTTTACTTCATTCAATCTGTAAGAGAAATCCTTGAAAAGGCTGCAAAAATACATCCCCAGCTTTAATGTGTTTTTATTTTTAACTGTGGGAGCATGTAAAGTGTGTCTGTCCCCAGCTCTGCCAGCAGTCATATTTTATTAATCCTCCTTTTCTTCTATGTTTCTACCAAATATTCTTTGTTACCTGAATGTGGGTTATGCTTACAAGGGGTGTTGTTAAGGTGCAAATGCTGATAGATATTGTGTGTGTTTGCTGCTGGTGGTGTAACCTTGTGGGTAACAGCACAAGATGGGTCCTAAAAGCTTCTATATCTTCTAAAGAGCTTCTTCACTTCATGCAGAGACCTTTTTGTTCAGGACTCCACACAGGACACTATCCCGAACCCCTGTAGAATCATCTGAAGGGTGGGTGCTGTGCTTTTACCTTTGCCTTTAAAGGTCTCAGATGCAATTTTGCTCAAAACTAGAGGTGGGGAGATTGAGATAAGACGTTAGGAAGAAGTTCTTGCCCAGGAGGGTGGGGAGGCACTGGCACAGGTTGCCCAGAGGTGGTGGAAGCCCCATGCCTGGACATTTTGAAGGCCAGTGTGGCTGGGGCTGTAAGCAACTGATGTAGTGGGAGGTGTCCCTGGCCATGGAACTAGATGATCTTTGAGATCCCTTCCGACCCTGACAATTCTATGATTCTATGAATTTCCACCTTCTCTTTAAACCTTGAGTTATCAGACTGAACTACAAAGGCAATGGAGGTTTTTATGAACAAAAAATAATGTTCTGCACCCTCCCACTATCCTCTGTATTTTTATAGCCCTTCTACAAACCAAGTTTCATCCTGGCTATATCTGTCCCAAAATAGACGGGACATCCTGCGTGGAGCAAATCCTTCCCTCATCTCAATTACTTGTCTCTCTGTTCCTTGTTTTTTTTTCCTGCATGCAGCCCTGGCACCAGCATAAGACTCTCTTGGACAGCAAACAAAATCCTTTAACAATTCCACCAACCTCGAAGCCTCGCTGGGGAGGAAACGGGAAACCTCTTCCCCTCCACTCTTGCTACCAGCAGCTGAATCAATGGAGGTCATTATATTCCTAGCCCAAGAGGTCAAGGGGTCAGGAAAGAGCAGCTTTGTTGAGGAGTTGCTCCCGCCTGATATTAAGGATTTGAACAATGAAAACAGAGCCGGCTTGTGAGAACCCATGTGAGATTATTTAAGGCAAGATAAAGTCATTTTAATCGTCGCTGTTGCAAAGTGGGCTTTGGATCATGGAGGGCACCCCCTCTAGTGAGATCTCTGGATAGGATTAGTGCTCTGAGTGGGGCAGGAGGAGGGAGCAGGAGCCACACGAAGACAGAGCTGCCAGAGCCCTGGGCGGTGAAAATTCACCTCCAGGGGTGTCGATGGATCACCAGGTGACACCATTTTTTGACCCCCAAAAGTCCCTTCGTATCAAAGGGCAAGATTGATGAGAAAGGAGGACTTAAGATGAGGCTTTAGCCAACTCCAGGAAACTTCTAAATTGTCCTGAGGAAATGGTGATGATACCTTAGGCCAGAACAGTCACTCTTGGGGCATTAGGAGAGGAAGTTGTGATTCCTTTTATTCCTTTAATTACCTGCCTTGCTTTCCCAGGCTGAGGGACCTGCTCCTGCAGCAAGCAGAGACCTGCTCCTCTCAGAGGTCCACCTCTGTCCTGGCATCACTCCTGGACAACTGAATCACTTGGAAAGACTTTTCCCTTTCCTTTCCTTTCCTTTCCTTTCCTTTTTCCTTCCCTTCCCTTCTCTTTTTCCCCTTTTCCNTTTCCTTTCCTTTCCTTTCCTTTCCTTTCCTTTCCTTTCCTTTCCTTTCCTTTCCTTTCCTTTCCTTTCCTTTCCTTTCCTTTCCTTTCCTTTCCTTTCCTTTTTCCTTCCCTTCCCTTCCCTTTTTCCCCTTTTCCCTTCTCTTTTCTTCTCCCTTCTCTTTTCCCTTTTCCCTTTTCCCTTTTCCCTTCCCTTTCCTCTTCCTTTTATTCCATCTTCTTTTAAAATTAGAACCAACTTAAACTGCAAGCCAGAAAAATCACTTCAAGTGAAAGGGAGATAATTTTTTGCCCCCACCTATTTCAGAAGCCTCAGAACTGGACTTTTCAAACATTTTCTGGGGGTTTGCAAATTGCAGTGGCTGAGGTGAGCGTGTTGGAAGCAATCTTCCCAGGAATACCTCCAGTTTGAGTCACTGGCATTTTACAATAACAATAAAAATGAAAACCATTTCCTCAATAATTCCCAGCTTCCTCTCATCGGGATTCCTTTGACTTGCTACCAAAGTCGGAGGGAAGTTTCGTGACCTTATGACAAGATTGTGTGAGCTTGATGGTGCTTGGGTTTTTCTCCTCATCTGGAAAACAAGTGGATTTGCTCTCACATAACTCTTTGGAAGCTTGTTGTGGAGGATGCAGAGGAAACCCTGGATTCATCCCATATTTCTTTTGGTCTCAAACAAAATCAACCTTCATCACTGAGCCCATGTTGGTGCCTCATCTCTCTCCATTCACTTGCCTTTGACCTGTTCATTTTCCCTTTGATGTGTCCCACTAAGATGCCCTAAATTGTTGTATGTCCAAACTGAGGGTCCACCTTCCTAAAATTCCTGTCCTAAACTTGTGTGTGGCCACAACCTGTGGTAGATGAGAGGTGAGATCATGATGGTGTAGCACATGTACTTTCTATTCCTGCCGTTCAGCTGTAAACTGGGAATTTATTCTTCCATCGCAGGGCTGGTCATATGTCAAAGCTCCATGTCAACGTGAAGTCAAATAATTTGAGGAGGCCCCATCCCTGGAGTCCTTCAAGGTGAGGCTTGATGGGGCTTTGAGCAGCCTGCCCTAAATAGAGATGTCCCTACTTGTGTAGGAAGGTTGGACCAGATGAGCTCTAGAGGTCCCTTCCAGCCTCAAACATTCTATGATTCTATGGCTTAGAAGAAGTTGCCTTGATTTTGTTACAACGGTTGCTAAATTCCTGGAGGAAACAAGAAATTAAGAAGGTGTTTTCTTGATGGTTTCTTTCCACTATTGAGTTTCCTCGAGGAGGATCATCCAGTGGTTACGTGAAGCTAAAATTATTTGGAAGCTCTGAGGACCCAAAATCAGAAGTTCCTTCTGGAAATCCCCTTCGAGCTCTGATTTGTATCATCACCTTTAAAAATATTGTCCCTGGTGCCAGTAGAATTGGCTCTTTTGCATATCAGGCTCTGATCCACCAAACATGCAAAAGTTACACGTGTTTTGTTGTAGTGAAGGGATAAAAACCCAGAGATGTTAAAAGATATCAGCTGTCAATTTAATCCCAATCAGAAACCACCACCACAATCCCTGTTCTTTGTTTCACTTCCTAAAATTCCTCTAATTATATGCAATTCCCTATTATGCTGGGAAATTGGTTCTCCTAGACAAAGAATCTGATTTTTTTAATATTTTTTTTTTCCTAACTGTACAAAATCTGCAATCTGAAAAAAATGAAAGTGAGCAGTTTGAGTGTGGAGAAAAATGAGGCTACAGCTGTAGGATTTTGTTCTGCTCTTAGTATCAAATCACAGAACCCATTACATTATTTATCCTACAGGCAGGGCTGCAAACACTGAGGACAATTGCATACCCTAGGAAAAGAAATGTGTGCTTTTTAATTGCCCCTGATTTCAACAACCCTTAATTTCATTAGTCTCTCTTTCTTTTTTTAAATATGGGAAGTCAAACCAGTTTATTTTAAAGCGTGGATATGAACCACTGATTTTTTTAGAAATCCTAAAGACTGTGCATTATTCTATATATAAAATTATATCTCTGCATGTGCATATATACAGACACACAGAAAAAAAAATAATTTATATAATTTATATATATTTATTTATATA
>VYZX01032236.1:0-15409 GCA_013401335.1 Brachypteracias leptosomus
ATCAGCTCAGACAGACCCACTAATTTATTCAACCTTAAACTGATTTTAGTGGCACTGCTAGATTTTCACTGAATTACTAAACCTCCACTATTCTGAACTCATTTTTTGCCTAGTCTGAAATTTGTTGTTCTTGGTTTTTTAAAGATTCTAGAATATTAAAGCCCAAATCTTAACTCTTGGTTTAGTGTGAACATAGTAACAATCTAGAGAATTCTGTTACTCATTTTATTTTTGAAAAACCCAGTAATTATAGTCCTAAATGTAGCTTGGGGTTGTCTACCTATATGTTTGCACTGTATTCCTATAGCTTTAGTTTAACTAAGTCATAAGACCTTATCATGCTCCGCAACTATCTGAAAGGAGGTTGTAGTGAGGTGGGGGTCAGTTTATTGTCCCAAGTAATAAGCAATAAGACAAGAGGAAATGGCTTCAGTTTGCACCAGGGGAGGTTTATGTTGGATATGAGGAAAAAATTGTTCATAGAAAGGGTTGTAAAGCACTGGAACAGGCTGCCCAGGAAAGGGGTGCAGTCACCATTGTTGGAGGGATTTAAAAGGCGTATGGATGTGGTGTTTAGGGACATGGTTTATTGATCATCTGACAGTGCTGTGTTAACAGTTGGACCTGATGATCTTAAAGGTCTCTTCCAACCAAAATGATTCTATGATTCTATTATCCTTACCATATTCCTAGACAAAATGACAATCAAATGGCTTTCCTAACATGGGCATGGAAGAATTGAACCACCAGTGATCTGGCTTGTTGGGTCCACTTCTTAAAAGTTTATTTTTAGTGTAAAAACTTCTAATCATTAAAGGCAAACCATATCTCTTGGTTTCAATGAGCCTCAGTAACACCACCTGGGACATTATTCAGCATTTTCTGATGAAGAATTTCCTTCTCTAATCTGCTTTCCCATGGCACTACTGCTGTCACCTTACAGCTTCTACTTTATTAAACCCTAATTCAAACCAAAGGCCTCCACTAGTTTCAGTGATGTTCTCTAAAGGTCATTGCCAATTTTCACTACTGAGTAAGCCAATAGCTAGTATCTCAAGTTTCCTTGAGATCTGTTTTATGTTTACTTTTTGATTAGCTTTCAAATAAACATTCTCATTATTATTAGGTAGTTTACTAAGCTTTAGCTTCATGATACTCAATGGAAAGATGTTCCTGGGTCTGTCCCTCAGCAAGTTGAGTTTGCTGTCTCAAAATAACTTCATGTCTCACTTCAAAGAATACTTTTCCACCCTGATAGTTAGGTTAGTTACTTAGTCCTAACTTGAATCCCAGACTCTGGATTTTAAGTGGGATTAATGAAATCTAATGAAATTTTTTATTTTCTCACTGAGAAATGTAATCAACACTGCCTTAAAATAACATTTTAGTTTCGTTTTTAATTTTTTTTTTACTTACTTCTATTTATTTACTTTTAATCTACCAGCTAGATACTTAATCAAAACTAGGCATCCCTGCAAATTCAGTGGAGAAAACCTCTCCAGGCAGACAGAGACACACACACACAAAACTACCTGATCAGCACTTTTAGGACAAAACTCTCATGATAAACTTTTTAGTTCATTGACTTTCACAGCTGCAAGATCTAAATGTTCTTAAACTGTCCATAGTCCCAAGATAGCAGCCAAGATATCTGGATATGTGAAAGACTTAAACAATTACTTGATCAAACTCTGTTGCCTTGAATTTCGGCACTAAACATGGTGCAAAACTCACTGCCACGAAAGCTCTAAATTAACACAGGTGGTATATTAAAGAACAGAACAATAGATCAGATCCTGTTGCTAGGAATTCTGTGCCTTTTCTTGCCATACCAGCAACAAACCCACAGTTTTATGTGAACAATCTGGGATCACCTAGAGATGACAGAAGTAAAGAACTGAGACACACAGGTTTAAAAAGTAGAAAAAATGGTTTTCACAGTAAGATTTATACTTTAGCATTCTGCAACTCCTTCCAGCTTATTCTTTGTCCAGATGAGCTCTGATATTGCTAAACCAAACCTTCACTAACAAAGATATCGCAGTATCTGGCTTCAATGTCCTTGAATGCAAGTTAGAAGTTCATGATAAACCATTTCAGCATTAGAAATATAGTTTATGCTTACATTTTATTTCTTCTTAAGTCTTTCAAAACAAAGGTGAAAAATAATTTCATAGGAGATTTGGGGGTTTTATCCCATATCTTTATCTTGAACTACCCTATCTTACTCTTTTCAGTGCTTTATTCTATGGATTAAAATAAATCTGAGTGACTAATCTGATAAAGGTGATCTAACACACAGAATTAAGACTTAAAAGAAAATATGCAGCATACTATTTAGGTATATAAGAGCATGACAAGTAGTTATTTTAAACCATTTTCATATTAATTACTTTGTATATTTTATTGTATATGAGCATTCCTACAGCAAAGAAGAATTACAACCTTCAGCTCCATTTGACCTTCAGTTTGTATGCATGTGTGCCACTGTGATGTCATTGTGAGATGACCTCAAGTACTTGTAAGCATGCAAAAGGTATAACCGAGACTTTGTTACATGCCTGGAAAGAGTCTGAAGTTCTCAGATGTAAGTGTGCATTTAATCTTCATATCTATCCATACTGGTAAGTCATACTTTGAAAAAGCAAACTTGTAACTTTCAAGAGTTACAATTATTACACAACCCACAATTAATGGAAAAGTTCTGAGATCCCAAGGAAAAAAACGTGCTTAATATTTAAGAAAGCATGATATATTACATAGGTGATGTTTGAGATGACACAGCAATGGTTAGGTTTATACCAAAAAAAGTTACAAATTGGATTCAACAAACAGAGCACTTCTGTCAAAATGCATCTCATCAAATAAACTATAAGTTTTTTAAAAGAAAACTTTTTAAAGAAAGTAAATATTGTATGAAAAGTTTAATGCTGTGAATTGCCCAATTTTCTATCCCTATACAATTTGTTGCAGTATGGGGGTTGTTGTCCTTTTGTTTATATTTACTTATCTGTCTTGCTACAAATTTTTTGAATGAGCAGGTCATCAGATAATATAGTCTGTACTTTGAGGCACCTGAACAGAGGAAGGAGAAAATTGAACTCCATGGGCTGGTGCCAGAAAGAATAGCAAATAGGTATAAGGACATTTCCAAATTACAAAAAAGGGTTTACTTTGGAAAGTAATGGCAATCAAAAATCTCATCATGCTGCATTCTAAAACAGGCACAAACTGGAACACAGAAAGTTCTATCTAAACATAACTTTCTTACTGTGAGGGTGACAGAGTACTGGAACAGGCTGTCCAGAGAGGTTATGGAGTCTCCTTCTCTGGAGAGATTAAAACCCCACCTGGACACGTTCCTGTGTAACCTGCCCTAGGTGAACCTGCTTTGGCAGACAGGTTGGACTAGATCATCTTCAAAGGTCTCTTTCAGTTGCTACCATTCTGTGATTCTGTGATCTAAATGCATAGTAACCCTGCAATCCTACTTCAATTAGGCAGCAGAAGGTAAAAGGTTGTAGAGTGTTTGCCTTTTGTTAGTACTATTGCTCCTGGCATTTCTAAGAGGAGCTCTGTGTTGTGCTGCCTGAGAAATAACACTTAACAAATCCAAAGTATTCTATTTGATGAATAAAGGGCTAGATTATATTCTCTCAATGAGTAAAGAAAGGTTTCCTTAATTTTCCTCACTCTGCAGGATGGAAAGAACTTGTACCTTCACCAATCACAAGATATGGAAAAGTCCCTAAAAGATTGATATTACAAACCTGGAACAAGTCCAAGTCCTGTTAGTATTTCATTAACCTTTAGAGTAAAGCAATTCAGAAACTAAGTTGTGGTTTCTGCAGCTTTTTCTATCAGCCTGTCCTAAGATAGTTCATTTGTCTTTCTTGTAGACAAAGCCTTTGTCAAACAAAGACTCAGTTGATTAGAAACAGAAGATAAATCATCTCTGAAAGCTGTTAACTACTTTTATATTATGTATTTGCACTTCTACCAAATTGTTCAGAATAAACCTTTAATATTCCTTTCCATGCTGCTGAGGCAAAGTCCCATTAAGATATACAGAATCCCTTCTTTCTGCTTTTGCCATTCAACAGGGCCTTCAAGATCAACTATCACAAAAGGAAGGCAGTTTCTAGTCTGAGTGAAGTCTTCTTTAGGAGAGATGCTTAGAATCTTTTCCAAGAAAGCAACTCCTTACAGAGGACTTGAGATTGAGTTATCATCCATTGGATTCTTTTTTATGTGTTTTGCATTATTCTGATTTGAAAAGTTTTTTCCTACTTCTTCTTTGGCTTAACAGGTCCTTTAAAATTCATTATAGAGAAGAACAAAAGAATGCAGCTAAGCACAACTATGCTAAAACTTCCCACCAGAGGAGCGTTCAGAGGTGAATTGATCTCAGTTAGTGTCTTGCACATTTCTGTACTGCCCAAGTGCTCTCATCCTTTCTTTTCTTTCTAAGGAAGTGTATAAAAAAACCACATCAGAGAATACTACCACTAGCAGTAATCGTTACTACTAAAGCATGCCATTTTCATTAAGCATTAATCTCAGAAGAACATAGTTCTATTAACCTCATATTCCAAAGTAACAGAACTCAAAAGTAATTAAAAATGCACCTTTATTGTTAGTCCTATTCTTCCCATTAATCACTGTAGGTAAAGCAAAAAGAGATTTCAACCAGTAGGAGGAAGGGGTCAGATAAGAGAATATTTTAAACATTCAGATACTTTGAAATAACTTCAAGAAGATAAGTTTAATCTTAGAAAACTAAAAATGGTCTATTAAACTGATAGAATCACCAAAGATTCACTCTGAGATATCCTAGGTAATGAAAGAGTAAGTAAATGCAAGTATGGAGTCTTTCTTTAAAAGGAGTTAGAACTTAGATAATTAACTTAATTGAAATCCCTGGAAACATTCAAGAGTAAATAAGCTATTAGTAGGCAAATGAAACAAGCAACATTGAGATGAGTTACAGCAGAAATAGACCGAGTTTAAAAAAAAGAAAAGCCAAATGGAGGTAGTTTTCTTACACAAGATTCTGATAAATCTGGGAGTATGTGGCCTGGAGAAAAGAAGGGTTCAGGAGGATCTGAGCCATGTATATAAAAATCTGGTGAGGGTGGAGCCACACTATTCTCTGTGATGTCCACTGACAAGACAAGAGTCAACAGGCACAAGCTGGAACATATGAAATTCTGCTTATTCTCTTTACCATGTAGACAGTTGAACACTAGCACAGGTTGCCAAGAGAAGTGGAGTCTGTTTTTGAATGCACTCAAGCTCACCTAGACACAGCCCTGCACAACTTGCTGTGGCTGACCCTGCTCTGAGCAAGGCTGGGACTGAGTGATCTGCACAGGCACTGGCCAGTCTCAGTCACATTGTGGTCCTTTGATCTGATAGGATAATAGGTTTTATGAATTTTAGTAAGGTTTCTGAAGTTAGTTCCTGTGACATTTTCATGAAGAGATTAAAACAACACAAACTTAGTAGAAATATTTTAACATGTGCACAGACAGATTCAGTACTTCCACATTCATCACGAAAAATCATTAATGTTTCACTTAAACAATGGATAGACTTATTTAATGGGATTCTGCAGAGGCTTGATTTGAGCCTGCACCTACTCCCTATCTCACAGATGAATTGAATATAAGACAAGAGGATGTTCTTACTATATATGAAAATTTATTGATATAAAATGTAAATACATTTGCATGTAATACATTCTATGTAAATATACTTGCATTCTGTATTCAAAAGGAACATGAGCAAGGCTAGAAGATTAAAACTGCAATTCCAAAAGATGTTGACAGCTTAGAGAAACAACATTAAACTAAGATTTCATTCATTAGAAGTTCATGGTAGTCCCTCAGAGAGAAGCAAACTGTCTAGGAAGGAATCCTTCAGGAAAGAAACTGATAGATTATATATGACTGTGAGATGAACACTAGCTAGCAAAGACCTGCTCTTAGGTAATGTAAACATTAAGTTGGAAAGTATAAGTAGGAGTACAGAATGAAAGATAAATGAACTATCTCTTCCTCTCTGCTCTGAATTGGTAGCACCTAACATAAAGCATTACAGTCATTGATTTTGAAGGAAAAAAACATTCTCTTTTTAATTTCTATGATAACCTGATCAACAACATCAGTATAATTATTCACTTTCCTTAACCATGCAAATATGGAAAGTATGAACTCACCAATAATGGGTTTAGTATTCAAACAATTCCTTCCTAAAATCTTCTGTGGTGAAAATGTAAGTCTTTTAATATTGCCTGTGATGTCCATGTTCTGAGCCTCTATAAGAATAATGAATTCTGTAATATAAGATCTGTATCTTTGCCCTTATAATGATGCTACATGGATGGGACTCGAGAGCCTTTATGTTTAATAATCACTTATTGCTAGTCAGTTTTGCATGCAATCATGACAAATTTTGTGGTAAGAAAGGGGAAAAAAGTGCTTTCTGGAAAGTATTAAATAAACACTTTCTAACCTAAAAAAAAAAGTTTTTTTCTAAAGATATATTTGTAATTCACTGCAGGATATCTTTTAGTAATTTTTTAGACCACAGAAAGCATTGTTTAGCTGCTAATAACAGTGGAAATATGAGGAAAAATCAAAGCATTTCTATCTTCTTGCATATTTTAGCTCAATTGTCTCATCCTAAGATAAAAAAAATAAACAGCTTTTGATCACATGTTGATGCATAAACTCAGGAGAATTTACCAAAACTTCAGAGAGAAGAAATAAAGTTTAACATATACATGATACTGTTGCATATGGTAGCAGGGGAGTGGCTTCAGTGGTCTAAGAATTCTTTTTTACTCTTGTATTTCTGTGTGGTAAATTTGCCACATTTCCATTCTTCAATTTTCTGCTTAAAACTATGATTTAAAAACTTTGAAGTTCTAACTGTACATTAAAAAAAAAAAAAAAAAGTTAACCTAATAATCTACACCAAAATGGAAAAACACTTTCTACCATATAATTTTTCTAAAATTTTAATGTTGGCTACTGAAATATTTGGCTTTTCTGTTATCCTGTTCCTTATTTCCTTCAGCATCCACCACCAAATAATTCAGAAACTGGTACAGATGGCTCTGAAAGAATTGGTAACCCATCGTTCGGTGGAAAAGAGCAGGACAGCATTGAACTGAACAATATCATCATTAGAACCTCTGGATACAAACACTCCTTTTGTCCCCATACACTCCACACAGTGCTGCCCAATAATGGACAAAATTAAATCATGATGAGACAGTGTTATGCTGACAAAACAAAATCCTTAGATTTTGTACAATGAAACTTCACTCTTACTGGAGACTAAGGTGAGATAGTTTCCTGCATTTCCAGTCTTAAATTTTCTGATTATGATGTCAAATCTGCTTAAGTAGTCTCTTAAATAATGTAAGAAGCAGAATATACTCAAAATTGATATATAAGCCCTCCAGTTACAAATGCCCAATAAAGAATTTTGAGTCCTCACAGTTTAGGATCTCATTATCACATAACCCACGTGTGGTGGGCTTACCTTGGCTGGGTGTCCGGTGCCCACCCCTAGTCCCTCTATCACTCCCCCCGCCCCCCAAAGCTCGGTCAGCAAGGCAAGCAGGGAGAGAGCAAGATGGAAAAGAAGAAGAACCCGTGGGTTATGATAAGAAGCAGTTTTAATAAACAGCAGAGAAAGCAAGGCCGCGCGCACGCGAAGCAGAAGCAAACAAAGCCGTTACTCTCTACTTCCCATCTGCAGGTGATGTCGGGCCTGTCCCGGGAAGCAGGGTTCCAGAACGTGTACCGGTTGCTCGGAGGACAAACGTCTTCCCCCTCAATCCCCCCATCCTCCTCCCTTTATTGTTGAGCTGACGTCATATGGTATGGAATATCCTATTGGTCAGCTCGGGTCAGCTGTCCAGGTTGTATCCCCTCCCAGATCTTGCCCCCCCGTACCTTTGTCGCTGTGTGAGCGCTGATAACACACACCCATGTTATGACTATCAACACCCTCTGGATCCCAGTACTGCAGCATGAAGGCTGTATGGGGAAAATCAGCTCAGACAGACCCACTACACCACGCTCCCCTATATTGTCTACAAGGGGTTTTTGCTTTCTGCAGAGCAGTCCATAAAGCCAAGAGTTTCACATAGAATAGCTCAGCCACAACCACTCCTTCTCAAATAGTAAGCTTTCCAGATGTGAGACAATTACTTTAGTAAGACCTCAGGCAAGGATTGTGATTATTTGAAAATTTTTGATAGTTTAAATAGTTAACATGCCTCCTCTCCAAGGACAGTTATTGAGGACAGTATGCCAGAAGATTCTAACCAGACCTGACTCATTGACATAGGTGTTTCCAATACACATATTTATCTAGACTATTTTCAAATAAGATAAACCCTTTCCAAGAACAAGCCACTTTTGCTGATCTTTATGGTACACCTGAATTCCAACCAACAAAGAAAGAAACCAAAGAAGATTTTAAGCAAGTATTTTTGACATCTCAAAAAAAAAATCTTGCTCTACAATTTGATCTATTCTCACTTTTTCAAGTATTGTCATATGTTACTTTTAATTCTGAAGATGTAGATTTCTTGTAAAGAATAACATAAATATAAAATACAGTAATACAGTTTAGTCTCACAAATAAGTAAAGAAAGGATTGTGTTCACTTTTTCTTCTCTGAAGACTTACTTGTGGGAATTCAAAACCTACTGATGTACTGCCAATAGAAATTAGAAATATCTAATAAAATGGGCTTTGTGAGCACAGACCAGCTGCTGAAGCTCTGTAATATAGTCAGAATCAGCAAGGATGTAGAATAAAGCAGCTGTGCTTTTCAGGTTTTTTAACTCAGCTATTGCTGTTATCATCTGTAACAGAGGAAACAAGCACAGGCACCATCTGAGTTTCTACAACACAACTGTTTGCTTGATTCTCTCTTCCCTCTCTCTGAAACTACTCTACATGCCTCATGGAAAGGTGGGGGCAGAGCATGTTCTATTTCGTTGCTTCTATTCTACACTTAGTTTCCTTTCCCTATTACACAGAAATAGAGGAAGCAACAATTTATTTATTTTTTTTTCCTGATAGCAAGGGAAAACGTACTTATTTGTAACATTCATCAGCATCTGTGCATTTTGTGAGTCACATAGGGAGCTGTTTTGGATCCCTATGTGATTCAATTCCATCTCAAAGTTAAAATGAGTTACCAAAAAGAGAAAGAAGAATATTGTGATTTTTTTTTTAAATCTAGAAATCCTATCTACAGCTAAACAAACTAGAAAGAATGTTCTATAAACAATAACAAGGAATTTATACTTGAGAAAAAATTCTGAAATGAGCCTCTTTGTAAGGACACTAATCATTCCTAGTGATAAAAAGAGCCATCTGAGATAAAGCACTGGAAAGTCTGTCCATGTTATGGTCCTGAATGCTAATGAGCATTGCTTTACATAGAGGACAGTGCTGAACTTCAGAAATTAAGCAAATGATTCCTCTCCATCGCTGCTGACAAATATTTCAGCCATAAGACCTGATTAAGTACTAATTGCTACCCAGCAATTAATGCTTTCTGTGGCATCTTGAGATGAAAATGAGAATGTGTAACCAACCAGGAAATTCACTAGCCTAGCAATGACCTGTTCAGAGAATCTGATGGACATTTAGTGATACTTTTTAACTGTTTTCATGCTGTAATATTTTTTAAATTCACATAATCTAAATGAAAGATTCTGCAACAGAAAAAACATACCTGATTGATTTGTTTAGAATTTCCACAAACTAAATGTCAGTCTAATTTAGCTTATTGTTTTGTGGAATATTTAGGCATGTGTAGCATAATATGAATCAATATCGCTTGAAGAAGAAACATTGATAAACCACTTTTTGGAATATGTATTTATTAAAAATTCTGTCACACAAGTGGATCCAAATAACATTTAAACTCAAAATGTGAGACCTTTAATGAGTAGGTCAAATTACCTACTGCAGATAATTCATCTGACAAGTGTAATTCACTTCTTTGTTCATAAATTGTTCATTAATCGACCTCAATTATATATACATAAGTTGGAAAAGATTCATGAGTGATTATAAATAGATATTAAACATCCATGGACGTATCTTGAACAGATTATGCAAACAAATTTTGGCTGCTTAGTCATTTGCATAATAGTGCCTCCATCTGTTCCAGGCATTTCAGTTGGTTACTTGGAACATGGGGTTATTGTTTCTGCTTTCCCATAAGAGGACAGGAAGCTGATGTAAGCCAATAAAAGAAGAGAGGAAACCACAAATATTTTTGTCCATTACAGAATAATCTGCTTCTATCATACTCTAATATAAGAAACCATAGTTCTCTGAGCACTTCAATGTCTATCTTTAAAATTAACAGAGCAAAAATACCTGTATCTAAACATTATGGAAGCATGAGAATGTTTATTTAGAAACTTTTAAAAATCTGAATCTATTCTACAGCACAAATCACAACACAGTTCATTTTCATTACATTCTTTTCATCCTTAGTAACAGCATCAAATTTCCCTGCTTGCTCATCTCTTTCCTTATTGTTATGAAGAACAGTATTTCATGACACTCTGTTACGTGCTGTTTGGTTATAATCCTCCCTTTCTTCATTGGAAAAAAATGTACATAGCAAAATGTACATAGATTTAACTTCTCAAGACAGTGTGTAGAATAGTGGATTTCCTACTTTTCTAAAGCTGATTCTTCTCTGGATTTAATGTTTTGATGTTAATCAGTTTCAGTTTGTAATTCCTATTTTATGTATTTGTGAGGATAAAATGTCTTCCCAGGAAAGTCCTGTATGTATTGAACTGGTTTGACAACATTTTCCTCCAACCCTGATCTTAACTGCCAACCTTAAAATTTGACTTCCATAGAGAAAGATATCACTTATATTTCCTGTAAAGCTAAGAGAAGAAAAACCTCCACCTGTTCTGTCAAAATCACTTTGAAAAGGAGACAAAGAATCGGAAAATGTCTTTCTGAGGAAAAGACTGCCAATTTATTGTCTATCAAATGCTGACATTGAGGGCGGTCATTTTTATCTAACATAAACTGTAGAGACTATACAGAGAAATTACTTTGGTTTTAAAATGGGTAAGAAGCTTCAGAAGATCTAGTCACAAAAATTTGCCATGGAGTACCATTATAATTATAATTTCTTAAATTTATATAGTTCATTCATGTCATGATGAACAGACAGACACATACTGTTCTAAAATCTCCTTCTTTGAATGTTTTCCAGCCTTGACAAGGTACAGTTGTGCCTGACCTGATTTTGTATGGGCTACCACCCCACCTGCAGAGAGAGACTAGAGCAAGTGGTTTCTCAAAGTTTCTCCAGTTCCATGGTGTTGACATCTATATGCTATTATTATTCTCTAGCACTTTGTAATCACCATTTCAGCTGAGAGACAGTAATTCATTGTGGAAGTGCATTTCAATACAAATTCAAACAGACCCATATAAAGTGCTACTGAAGTTAGTTTAAGCAAAACCTGTTCCACATTGCTCTGAAATGGCCTAGATGTGCTCATGTCATCAGTTATCAGTCCCTGTAGCTGAGTCTCCAACAATTTCAAACAACTGAAGGATATTAATGAACAGCCATAGGGTAATGACATCTTAAATTGCTACATCTATTTCAGACATGAATGTATGACTGTGCCCTAAGGTTCTCAATTTCAAAAGGATAGATTATGAAAAATTAAGAGTACTGGTTGGTAAAGACAGCTGTACTGACAAAAGTACAAAAACAATCTAAAATTTATACCCCAGCCAAGGGGAAAAACTTCTGTGGAGGGTTTTCAGACCTAATTAGCTAAATAATCACTTCAAAAAGGATATTAAAAGCAAGTAGAATTACTATGAAGATTGACATAAAGGATTGTTCAACAAAGAGGCACTATATTTTAGTCATCAGAAAGCACAGGATATAGCTAAAAGTCAAGTTGACACAATCTAAGAAGGTTTAAGCAGAAAATGATTGTTTATAGAGAAGGCATAGAACCTTCAAGTAAAAAAAAAAAGTAAAATAAAGGATAATTGAAAAAAAGATTCAAAAGCTAAACTAAGAGTTTGCCTCAGTTTCAGCTGGGGTGGGTGCCTGACAGAGATATGAAAGACAGGAGAACTCACAAAATGAACAAGACTTGGTAAATTACAAAGCGGGAAACTGTTTTAGGTAAAAAAGGGAAGACAAGGGAAGGCAAGTCAAGGAAAGACAAGGCAAGGCAGGAGAAGGGAAGAGAAGGGAAGGCAAGGGAAGGGAAGAGAAGATATAAGTTATGTCTATAGGTTCTTACACACACACAGATGGGTATCTACACAGCTTGGTAAGTTCTTTTGGGGGATATCAGTGTCATAAATTAAGAGGTTTAGTTCATTAATGAAGCTTTCTTTTCTTTTAGTGCATGCAATCACTTTGACCAATGTAGCTGACATGAATAATGGCATACCTTATTTAGAAAGCAGTGATATAGAGAGTCCTATTCAACTAAAAGTAAATTCTGGAGAATGTTCAATACTGTCTCCAAAATCCCTATGAAAGTTTATATTATATTGGGTTTGCACGTCAAGGTTCTGGTAGCTGAAGGCTTGCAGGGGTGGCTACTGTGAAAAGATGCTAGAAGCTTCACCCATGTACAACGGGGCTTATGCTGGCCAAGACCAAGATGGACCCTCCACTGGCCANAATGTTTTGCCCATGATGTTAATTGATGAATGATCTTTCCTTGTCCTTATCTTGATCAGTGAGCCTTTCATCATGCTTTGTTTTCCTTGTCCAGCTGAGGAGAGGGTTGATATAGTGGCTTTGGTGGGTACTTGGTGTCCAGCCAGGGTCAACNGCTGAGCCCTTCAACAACAGTGTTTGTACCATTTTGATAGTATATATAAGAAGGTGGATTTCAATTGCAGCTGGAGAGAGAATATGTGAGAGAAATAACTCTGCAAATACCAAAGTCAGTGGAGAATGAAGAGGAGGAGGTTCTCCAGGCACCGGAGCACAGATTCCCCTGAAGCCTATGATAAAGACCATAGTGAGGCAGGCTCTCTCCCTGCAGCCCATGGAGATACATAGTGGAGCAGATACCTGCCTGCAGCCCATGAAGGACCCAATACCAGAGCAGGTTGATCCACCTGAAGGAGGCTGTGATCTTAAGGGAAACCCACATTGGTACAGACTCCTGGAAAGATCTGTGGAAAAATGAAGAGAGGAAGCCATGCTGAAGCACGTTTGCTGGCAGGACTTTTGACCCTGCAGGGAGCCNTTGGTGTCCAGCCAGGGTCAACCCACCGCAAGTACAATGAATGTTTGGACTAATTAAGGTACTGTATGTGAAGCTCTGGACAAAAGGGTCTAAATAAGCATAGTTTACAAACCAAAGTTAATGGAAAGACTATGACCAAATAAATCAAAACCACCAAAACTATTAGCAGAAGCATTTACAAAGCATGTATTTCAGTATAAAATCAAATTGATACTTCTGGAACTTTGGAAGTTCATGAATTGGTGAGACAATTAAAATTTTCTCTAACCCTCTCTTCTCACAATGCCATCTTAGAGAAGTTCTATAAATGGAGACCTTTTAGTTGAAAGTATCGTATGATTCACATAAGAGTCAGGGGAGGTGGTTGTGATTTAACTGCACATGTTGTTGATTAATACTTAAAATAAGACGTGACTTGGACGTAGCAAATTAGTCACTACACTGATGTCTTCTTAAAAGCAGTGGGTCTAGTAAGAATAAAAAGTTGAGTTTACCTTCCACAGATGTTCTGATCAATATGAAGTTTAAGCAGCAGCAGAACATGAACTAATGTCTTTTGTGCACTAATCTGAGAAGCATTTTTGCACTTAACACTGCTGACTGATTCTAGAAGATTACTTAATTTGTAAATGTTAATATCGCTTTCCAAGTGTACTAAGGAAATGGAAATAAAAATAAAGTGTTACTTCTAAGATAGATCAAAACATTATAAAGCGTACCTGTAACTTTGATATCAGGAACATAAAGCTGATGGAAACAAATAGCTGAAAGGGCTGATAATGAGTTCATATTCCTTTCTGTGAGTACTGGCACTTCAAATACAAAAGATAAAAAAACATTACCACCTCAGTATTATTCAGTAGACTGTATGAAATAAGTCAGTGAATATCAGTTTGGTTCCGAGTGGCTCTAGCAACACTGGAAGAATTTGCCGAGACAGGAGAGAAGAGCGTTACTGAAAATTATATTATGCTGTTGGCATAAGAGGCAATGTTTCCACCTTACCAATGACTGAGATGTGTCTGAATGTGCACACTGTAGATCTGGCTGTCCAATCAGTATTTTTTAGTATTAGCACATGCAAATAGTTCCTGTACCTGCTTCTCAAAAGGAGTATGCACTCTTGGAGATGACATACTGGTTTTACATAACAAAACTGCTATCACAGGTCTCTCAAGCACAGGTAATACATTTCTTATTTCAGAAGTTGTGCTAATATTGAGGAGAAAACACTAATCAATATCACAGTGCTCTGTTGAATTTTCAACAGCTTTAAGTAGATATTACATCTGAGGCTATGCCTTCAAGCAAATGAGCCTCACATGATCCCACAACACACTAGAGGTCTTCTATTGCAACACACATAGGAAGAGCTTACTGGAAAGGAAATGTGACAGAATGAGAAATGGCAGCTCCAAAACCCGTTTCAAACAGAAAAATAGAAATAGACAGATGAGTCAAAAACACAGAGAAACAAAAAGTTTCTTTCTGCCTTTTACATTATTGCACAATAACTACATAATGACTGTTGTGTGGGACGATATTTGTAATCAGGACGAGCGAGTGCAAAAGGTTGTAATTTCTAGAGACCAATTGCTAAATTTCTGACTCAGGTCATATAAATGGAGATGAGTTCATTGACCTCCATGCTAATGGCTATTTGTGCACGTCAGAAAACACATCTAGCTGACAGAAATGACAGTCACCAGACAACGGAAAATTAGCAACTACATAGGCCAAACCTGAATGGCACAGAAGAGATCAGATCTTGCCCATTATTAACTCACATTAGAGCAAAATCTNCAGGGAGCCCACTTTGAAGCAGCTTGTTCCTGAAGGACTACATCTTGTAGAAGATACCCACACTGGAGCAGTGTGTCAAGAACCGCAGTTTATGGAGGGCTGTAGCCTGTGGGAAGGATCCACCTCAGAGAAGTTTGTGGAACACTGTCTCCTATGGGAGGGACTCCACTATGGAGCAGGGAAAGAGTGTGAGGAGAAAGAAGCAACAGAGACAATGTATATGTAACCCAAGTGCCTGTGACCCTGCACCAGTTGGGGAGGAGGTAGAGAACTTGAAAGGAAAGGAGGATT
>VYZX01032236.1:15833-29247 GCA_013401335.1 Brachypteracias leptosomus
AGATCTGGCTGTCCAATCAGTATTTTTTAGTATTAGCACATGCAAATAGTTCCTGTACCTGCTTCTCAAAAGGAGTATGCACTCTTGGAGATGACATACTGGTTTTACATAACAAAACTGCTATCACAGGTCTCTCAAGCACAGGTAATACATTTCTTATTTCAGAAGTTGTGCTAATATTGAGGAGAAAACACTAATCAATATCACAGTGCTCTGTTGAATTTTCAACAGCTTTAAGTAGATATTACATCTGAGGCTATGCCTTCAAGCAAATGAGCCTCACATGATCCCACAACACACTAGAGGTCTTCTATTGCAACACACATAGGAAGAGCTTACTGGAAAGGAAATGTGACAGAATGAGAAATGGCAGCTCCAAAACCCGTTTCAAACAGAAAAATAGAAATAGACAGATGAGTCAAAAACACAGAGAAACAAAAAGTTTCTTTCTGCCTTTTACATTATTGCACAATAACTACATAATGACTGTTGTGTGGGACGATATTTGTAATCAGGACGAGCGAGTGCAAAAGGTTGTAATTTCTAGAGACCAATTGCTAAATTTCTGACTCAGGTCATATAAATGGAGATGAGTTCATTGACCTCCATGCTAATGGCTATTTGTGCACGTCAGAAAACACATCTAGCTGACAGAAATGACAGTCACCAGACAACGGAAAATTAGCAACTACATAGGCCAAACCTGAATGGCACAGAAGAGATCAGATCTTGCCCATTATTAACTCACATTAGAGCAAAATCTTACAAATATCCCATTCTATGATATTTAAATTAATTCAGAGCTATTTATAAGGTAATTGCATAGGAGCATGTAGGTATGGAAGAATTCTTAATATTTCAGAATAAAGTTATATAAAACTGAAGTTTTATGAAGGCACACTGAATATTTTAATCACCAAACACACACGTATGAGAAGCCGCACAAGAGTTTTATTCCATCTTTTTTGAAGAAGGGATTAAATGTAGCTGTTTGTGTCTGTACATGGATTGTAAACATATGAACATCCATTACTGGTAAAGCCTACAAATTTATAGACAACTGCATACACATGGCTATGCAAAAATAGCAGGAGCATATGCCTAGTAAAATATATCTCTTCCATATTTATAATAGTTGATCCCTTCATCTGCATGGGGGTTTTCAGACATTTTAATGAAGAAAAATGACAAAAGTCTATGAACAAATCTATCTTTTTGCAACACTGAAGCCTACAACACAAATAAATGTTTTAACATAACCAAGTACTTCTAATGGTTTCAGAGCAGTTCAATACTTTTCTAAGTGCTAGAATAACTATCTGTATTATGCAGTCTAATTATAGAGGAAACATTCTCTAGAATTCTCTAGTCTAATTATAGAGGAAACATTTGAATGGCCTGCAGAATAATTATTAAAATATTTGTGACTAATGCACTAAATTCCTTTCCTGAGAATTCTTATTTTATAAGCATTTTGATGAATGTTTGATATTCACAAAGATATTTGTGAATCCAGCCTAAATCTTCTCTAGAATGATAGCCTCATTACCACCATGGTTACAGTATCTTTTTGAAAACTGAATATTTATATTAGAATATGTTAGAACTGCAGGCAAGCAAGTAGCCCTTTGACTTGCACCCAGCACATGAGATTGCACTAACTGAATAGATACTGCAAACTACTGGATGTGATATAAGAAAATGCTGAACATTACAGGTAGCAGTGTAAGAAGCTGACAAGTTACAAATGGCACCATGAAGGACAGCAAGATTTAACAGGTGATTAACAAGAAGTTAACCCACCAAATTCCAGAGGTATCTGGAGACTAGTACTAGATCTTTCTAGAGAGTATATCTTGAAAGAACAACAGCGCCAGTGTAACTGTGTCAGTAATAACATATAAACCCAAGATTGTCCAGATAATGGTATCAGAAATACAAAATTTGAATAAAGATGTATTTGAACTGTGACCAATTTAGAAGAGTAATTAGCAATGGTTTACTTGGAACAAGACTAGTGTGTGAAAGGAAAGTACAAAGGAGGTCCAAGGAGGTCAAAGAGAAAGGAAAAAGGAGAATAAGGTATGCAAATCATGTCTGGGTTTAGCCACCAGGAAACCCTGGTCTTGGTCTCTGCAGCTGGAGGAAGACAATAAACCAAACCCACTTCTCTAACTACCTCTTCGGGAAAAAATCACCTCCATATTCAGGAGGACCAGAGTAGTGATGGTCAGGGCAATTTTCCTGGCCAGCAGGGGACCATCCAGAAGACCGATCTAGTATCACCATGTTGATTCCCATTTCAGCGCTCATGGCATCCCACCACAGAGCAACTATTTGTTAGTCACAATTTTTAAAACTTCAGATCTCTAATAGAAAGCCCAAGCAAATAATGTCAGAGGTGAGTTATCCAGGCATCTATCATGTACAGGAAATGGTAATATATAGCCAGAGGTCCACAATATTAATCTAAAAAGTTATTGCTCATTCAATGTCTTGCGAAAATGAAATAGGTTGCCTCCTGTAAACTGTGATATTTTACATGTGACTAATGTTGATATTATTATTATCTAAGCCTTAGTGTAGAATAAACAGTCTAGTCTGTTGCAAGAAGATTTAAGCCAAAATCCTTGAGGAGAATTTTACGGCAATTCTTACACAAATATAGCTACTTTACTCCAGATTTACACCTGGAGTAATGTAAAATAAAACCCTGTAAAATGAAGAATATTTTAAACATAGTGGTCTAGTTTTTATAAGCATAATCTTCCACTTTTTAACTTTAAGGTCAACAAAGTGAAAAAAAAGTAGAAAGTAATGGTAAACTTTTGCGTTTCCAGTGTATGCATACTGGAAAAAGACAAAACTCATGTTCCTTTTCATAAAGAGGCAACTGTATTCTTTCAAACTGTCAGTATTCCTGGAGAGCAAACATCCTCCCCAGTTACAAGAAGCTCTGCTGAAACTGTGTTCCACACTGATTGTAATGTAAACATCTCTGTCTGTGAAAGAAAGTGTATATGTAACTCCAGCAATAATACTAAAGTAGAGCATCGGGAAAGGTAAATGACTTAGACTGACATTGACATTCAATGTTATTTAGAGCCAAGACAAAACAATGAGCTCCTGAAAGAAGAAAGTGACTAGTACTTCAAGTCTGCATTCTAATATCTGAGGGGGGGTCCCATTTTCCACCACTCCACCTCTCTCTTTTCCACTCGAAGATCACACTAATGCTTCTTGAGATAACTGATTTTGTTTGTTTGTTTTTATCCAAACACCACCATTCATTTTCAAAAGTTGCAGACAGTATTATTGGAAAACACAGACAATATCTAACCTTATGCATCCCTCTGCAGATCTCAAGGGATGGGTTGTAGCAATGGTAACAACAAACAAGAGCTATATTTATGACTTCCAAAGAGAGAAGCAGCAACAGATTAGATAGAAGAAGGGTTGCCATGTCTGGGGCTCTCTGTGCTTAGTAGAATGCATAAAAAGTAGAAAAAAAAGGAAGATGCAACAAAGTCCTACCAGCTGTCCAGAAAGATGATAGTCTACTAGTACAATATTGTAACAAAAGCAGTTGGAAAGTGGAGAATTGTTTGACTCCACACCTATAATAATGGTATTACTTAGCATTTATATGGTACGTCTCAGCTGCACAGCTAAAGCTCTTTACAAAAAATAGGGATTATTATCCTAATTTTGCATTTGGGAAATGAATATGTAAAGAGTTTAAGCCAAAATTTTAGAAGTTGGATCATTCGGAGGTTCTAAAAAAACCAAAGGGATCTGATTTTTCAGAGGCTCCAAGCATCTATAACTTCAATTAGAATGGTTGGTAGCTGCAGGTGCTCATCAACAAGAAAATCATGTTGTGAATGCACTAAGTTGAAGACTTCAGACCCCTGTATCCCAGATTAGTAGATGCTTTTGTGAAAGGTAGACTGGCTGATGTGGCAAAGGTTACTTATAAAGCTGAATAACAGGAACAGAATCCAGGTTCCCAGACTCTCATCCTATATAGTACTATAAATTGAACTACAATGTCTTCACTAAAATTAATACCTAAATAAATAAATAAACCAAAAAAGACTTCACTAGAATTGCAGATGCAATGGAAACTCATGGAAATGTGTTTTTGGGGGTTTTTTTGCTTACCTAAGAGTATCAAGAGAAAGGGATAAAGTGCAAAGTGTAAATGAGACAGAAGGCTTAATTTAGGACAGCAGATTTAGTCTATAATTTATAACAGGAAATATGGTAACCTGTAAGAACATAGCAATAGTATGGTCAGAATATCAAGGCTGAATGACTTAGCATAACTCCCAAGGGCACAACAGCTGTGCTAGTAAGGGACTAGCAAGATCTGAAACACAGCCTGACTCAGTTAAAGAACCAAATTAGCATGACTATTTTGGCTCCAGTGCTCAAGCTAGTTTGATATGAGTTGGACAGGAGTAGGATTAAGATCACGCATTGCGGCATATAGGTATTTCTTAAAGTCTACAACATTTGCATCACTATCACGAGAAAAAAATAAAATACAAAGAAAAGGCAACATTTGCTGAAAATTAATGAAGCTAAGTTCACTAATTCCCTCTTAGATTAGAAACTTCCAAGTATCTAAGGGCTCTGGGGAAAAAAAAAAAAAAAAGGCAATTATTATATAGAAGGCTGGGTCCCAACAAGATTTCCAAACTTGTCCTTATAATAATAACTACTAATGCCCTTGCTACAATTTGCATCTGTTCCAGTATGTGCTTCACTATAGAAAAAGCTTCCTCTTGAGGACAATCTCATAAGGCAGAAGCAGCTGCTCTTGTTCCTCCTGCTCTCCCTCTTCATTTCTTTGGAGTCATGTCACTAAATTTCAAATGATAAGTTTATTTTATTACTTTAGCTTTCAGTGGAGTTTAGGGACAAGTTGGTAGCAAGACTTAGACTTCGTACTGTAATGCATGAGAGGACAGCCCCAGAGTCAAAGCCCAGCCATGTCCCCTTCTGATCTTAGAGTTGTTTAACTAATAAAATTAATTTGCCTCTTTAAAACTTAAAATAAAGACAAGATGCTTCTATTTTTTCAGAAATCTACATTGGCAAAAATGAAATGATGTTATTTGTATGTTGATTTGTCTGGAGAAAAGCCAAACAGCAGATAATGTGATGCCAATTTGAGCTGCTTCATTTCTTCTTTTTCTTGAGCTCATGTTGTAGTTTAAGGTTTGGGGAAGGGGAGGGACAGGTGGAGCAGCTATTCCACTCCCCTTCCTGCCACACTCTACATAAAAGACACAGGAAGTTCCGCTCTCCCCCTCCTCGCTGGAATTTGCTGCTGGCTGCGGACAGCTCTGTGGCTGCTACAACTCCACGTGGCTCGGGAGAAATCCAGTGACATCCGAGGATCGGTGTTGTATATATTTGTATATAAACCTTCCCTTGTTACTTCTGTATATTTCCCTTCCTTTGATATCCCTTTTGTTACTCCCTGTTAAAAGTTGTGATCTTAATTTTGCAACTTTGTGTGAGGCCTTTCTTCCTCCCCTGGGAGGGAAGAGGGGAGGGGGAAGAGGGGTGAAACTAATTCTGCTCTGTGGGGGTTGCCCTGAGCCCTAAATGGAGACAGCTCAATACAAGCATGGTAGCTACTCTGTACCAGCGTCTGGACCGGAAATTTAAAGAACTTAGAGAAACTTAAGAAGGTGTAGAGAGCAAAACAGTCATCTTACCACGGTTGCCACACCAGGCCTGATATTAATGTATATTGTTAATTTCCTATAGCACTAATAATCACCATTATTTTTTGTGGATTTAGACTTTTTTTTTACACCTAGAAACAGTTCACATTTATGTTTGCTGCCATTTTTTCAAGCTATTTCTCAGCAAGAAAAGTGCAAACTTAATAAATCTACATGTCCACAAAATAGCAAACACACAACAGATTAGTCCTGTAACACACCATCAATTCTCAAATCAATAATTGGACTGAAAAGCACAGCATCTACATCAAAAAGTAACACCACAGCTGTAAAGTCCTAATATGCTTTTCTAGAAGGATATGTTAAGGTCTCTTCCTCAGAGTTTCAGGGTAGTCGTAATTAACCACAGCCTTAAGTGAAGCCTCTCCAGAGGAAGAAGGGCATCAAAGCCAAAAAGCAATGATATATTTGAATGAAAACTAGAAGTTTAACTTTATGAGAAAGACTACAGGAGACAGAAAAGTCCTTCTTTCCTGATTAGTCACTTCAAATTGAAGTAAGTACTGCATGATGCATGGGCTTGTCTTACCTCTTCTGCAGCCTGACTAGGCACTCCTTGCTGCATTTGGTTGTTTCTCCAGCTCTGTGTTTGAGTCGCAGGCTTCTAGGTCTTGCCATCATTTTCTCATTTCCTTTCGACCTATTGCACATAGAGTTCTCAAAAATCTTCTGTTCCTGAACAGGTTAAATAATATTTCATGAGAAGACTCCCTCTTCTTTCTTTCATGACCCAGTGTTATTCAAGGAACATAACACAGAAAAGTAAAATAACAATCAGAGTTCATGTAGGGTATGCCTATATTATTGACTGATGTATTATACAAGAAGAGAAGGATGGTGATTTGAGTTGCTGCAGTCTGCAGCATTTCCAGAACTTCATGTTTACATAGCCTCTTAATCAGCAATTAATTCTGGACCAGTATCCGGTCCTCTGTGCATACCATGCAGGCATACAGGCCAACTGCTTGGGAACCCTGCATCTACTTTGCAAGTGGAATGCTCTAGACAGTTCCTCCTTAGTTTTCAGTCTTAGTTCTAGCAGGAGATAAATCATTTAAATTGTACCAGGTTGCACTTACTTGTATACTACAATTTAGACAAAAAACAAACTTTCATCTAAAAAGAGTCCCTCCAAAACACAGATTCAGTGGACACAGCCATCACCTGACAGAATAGGCTTAAAAATCCCCCTGCTCATAAAAGACTGAATGAGAGCGAAGTCTATTTCTGAACTGCCTGGACACCAGACATCAGGATTGAAGAGGATGTGTATTGGGGTTTTGTGGCAATTTTTTTGTAATAGGGAGGCTACAGTGGTGGTTTCTGTGAAAAGATGCTAGAAGCTTTATCCATGTACAACAGAGCCCATGCTGGTCAGCTGCAAGATGGACTTGATGCTCACCAAAGCTGAGCCAAACAGCAATGGTAATAGTACCTCTATGTGATAACATACTTAAGAAGAGGAAAAAAACTGCTATGCAATAGGACAGAAGCAAGGAGTGAGAATATGTAAGAGAAACGACTGTGCAGATACTAAAATTAGCAAAGAAGGAAGAGGAGGAGGTTCTCTGGACATTGGAGCAGAGATTCCCCTGCAGCCCATGATGGACACCATGGTGAGGCAGGCTGTCCCCCTGCAGCCCATGGAGGACCACACCAGAGCAGGCGGATCTACCTGAAGGAGGCTGTGACCGTATGAGAAACCCACACTGGAGCAGGCTTCTGGCTGGACCTGTGGATTCATGGAGAGAGGACACTCTGGAGCAATTTTGCTGGCAGGACTTTTGACCCTGTGGGGAACCTATGCTGAAGTACTCTGTTCCTGAAGGACTATATCCTGTGGAAGAGATCCACAATGGAGCAGCGTGTGAAGAACTGCAACCTGTGGGAAGGACCCCCCTTGGAGAAGTTTGCAGAGTTGTTTCCTGTGGGAGGAACTCCACACTGGAGCAGGGAAAGTGTGAGGAGGAAGGACATGCAGAGACAACATGTGTTGAAGTGAATCAATTCCTGTTGTCCATCCCCCTGCACCATGCAAGGGAAGAAGGTAGAGAACTTGAAAATGAAGTTAAGCCCCTGTAGAAGAACAGAGGGTTGGAGGGGAAGGTGTTTTTAGATTTATTTTCATTTCTCACTACTCTACTCGTATTTGATTGGTAATAAATTAAAATTAGTTTCCCCATGTTGAGTCTGTTTTTATCATGACAATAACTGCTGAGTGATCCCTCTGTTCTTATCTTGATCCATGAGCCTTTCATCATGTTTTCTCTCCCCTGTCCAGTTGAGGAGTGGGAGTGATAGAGTGATTTGGTGGGTACCTGGTGTTCAGTCAAGGTCAACCCACCATAGGGTGACAAAACAGGTCATGTTCATGCTTTTATGTAGTAATGAACACAATAGGATAGGAAGCATTTCTAGATCTGATTTCCCTGTGTAAAACAGAAGCAAACATTTGTTTCCTCTCTGGAAAGTGGTCAAGCAAGACACATTTACCAACGTGCTTTGTTCTAGTAAATCTCAGAGAAGATATTGAAGAACGGTTCAGAACCCTGTGGAGAGCAACAGGTGCTCCATGATGCAGCCTCACAAGGGATTAAGGAGATTCCAGCCAGCCATTGATGGAAGTTCAGGGTGGGCAAAATTAAATATCTCAAGCAATAATTAAGATGCTTACCCCTCAAGCAGAATTAGGATCTTTAATGACTACAAGTTGCTAAGAGTAATGGTTTTAAGCTAGGAAAGGATAGATTTAGTTTGGATATTAGAAAAAAGGTTCTTTAATATTAGGGTGATAGATCACTGAAATGGGCTGCCCAGAGAGGTGGTGGAGGCCCCATCCCTGGAATCATTTAAGGTCAGGCTTGATGAGTCCAATGTTACAGAGACAGAAGTGGCAGTCTTAAATTGCACAGACCGGTCATTCTTTGAAATCTTTAATACATAAGCAGCTATTAATTGTGACCTGCTGCACTATATATGTGCAATGATGTGTTTGTTACTACATAATATAAATAATTTATTTTTTCCTTATGTTTCCTAAGAATTACTTATAACTTACCAAGTAACTGCCACTAACATTTATTAATTTTAATTACGAACAAACATATTTCCAGGGAAATATGTCATCCATAAATATAAAACTAAATATATTGCTGAGTATAGGAAATTAAGTAGTATTTAATTACCAGCAATTGCTATAAGTAATTGTCAAATGCTAACCACCACTACCACAAATGTAACATAAAATGGAAAAATTCATGTGTTGTTGCAAATAATTTGATTTACTAAAGTTATACTTTTCCAATTTACTTCGAAAAGAGGATCAAATAAATGTAATCATTCCTTTACACGATAGAAGCTGGGTGACTACAATCCTCCAGGCTGCAAAACCAGAATAAATAACACTGCAGCTGAACATTATAATTCACATAATGCTTGAATATGTGCAGTTGAAATCAGTATCAATCTTTGATCAGTTTCAGTGATCATTTGAACAGTGAAACTCATCCTACAGAAAGCATTGTGATATACTTCTTATGATAACCACAAAAACTGTTACTAGTTCATCACCAAAAGTAATAAGAGTGAAAATAACAACAACAGCGGCCTTTGATGGTTTTACTTTTGTTACATCATTTCAGCTAGGACACCAAAAGTCTGTGAGTTTCTATGAACTTCTTTCTGATGTTTCTGATGGAGTTTGAAAGAGTACTCCTTAAGCTCTGTGAGCAAAGTTTTCATTTGCTATTACAAGAAATACTAAATAAACACTGAACTAGCTGTGCCACTGACGTGAGAGAAATGAGATGAGTAATAATAATGAGATTTGACTCAATTTCAGAAGTTTAAATATGTATGTGTTCAAAATCCTAGTAGTCAACTACTCCGTCAGGTAACACATTACGTTGTGTTGTGGTTTAGACCCTGTCAGGACCTGAGCACCACATGACTGCTAACCCGCTGCCCTCCCATCTAGGACAGGAAGGCGGGGGGAAGGAAAATACAAACCCCCACAGGCTGAGATAGGGAGAATTTAATACAGCAATGCAAAAGAAAATGTAAGAAGAACAGTAGTAACAATAACAGTGATGAAACAATATACAAAACTAGTGATATAAGCCATACAGACCACACAAGCTGAGACAACTGTAACAATCCCAGCTCAGACTTCGTGCTCCTGGCATCATGAGCATGAGGTCAGCATGGTATCAAATAACCTATTGGCTGGCTCAGTTGTCTATCCCAGCTATGGCTCACACCCAACTTCTGGTGAAAATTAACCCTACCCTAGCCTGTGGAGAGGTATCTCCGTAAGAATGGACATGTGAGCAAACCCAGACTTGGCAGCACCAGTAAGGATGGCTACAGGGAATACGTAAACAAGGACACACAAGGACGGCTACAGGGAAGACGTAAACAAGGACACACAGGGACAGCCACGTGCGGCACGTGACACGGGAGTGACACAGCAAGAAAAAGGAGGCAGAAGGTGGAACCAAGGGAGGCGTCTTGAGAGCAGTACCTGGCCAATCAAGAGATGTTGCTTAGCGCCTGGCAGAGTTTGTTACCAATCAGAGTTGTGCTTCCAGCACGTGGTCAGCGCTGGTGGGTATATAATGAGTGAGCTTCGGGCAATAAACAGCAATGCTTGGATTATATTAGTCCGTGTACGGGTTGTCCATTGATCTCCCGCTGCACTAGCCAAACCAGGACATATTGTTATGGGAAGTCATGTATTTGTGTGTCCTCCTGGTGAAACATGCTTTTCATGTAGCCATTATGTGATGGATAGGAGAAACTGGATGGAAATGAGGAAGTAAAGGGAAAGTTGTTCACATTATTGTAAATATTATGACACAATGGATATCACCTGGAGCTTAGGAGAGCGTGAAAGACAGGAACCAGATGGAAGGCAGTGATAAAATGTAGGCCATTTCTACCTCTACATCATGGATTCAAAGACAGCCACTCAGTACCAGTGACTTGTGAAGGTAAAAGCAATGACTCATCTTTATTTACACCATCTCAGGAATGGCTATGAAATTCTCTCACATTCTAGATGTCATGACTGAATCCCTCTTGGGAATTTCAAACCACAAAGGGTTGTAGGAACAGTAGGGATCAGACTAATTTTCTTTTACAGATAGCACTTTCAAGCCATCACTGCAGATACCAATCCTGTTATATACATGCACATACATTATAATACATGGTCTTTCATACATGGTCTTTTAAAGACACCTGCAAAAACTTTTTTCTAGTGATGCTTCTACAGGGTTTTTACTCATCAACAGAAACAGATGCTAATGCAAATTCTTTTTCCACAGTGTCAAGGCAGTTTATAGAACAGAGTCTGAACTTTGAACTTCTCCAGCGAAGCCATCCCAGCTGAACACTTTTTGAACCTAGTGACAGAATTTACTGTACATAAGCAATTCAATTCCCCAAAATACCCAAGCAGGTCAAAGCAAAACTCAATTTCTTATATGTAAGTACAGGAATATCTGCCTGTTTAGGGCAATTTCCAAATTAAATTATTGTTCACCAGAATGAACAGCACAGCTGTTTTTTGAAGGAAAAAAAATTAATTAAAAAAAAATTTTCTAGCCTTTCTTTGATTGAAATCAAATAATTAATTATGCTCAAACAAAAAAAATTAATCACCAAGAAGATGTTAAATAATTGGAAAAAACCTTATAGGTACAACATTTAGGAAAGAGTATATAAATGAAAGGCTAAAATTTAACATTGTATGACTTTACTTTTTCTGCAATGAAGAAAATTCAGAGGATGAGTAAAACTCAGTGCTTGCTATGCCTCTCAAACAGCAACGTGAAAATGTCAAACATAAGTTCCTTTCATTTCCAAGCAAAAGTTGAGATATTGTGTGAAACACTATGTAACTACTAACATTTGATGTGACAGCATAAAATATCCAACCAACTTATGCTAACTATTTAAGCCAATCATAAGGTACTCTAAACAAAGCAGGAACAAAACACTTTGTCTCCTTTCTTCTTGGACACTGTAAAGTTCAAACACTGCAGTCATCTTTCCAGACCCTCCTTTATCCTTTATTTAGGAGCAAGAGGGAAAATTACTAGTCTGATTTCCCAAACTTAGGCAGTCATGCTATATCTTTCTGCTAACTCTCTCTTTCTCATAAATTTTCAATCCAGAGGCCAATTTCAATTAAAATTTGCAGAAGTAGAGCTCTCAAAGATATTAAATCCCTGTGAATTTCATGAAAATTGGATGACTGGAAAAGACAGACACATATATTGCCATCATTAAGGGAAAGAGCAAAGCATTTTTTTTAACCTTTTTCAGCATTGAATAATCTACCCAAGACAGCACCGCAATCAGTGGTACTCGGTCTCCAATGTGTTTGCATCTGATAGTGGATGGACACTCTAGTAATGTAACTGAGGTTTATGACAGAAGCTCAACAATTATTAGCCAAAGGAGAATCTACAGCAGAAAGCACCACTGGGTGTTCCTCAACTGCAACAAAATCTGCAGTGAGTTTATGCCATTTATCATACACGAGAGAATATACTCATTGTTGTGGAGTCTCTAGCATCTAATAAAGTGGCAATGCAAACTGAAGCCCGTTTTCCACAGAGTATTCATAACCTCTCTCATTCTGACACTTTTCCTCCTTTCTTCCATGTTTAATAAAGCATGAGCTCATCTTGCAATCATTGTATACTTTAGTTACATTTGTCTTTCAGCTAGGAGAGAAATTCACAAGGAATTTTACTAATTATGGTTGCCTTCCTAGGGAAGAAGATGTTTTCAGGGACCTGAGCATCGAAAATACTGAAATCATTATGCATTAAATGATTTATAACATCCTAGATTTTATAATGATGAAAATGTCATAATAAGAAATCAGAAAGACCTGTGTATAAAATTCCAATGATTTCTAGGCAGTTGCACACACAACACCCTGAGTCCTGTGAAGCTGTGAATGATAACCTGTTCAAGTTCTTCACAGCACCTGATTTCTTCACATTCCCCAGGTAAGGAGTTAAAGAATTGTTTTGTCATTTGACATTTGACATTTTGACTCTTTGACATTGGCAAGATTTCTGCCAATTTATATATATGTATATATATACATATATTTTTGTCAAGGGTATAGATTTTGCTAATTTTGTTTTCTAAAATCGAACTCTGTGGTCCTATCATATTTCTTGTTAGCAATATGATGAACGGCAGAACAAATCCATCTTCTTCTGTCATGATCCTCTGCATGAAGACTGTGTAGGAAAAATTTTCCTTCTTTTAAAAGAACTGTAATTCCTATGTTAATTACATAAGAATTACTTTGAGTTTCTGAGTTTCAACTGCACTTTCCATCCTAAAAATATAGCCTGCAAAAAAGGACATTGTCTATTAACTCTATTAAAGTCTTTGTAAGTTGAAGCCCTTAGGCAATATATGGTTTGAATTTCGTCTCACCTCTGCATTTTTTTTATTAGCATAACATCACTGACAACAATTAAATCATCTAGTTAAATTAAGGGAAGAATAATGTCCATGTGTTCCTATACTGGTTTGAAAGAACACATTATTCATTCACTAATGATCTGATTCACAGTTTGAATACTAAGAGTTTTACTATGAATACTGTAGTGGGTCTGTCT
>VYZX01032238.1:0-17787 GCA_013401335.1 Brachypteracias leptosomus
AATGGACAATCACATGACACGAAAATAACACACTTGTGGGGGTTTTTTCTTTAAAAAGTCTTTGCATTCTCAGTATTTGAATGGCAAAGCCAAAGAAAGGAAAGCTCTTCCTTGCAATGGTAGTTTCTATGGTACCCAGACTGTTGTCTGTATTGTTATTTTAGGAATTCTCTGCCCATTTTCTGTTACATTTAGATTTTGTGAAGTAATGAGGATTTGAAGGGTACAGATGCTCTGGCAGGAGCTGTTCACCATCTTGTGAGGTTTCATCTTCTCAGCAGTAAGAGCTTCAAGAAGGTCACCTGTTAATGATGGCCATTTGCTGTCAGCTTACACAGCTTCCCCCAGCTAGGGAGTGTGAAAGGGCTTGCTTGGGATTTTGTTGCATGAATGTTGTAGCTACTTCAGAGGCAATTTTAGGGCAAACAGAAAGACAGATTAAGTTACAGTCTGTTTTAACAGGAATAGGTGTCTTTCCTAAAGATGTTTACAGATATCTACTGCTAGAATACAAAGAAAACCCCAAACAGACAAAACAATTAAAAAAAACCAAAACAAACCAAGCCAATAAGAGTCTGTTCAGTCAACAATTCTTTGCTTATATTATCTATTCTCCAAGATAATTATCCTTTGGGGAAAAAAAGAAGAAAGAAAGAAAGAAAGAAAGAAAAAGTCATTGAAGTTTCCCCCTCCCAACTAATTTATTCTGACTGCTCTCACAATGAAATTAAAATCTCTTTCTCTATTTAGGATTTAAAATAATCTATTGCCTGAAACCAGCTATCAGAAATCCACATTATAATTTTGCTTGAAGAGTAAAGAGGACTAGATAAAGAGAGATAAGTCTCTTCTTTGGGATACAATTATCTTTCATAGCTTAAAAAAAACCCAACGGTGTAAGAAATCATGTATTATAAATGATTAAATATTGCAACATGAAAATCAGTCTAGAAGAAAAACCTACTCCAGAGAATATTCCCGAATACTAGTATCATCACTTTCTCACATGATCAGAATTCAGGATTCATGTATCCCTCTGCATTAGGTCTTAACTATTCTAAGTAAAGCTGATAATACTTCCATCTTGCAGCAATAGCAATAAGGTAGATCACTCCATTGGCAGCCTCGGGAAGGATTTACATGCCCAAGTTATGATGTTGCAAGTTAATTTCATTACTTTCATGCTTGGAAAAACATTATTTTATAATTAATGCCGTTTTCTTCTTATCATAGCCTGGACTGCTTACCCATAAAAATAACAGGTGGAGAGTTGTTTAAAGGCTTTATTCTTACTGTTGGTGGGGAAAAAAAAAATCAATTCTGTTCCAGCTGTCAAAATAACATAAACCTCTAACATAGCCAAAATAATTCCAACATCAACTGTGATGAGAAATGAACATCACAGATCACTTTTTATAAAATCTTCATCTGTGTTAGAATACAGTTGTTTATACTAGGTCTTTCATAGCCTTGCCTTGGTCTACATAATTCTCTTGGCCTCTAACAGAGAAACTTTACTTAACTTTACTATACCATTAGAAAGCTCAAGTGGCAGGCATCAAACAGTGATTTACATGACTGGATTTACTCTGTGTTCAAGTAGACATCATTCAGTAGCTTCACATAACAAAGCTTCAACAGTTACATAACTTTACACTTCATAATCACAGAAAAAAACCCAACCAAATAAACAAAAAATTTGAAAGAATCTTTAGAGGTTTCCAACCCATCCTCCTGAAGAAAACATTATTTGACTGGGATGGGAAAAATCCCATTTCTTAGAGTTTACCAGAATTCAGATCCCCTCAGCCAGGAAGAAGTCCCCTGGGACACAAACCCAACCATGTTCAGCCATCTCTAACACTAACAAAACCAGAACAACTAATAAAAATTCTAACAAATGTTTCTTTTATCAAAATTCATCAACAGAACAAGAATGGTATCTGGGAATCTTTCAGATAGTTTTATAACAAACATACTGCCTGTGACTCAGCTGTGGTCAGTGTGCTGTAGTACTCGCAGCACACCGCTGGCTTCCCTGAGAGGACATGGGTCTCCCTGGTTCTTGTGTCATACATACCAGCCCCATCCAGATGTCTTGGGTGTTATAAAGAATCTGAAATACCACTATATTTAGTCTGCATNTTTAGTCTGCATACACATAATGAATTAAGTCTGAATACACAATGTATTTGTTAGCAACTCACTTCTCAACTTGGACTGTGGGACAAACTCACCTGACATCCAACTCTGGATATCTACAGTTTATATTTGCTCAAAAATGTGAACTTCTGACCAAATATATACATGTCAGAGGCTTTCTATATTTTATTTCATAATAAAAAGTCAATGAAGTCTTAAGTAGACATTATGTGGAGGCTTCAAATTCCAGTATTTCACAGATAAGGATATTTAGTGCATGCTAGTGTGCATCTATTGCAATCCAAAGACCCACTACTGATGATAATACCAAAGGAGTTTTAAGTTCCCCAAGTCCTTTCCTTCCTCTTTTTTTTACAAATGAGAAGCAAAATGTCATAATAGGCACATCTCTGGAAGAGCTTTTTAAACTAGTAAAATGGCCTTTGGTGGATTGCTGAGGTTAGGAGAGAAATAAATTTGGCAACATGAAATTAAAACCCAAATAAGGGCTAGGGGAAAAAAAAAATATTTCTATGCTTTTCTTAAATGCAGATCTGCCTGAAATTATACATCAATGTGCTGTTTGTACACAACTTCAAAAAACAAGTAGCAATGAGCCTGTGTTCCAGCTGTGCAGAGCCCTTAGCATTTTCACTTGATTTTCTTTCCACTTCATATTCTGGCCCTCAGCCCATTGCATATCCAAGTCCTCCAATCCCCAAGCACTCCCGTCGCCCTTCTTTCACCTTCTTGAGGCTGCACTCAAAGGCATGTGCAACCATCAGCCAGGGTTTCACAGTTACATGAACCAGATGGAAGCTCTTATGAAGTTCATGCTAGTGTCACACATGATTCAACTCAGAGCCCAGTAATTAGACTGCCTCCTGCTTCTGCCTGCATTTCTCACTGCCAGATACACAGACATTTATGTAATATTTGGGCTGCCTCCCTAGAGGGTGTCCCTAGAGAAAAACTGCCAGCTTGTACACAGATACCAATAGCCTCTTAATGTTCAGTACAACAATGCAAATTCATACAATTCATACTAGCAAAGGAATTGGTGCTGTCACTTCAATCAGGTCATCTCCAGTTTAAATACGGAAGCAAACTTAATAACAAATTAACTCTCTGAACTGCCTTAGCCTTTGGCCTGTTCCAGCCATCATTTACTCCTTTGCAAGGGCACTTAACTACCATGGCTTCTTAGCCTGGTTTTATATTTGAAGGCAGAAAATTACTTTGAAACACATTTTAAAATGGAAACCTCCCTTCAGAGAAGTTTTTCTCTTCTCTTAGTAAAACCGCTACTAAATATAAGCAATGCTGTCTTTGAAAACCTACAGAGAGCTAGGAAATGAGACATGACTCCTTAAATATAGCTTCCTATTTCTGAAGTGTACCTTTACCTAATGCGTCCATAATGGCTAGAAAAGAATAGGACTGTGTAGGCACTTGAGCAGTGCTAGAAATGGGGAGGAGGAGGTGTTGCTTGCCTAGATTATTTCTAATAATTAAAAGCTTTTCATGCAGCCTTTAACCTGCTAGAAATTGTATAATATATATTAAATCTCCTTGCTTCATATCTTCATAATCCATCCAAAGAAAGTAATGCTATTATCAACTGTCATTGGAGAATTAATGGCAAATCTTATAGTTTCCTGGATTTTTTTTTTAATTATTATCCCTCACAAAGATGATCTTTACTTCCTTCTAACACCATTTGTGTTAGTTCCTTCTTTAAATTGTAGATTGTCCTGTGAGCAAAGCTTAGTTTTGCTTGCTTTACCCCACTGCTGACAATGACTGTCTCAGTAGTGCATCTCTTGGTTTTTAATATATTAAATTCAGATGCACAGGACTCTCATACAAAACACAGTTTTAAATTAAAAAAAAAATCTTTAGATCTTTTCATGACTAAATGCTTGCCCACACACAATATTCCTTCCCAGAAGTATTTTGATTCCTAAACATACTATATTTCATTTTTACCCAAATTACACTTCATTATTTGCTGTTTCTTGAAACAAATCATTATAATGCTGTGCTACTCTTACCATAGCTGTTAAAACACTTTGCATCATTAGTTCCAGCAATCGAACATGTAAGGAGTAGGATCTGATGTGATCACAGCCTACAAATACCAAGAGAAAGAGAGATAGACATTCACTGTTTCTGACCACAGAAGATATTGTAGCTAACCAATATAAAACTGTTCCATTGTTGGAAATCAAAACTGGGAAAAAGACTTGAGGAGAGAGACATATTGTCAGCTACTTACTGGCTGATACAGATGGCCCATTTCTTGAAGTTTTTCACTCAAAACTGCATATCTTTCTAGAAGAGACACTAATTTTGGTATGAGTTACGAGGTGGGATCCCAAAGTCTGTGCAGTACAGGGCATATGGGGTGATCACGGGGCTGCCTTCTGTCATACATATCTCTGACTCATCATGGCTTTCTCACCCTCTCCCATTTGTAATAAACTGCCCGTCTTGAAGATAACTTGACTCATCCCATCCAAAATCATGTCAGCTTCTGCATGTATCTCTTTATTCATAAGGGCTTGGCAGAGGTAAGGATTTCCCTGAAGCACAAAGCCACCTATCTTTCCATCCCTCCCTCCCTCCCTCCCTCTGTCCTTCTCTCTTGATCTCAAACCTTGCTGCCTTCAGCGCAGTGATATTTACCTGAATTGCTATCACACCCTATAATTCTTTCTTCTTCAGCTCCCCTTATTTAGCCCTTCACAGAAAAGTAATAGACAATGACTTTTTTTTTTTCCATTTATTTTGCCTGAAAGTCATAGGCACGCAAAGTTTGACTGTAGTCTGAATTTCTGAAGCAACTTCTGCAAATGGTGCTATAGCTTTTCCTCTCCTGCCCAAGTCAAACATCAAAGGGATTTGAAACATATTGCCAATTATAAGACTGCTTACAAATGCCATATTAATGTATTCTGAAGCACATTCCAAATAACGTTTGTGGTGGATTATACAAAAAGCAGCCATCATTTTCTCTTTAGATATACAGGCAAATTCACTTGCTGTTCCCTGTATAGGTATAGCAATGAAATTCATAGTGATAAACAAACACTCCCAAGTTGAGACAAGATGTCTCATTACCATGGCGATAACATGGTCAATGCTATTAGAATCTCAGTCTCTATCTACATCTGATGACTTCTGGGGAAGGAACAAATTACTAGAAATCAGACAGCTCCACCATGGTCTATTGAGAAACAGTCACCAACAAGGACCAGATGAAAAATTGTAGCTCTTTTTATCAGTGAAAGACACAAACACAGAATTTACTGTGTTGTTCTGTGATGTCTTATCACAGACAATCTGCTTAGATAACATGTACTTGGTTCAGTTGGTGATTTCTGCTCAGAGAAATCTCTCCAGACTCACAGGCTTCTTATTTCAGGATAGAATTTCTATCTGGAAAGTGCCCGAGTATGACTTTTTGCACATTGCCTTGCCCATTTGGCTAGGAGACCCTGGACCCTGGGATGTGAAAATGTAGTACATACTGCATGTACCTTCTTCATCTTTCAGGACAATTTTTTTTTCCATCCCCCTCAATTGACAGAGTCAATGAGCACAATGTCTCAAAGAAAACTGGGAACTAAATTTCTATTCTAGATAGAGGGCAAATCTGAACAATGGAGAAAACATGGATCAACACTCATAGGCTTAAATATGACCTCCTAAGGTCCCTTCCAGCCAGAGGTATCCTATGATTCTCTAATTGTTTCTAAATGAAAAAATCCAAGGTAGGAAAAGACTTCCTTCTTGATCCCATTTTATAATATAGTGGCTGTTTGACAGTTTATGCTTTTTTTAATAGTTATGCTTTCTAGTGGTAACTAATTCCTGAAAAACCATGAAAATTTCTCTCCCTTCACTACCAACTCCACCTGGCATCTCGAACTACAGACACAGATTCATGCCTGCTTATAGGTCTCTCACTCAGTCCTGTGTGCCTCCATTTATCTTTTCTCTTTGTATCTTCCAATCTGCAGAATAGAGGAGGAAAGAAAATGCCAGTAGTGGAAAAGCCTAACTATTTGTTTCTCAGTACAATCTTTCTTCAAGGAGCAGCAAGATCTTAGGCTAAAGACTGTCATAGCTTTCATCAAAGTTGGTTTTAGTTTGGGACACTGTGATATTAGCAGTGGATTTACTAGGTTTACACTGCATGACCTGAAATTTTCTAGAAGTCAGTTACTTCATTACCAAACCTCTTGTTTTGTTGGTTGGCTGTCCTTTGTTTCAAGGCGCACCATTAAATGTAACCCAAGATATCTATATTCCAGAATGACTTCCTATTTCTATTGTTGCATTTGCTTTACAGCAGTAAATTCCTAGTAGGAATCATGGAACTGATGAAAGATCTGTTTCTATCAATTACAAGCAACCCAATCCCACAATATGTATGCTACCTTCTAGAGTAATTATTTTTAAAACTTTGGTTTAGGTCTGGTAAGATAAAGACTTGCTTCTTATAAACTTTGCCATGAAAAAGATGCCAAGTTGCCTGTTGGCTGCATCGCATAACCTATTTCAAAGACTTAAGAAGCAATAAATTGTCTTCAAACTACTGCAACACCATTTGCTTGTGTGTAATTGTGGTGCAAGCCACTGCATTTCACACAGAAACATCATCCTTTTCCCGTTCACGCACTACAACATTCCCCTTGCCTACTTGCCTTTACAATTGCCAAGCAGCCTCCTTGCTTCCAGTCTATTTTATTCTTTCTGCCACCACAGGTTTTCTGTGATGCATGGCAGCTTTGGTGTGCAGTAAAAGCTCAGCTCTGAAACATCACAACCCTTTAAGTTCAAGAGGTATCCCACAGTGAAATGCCACAGTGCTAAATCATGTAGTTAAAGTCAGAATGATGAATAGCAGGCTTCTCTACATCATACAATAGAAGTTGGTTAAATTCAGATATGGGACAGGCAAAAAGAAAATTGACATTATGGATAAGCCCTCCTGAGCCAGTTCTAACCTCCCAGCCTAGGGCAGAAGGGCAGTGAGACAGTGCTGGAGCATGCCTGGCTTGCAGAGCTCTGGGACAGACCCTTGGGTCACATCATGCCCCTCCAGGTACACGCAGCTCCTGAAGATGACATAGGAATGACACTGACTCCAGGATTGCCTTTAGATTGTTTTCTACAGCTCCTGCATGATGGCAGTTCAGTCACATATGTACCATAGTACAAAGCTTTTTAGGCCTTTCTATTCTACTCTGATCCTCTTATATATGAGCATGAATGTATCAAACCCACAATAATTTCCCTTTCACTAAATAGGCAGATTTTGAACAATTCAAACCTGGGACAAAACTCTGCTCAGCCTGCCTGATAAATTATCTTGCAGGGACAAAATTTCTCCAAGCTATTTTATTTTTACGTGTTTTCTTAATTTCCTTGTGTTTTCTTTTATTTATAGGTTCTTCTTGATGGAAGAAGAGTAGCAAATATATTTTCTTATTTTAAGTCATAAATATTTTAGTAATATGGGTGTGTGTATCAATAACATAGGTATATAATAGAAGCTGTCTTTGGTTTATTAAGAATCCATATTCAGAGTGTGAATACAGGTTGATTGTTTCCTTCATCATCTGCAATGACTGACTCTATATTCAAGTTAAATCTTATTCATACTTGCATTATATCCTGATTTATTTATGATGTACCAATTTACAGGCACAGGAGAGCACTGCATACAAAGTTAAACAAAAATATCCAGAAAGCAAAAAGTGGTGGTACTGAAAGTGACAATGAAAGTACTGAGCAGAAAAATCACAAGAGAGAGAGTGTGGAGAAAAGTAGAGAGAAAAAAAAAATACAAGCAAACAACAGCTGATAGAAATAGTGTACTGCAAAGTTTGCATCGGTTACCTTGAAAAGAAGACTTTTAAGCAAGCTGGCTCCATAGAAAGGTGCCGTGAGCTGAGAAGACTCAGAACAAATGCAAATTCAGATGGACTCCTGAGATTATTAAGAATTGCCACAAGCTCAGTTATCATTAAAGATATAAGATGATGTAAGATTATTCAATGATCTTAATTTTACAACCAATTTCTAAGACTTAGATGAATATATGCTTTTACACAGGGTTTTCCAACCATTCAGTTTAAGACTTTCAGAATCTGAAAGTGTGGGCAGCTGATGCCATTTCACTTCAATTTGTATATGCAATTGAAACAGTATTCAGAACTATTCCATTCACTAGATGCACATTGATACCGACATTTCAGGAGTTGGAACTGGAACTTGTCTACCCCTGTACAGACTTAGTGCCTGATCTTAATTAGGAGCCTTTTGAATTCACTAGGAATTAGAGATTTTGCTTCCTCCAAAGAAGTGACTTTGCTGTTTCTGGACTCAATTTAAGTTTAGTCTTACATTAAAATAACTTGCTTAATTATAGGGTCATTGTGCTGATAAGTTTCTTAAAACTGTGATTACCTAAAATATTGTGATGATAATTACTAGATATAGATTAGTTGTGAGTAGGCTTCTAAATAGAATGTCTGGTTTCTGATTGGACCTTCAGCCATTTTTCACTTAGTTTTAAGGGCCACAAACCAGGTTTTTGTCCTCAGTTACTCCAAGGTGAGTACGGAGTAAGTCTAGAAATAATCTTTTAGTTCCTGAAATCTTGTTCTATACCAAATATAGACAAATATATCCAGGAGGACAGTAGAGTGCCTGTAATTGCTAAAAGAAAAAACTCCTGAATTTTTATGATATGAAACACCAAGATTCCAAATCTGAAGCCAAGCTAACTTTTAGAGAGTCTTTCAGAAACTTTAGCTCTGAAATTATAAATCTAACATTAGATGCTGGAATCTATAAAAGAAAGCCTGGTGTAGCTTATACAGAGTCCATAATAAGAAAAATCTGATGAGGATAAGTCAAACAATCCTTATTTAAAGATAAGTTCTCCAACAAACATAAGTTCTAAAATCCACCTGTGAAAATTGTGTCATCTGCTTCACATTCAAACTCTTGAACAAAAAACCCACCGCTGACAATCCCTAGATTGTTGTGGAAAGATTTCTCTTTCTCAAGCACTAAGAAGGCACTTGACCACATGGACTAGCAGTCCATATTCCTTGTCAGAGCCTTGGCTGCAATTCTAAGCATGTACCTTTTACTATACCAAAACCACAGAGCTCTGTTAGCAAAGGATGAATGATGACACTAGAAAAGGGTAGGTCAAAACTTTTTCCATGGATAAACTATTTCACTCTTGTCTTCAAATAGAATCATAGAATGTTNTCCTCTGTCAAGTATTAATTATTACAATACACTAACAGTATCCCCACTTTCATTACAGAGGTAGAAAAACTCTTTGGTTGGGGTTTTCTGTTTGTTTCAAAATTTAAAAACAGTCTTTAAGGTGAAAAACATTGATTTCAGGTCAGGATTTTCCCCTAAGTCTCCATGAATTAAAGATCTTTAGCCTGGAAACATTATCTCCACAATACAGACCAGGTTGGGCGGCACATATTTCTGTTACCACTCTGTGTCATACCCTTTCTTCATGGGCTCTGAAGGTGCCGTACCACTTTTTTGTGAGAGAATCGCTTTGCTATCAAACAGTACTTTGCTGGCTGCAGTGAAGCACTCTGCTATTTTGAGCTCATCAGCTACACCACACAATCTTTTTGAGAAGATATATTCAAACAATAGCAATATGTCAAATTCTTTTTATCACTGTTGTAAAATATCCATGTAAAGAACTGTTTTACAAAGCTGAGACTAATGTTGAAAAATTAAAGGAAATAACTGATTGGGATAAACTAATACTCTCCAATTCAATATCACCAAATAATCTTCTATAGCTCCAACCTGACAGAAGCAATATACTCCCTCTTACATGAGTTCAAAGTGAGATGGGAAAGACAGAAACAAGTACTTAGCTTGTCTTATTTTTCTTCCATATGATGATCTCACTGAAGGTTACAGCGGAGAATAAATAGTGTTTTTTAGAGTGGGAGACTGAGGCAGAGAGCACCTCACTAGCAAAGCCCAGGGTCCCATAATGATCCATGGCAGAGTTGCAACATTGCAGTTCTACCATTTACACCTTTCTACTTTCACAGCAAGGATTGTTTAACACGATTCTGCAGGCATAAAGTTCATAAACTGGTCAGACACACAAAAAATATAATCTGTTTTCCCTTCGAAGCTACAGAACTTTTAAAAATCACTATCACTATTAAAGAGAAGATAAACGTTATTAATAACCTTTCATCCTGGTTGTGATTGTTGTAACATAATTATGTATGTTAAAAGTATGCAAGCATGAAATACACATTAAAAAGTATGAAGATCCTGAAAAACTAAAAACACCATCACCAAAAAACCCCACATTAAAGCCAATACAAATCAATTCAAAATCCAACCATAAAACCAGAGAGGACTTGCCATTTGATTCCCTCTGTTTCTTGTGTGCTGGCTGTTGCCATATGGGCACACTCTACCACATTCTGGACTCTCCACATGTCCTGTGAAGGGTGAGTGATTATTCACTGGAGGAAAACTGGGCATATCTAATACTAAGAAGATATTCAACACATCCAGAGACTGGCCCTTTCAATGGCTCTTCTCTCATCAAAACTTTGACCTTAACGAAGCTGGGAACAAAATGCAGAGGTTAGCAGGAGAAGCCAAATTGTATGATTCTAGTGGAGCTAGAATTATTGGAAAATAGGTAAAAATGAGGATCATGGAAAAAGCACCTGCTAATCGTCTGCTTAAGTTTCTGAAACATCATTAAACAAGTTTTTTGCATTCAGATGAAACATCAGGTCTTTCGGTAAAACAGCAGGGAAGACAAATACCAATATACACTATCTCTTCTGGAACACCTACAAACAACCCTGTTCAGGAGACTTCTGAACATTTCTGCAGGGGAGGATGACTCAAGGAAATGTATTGCTTAAATAGTCTTTTGTCTTTCTCAACAGGCTGTTAGTGCACACGGCAATATCAGCCAACAGCTGTGATTATATTATTTAGTGCATGTGTTTATAACTGAGCAGGTCTTAGCATTTACTATTTATTTCTTTTAATGTAGGATTCTAATTCACTGCAAGATAACAGTTTTTTACATCTGATAATGCCCCTTAGTCTGTGAGTGAAATAAAACCACAGATTACTCAAATCCTCAGTCATCCCCCCCTTTTAGTTTTTTCTCCTACAGTGAAAAGTTGTTACAACATCAGAAATATTGGGCCTCAAGGTTATCTTCACAAAAAGCATGACTGTTTAGTTTGTGCTTGCGGTGACAGTAATTGCCTCAGTACCAGACATTTCCAGTAGACGAGCAACCTACAAGTGTTTAAGACCTCAGGAGTTTGCCTATCAGCTTGACTTGCCTGGAAAGGCTTTAGTTTCAGCTTTGTTATATGAATATGCCTAACCTAGTTAAGGGACTATTTCTTCTATTTCTCTTGATCATTTCTATGTCTCTCTGCTTTTAACATAAGTCGACAGGCTAAAGATACTTTTTAAAAATAGATCTGGCCAAAGTAGTAATGTTAGAGGGCATACAGATTTTTCAAAAGCCCTCAACAAACATCCACCTTTGAGACTAAATTTTCAAGTTTCTCTCTCTGATACATGCTTAAAAATCACTAATTTTAAAGCCAAGAGTGACTAATATCAGAATCTACTCTGACCTCTTACAAGGAACAGGCTGTAAGACTTCAACCAGTAATTTCTGCATCAACCTTAAAACTTTCCTTTTCTCCACCTTGTAGTCCTAATTTACATGCAGCATGCGATAAAATCCACTCCTATCTTTAAATGAATCAGTTCAATGGCAAATTTCCCTCCCTGTTAGATATTAAATATTTCTATAATGTTCAGCTTTTAGAGGCTATCATTGAACATTTACCCTGTATTTGACAGGTATATGTGTTTCATAGAGTAGGCAAGCAACATTAAAAATAATGATGTTGACCTAAGAACAAACCTCTAATTCGCATTTGAATTCCTGAATCTTACATAGAGTTTTTCTAAATTCTACAAAGAAATTTCTTGAGGAAAATAAAGGATTTTTCCTTTATTCCTTCTGATTTTTTGGTGTTTTGGTCACTAAAAACTGTTATAAAACCACTGTGCTATATTGACAGAAATAATAACTCTATTGCAACTATATAGCATAACTACATTGTGAAACTCAAGCAATATAAAGAACAAAAGTAAAACCAAAGCACAGAAGGGACTAAATACCTCCACAGAGCAGACCACTGTTAACACAGTGAGTAGCAGGCACAGTGCAAAGCAGATCAGGAATTTCCTCAGCAGCTCTCTGCTGGAAGCAGGGGAAGGGACACACTGGATATGCCTTGTTCCTCTCAGCAAGCCCTGGCTGTTGGCCACTCTTGGGAACTGTGCACAGGGCTGGGCTGACGTTTACTCTGAAGCCACTTTCTATGTTTAGACAGACAGATCCTGGGACAAGGCACCAAGATTTGACCTAATGCACTGACTTCAGTAGACTTTGGCTAATATCATTGCTTCTTGTAAGCTAATAAAATATGGTTTTTCTATTCTAACATATTAATTTAATTATTACTATTTATATTAATATTAACTGTTATTGATAGATCTCAATATTTTCATACATGGGCTCCCAACTCGAAAGATAGCTGAATAAAGGGCAACCTGATAGTACTCATAATCTTTAGACAGATGTAGCTTGTTAAAAAAAAAACATCTGCAGCAATCCGCTCCAATGGGTTCTTCTGTTTATTAAAAATGGTTTTGAAAACATTTCCACAGAGAAAAGGAAAAACAAAGGCTAGATAGCATTAATGATCCCTCTTTCTTTTCCAAAACATTTGTTCATTATAGACTTTGTGCAGCTTATCGTTCAGTTTGCACACTAAAGATAACAGTTCAACTAATGCCAAGACCACTCCCTATCAGTCTGACCAATATTAACTCATTTTCTGCCCTGTGCTCCCTTTCCCTACCTGTTTTCTCTGATTTCTACAAAGATTGCCGTCTCCAGGGGGCAGAGCCTGTCTTTCTGTTCTGTGTTTGGGACACTGAATAATGGCATATCTAATCTCTTTTGTGAAGCATGGCACAGGTGTACTAAGAAACTTTGCTGAAGTAAAAATAATGAGCAATTAGCCTACACTGGGTACATTTCCATTTCAGTGTCCTGGATGAATACCAGACCTTTGTGGAGATCTGAGATATGTTTAAATATAAAGAGAAAAGTCCTAAAACATATACTACCTAAGAATTGCCGGCTGAAGCAGAACTTTCAACAGTTTCAAGAGGTGAAAAAACCAACACAGTGTTATCTCATGTATTGAATTAAGTTATCACATTCCCCTGTTGATTCACCATCTATCATAATGATTAGTTTCTTTCTGCATTGCAGAAGTAACACCTGGATGGGCTTCTACCTAAAATTCAACATCGTCCCAGTGATGAGTAGCAGTCCAAACATGAATCCACATACTTGAGGAACTCCCCAGATGCTCACATTGAAAACTCTGACCTCCACATCCATATCAAAGTATTTAAGGCAAAAGGTGAAGGCAGGAATCAGGACAATAAAATCTTAACTCTTAAAGATAACACATTTTATTAAACTCTGTTGAACTTGGAAATGTCCATCCATTCTTCCCTATGAAATGCTCTGTACTTCTTCCAGTCAAGTCCTAACTTAATACTGTCAAAGAGGACATGGGTCTTTCAAGTCTCCAGATTGTCTACCCTAGGAGACCAGTTTCATTTTTAAGCAAGTGAAGTAAGAGCAGAGGTTGGCACTACTACAGAACTCATTCAAAACTTAACTTTATTCAAGAGGGTTCAAACTACATGATCAAGGAATAAGCACTGCTCTGGTTAGGGAACCAAAATCTTCAATAACCACTTTTTTTTTTTTTCTTTATTAATTTTTGGCATTTCTTATCTGCCCATGGTTAGATTTTGCTGGTTTTGTTTCCTTCATCTCTGAAACAGGAATGATACTTGTTACTAAGAAGAGTTTTCATAGCAATTGCTTTAGAGAATCTGGAAAAAAAAAAAGTGCTGTTGTGATAATATCAGCTCAATTTCCCAGTGTTGGCAGATGACTGGAAGTGTATCCACACTAGTAGAGTGGTTTCTTTTCCTTCATTACTGCACTCATATTTGTCAAATGAAGAGCCCAAGTTTCTTCCAAATGACAGAAAATCTTAGCAAAATCAATAAGAAATTCCTAAATAAAAGAATATGTGCACATAGAACAATTTTTTCCTTATAATTGCTTCATTTCAGCAAGACACAGGCAGATTGATAGAATATCCATATGTCAGAATTTATGCATGCACAAATAGTTTTGTTAGTTTTTGAGGTGTTCTTCCGATGAATATTGAAACTGGAGTTGAAGAGTGTGTTGAGTTTACACATCTAGGCCATTCCTCATTGACAAGGTAATGGTTATCTTTTGCCATGAACATCTCCAAGCCACTACATGCACAATCAATATTGGCCAGCATGATGAAAAAGCCAAATCAATTGAAACAGTTTTCAGCTAAAATGCATAAACAATAGTTATAATTAAAAAGAAGATTATCAAAACAAAAAGATAGGTATTTTAGAAGCATGGACTTATTCTTTGAATACCTTTATTAGTCTAAATTTACCCCTGAAAAAAAAAGCTCAAGAATAAGGAAACAAGAAGGAAGGAAAGCAGTTTTGCCTTTTTTTTTTAAAGAAGCATTTCTCATGAACTTTTTGGGGCCCCCCCCTCATGGAAGTCAGGATTATTATTCACTTCTTTCCCATGAGTCTGCTTTTGCAAGTGTTTTTTTTTTTTACTTCTCCTTTTTTCAATAAGGACATTTTAACACTGCTCACTGAAGAAAAATGAGCCACAAATCCATTCAAAATTATTTAGTCACTGTTTCAAAAAAAAAAAAAAAGAAAAAACTCTATTTTCTATAGCAGTGAAATACTGATAGGGATTTGTGTTATCAGAGTTCAGTTTCACACCAGTGTACTAGTGAACCACAAGCAAACTGCCACTGTAATTGTGCCCTTTTTAAGGACTTCTCTTGACAGAATGGCACGACATGGCACTTCTGAGCCGTATCACTTTGCCTGCTAAAAGCTGCTCCATGTGTGCATAGAAGGAGAAAAAGGTTTTAGGGTGGGAGCTGGCAGGGTTCATTGACAAAGCTTTAAACTATATATGAGGGGGGACAGGGGTGAAGCCAGGATCACTAAAAAGGAACTTGAATGTGACATGCCTGCTAGAGTTCAGCCTAAGGGTGGTAGGCTGTTGTTGGGAATGGAGTTGTTAGCCTAGCTCAAGTGCATCTACGCTACTGCACACAGCATGGGCAACGAGCAGGAGGAACTGGAAGCCACTGTGCGTCACGACAGCTATGATGTAGTAGCAATCACGGAAACGTGGTGGGATGACTCTCATGAGTGGAGTGCTGCAATGGATGGCTACAAGCTTCACAAATGCAATAGGCAAGATAGAAAGGGAGGTGGGGTGGCTTTCTGTATTAGGGAGTGTTTTGATTGCATAGAAGTCAATAAGTATGATGGACTGTTCAAATGCTTATGGGTAAAGTTGAGAAAGGCCAACAAGGCAGATATCCTGTTGGGGATCTGTTATAGACCACCCAACCAGGATGAAGAGGTTGATGAATTGTTCTATAGACAGCTGGCAGAAACTGCAAAATTGCAGGCCCTTATTCTTGTGGGGGACCTCAACTTGCCAGACATCTGCTGGAAATATAACACAGCAGAGAGAAACAGTCCAGGAGGTTCCTGGAGTGTGTGGAAGATAACTTCCTGTCTCAGCTGGTAAGTGAGCCCACCGGGGGAGGTGTCTTTGCTGGACTTGTTGTTTACAAACAGGGAAGGACTGGTGGGTGATGTAGCGGTCAGAGGCTGTCTTGGGCTTAGCGACCATGAAATTATAGAGTTTTCAATTCATGGCCAAGTAAGGGGGGGGGGGCAAAAAAACTATCAACATGGACTTCTGAAGGGCAGACTTCAACCTGTTTAGAACACTGGTTGAGAAAGNTAGAGAATCTGGAAAAAAAAAAAGTGCTGTTGTGATAATATCAGCTCAATTTCCCAGTGTTGGCAGATGACTGGAAGTGTATCCACACTAGTAGAGTGGTTTCTTTTCCTTCATTACTGCACTCATATTTGTCAAATGAAGAGCCCAAGTTTCTTCCAAATGACAGAAAATCTTAGCAAAATCAATAAGAAATTCCTAAATAAAAGAATATGTGCACATAGAACAATTTTTTCCTTATAATTGCTTCATTTCAGCAAGACACAGGCAGATTGATAGAATATCCATATGTCAGAATTTATGCATGCACAAATAGTTTTGTTAGTTTTTGAGGTGTTCTTCCGATGAATATTGAAACTGGAGTTGAAGAGTGTGTTGAGTTTACACATCTAGGCCATTCCTCATTGACAAGGTAATGGTTATCTTTTGCCATGAACATCTCCAAGCCACTACATGCACAATCAATATTGGCCAGCATGATGAAAAAGCCAAATCAATTGAAACAGTTTTCAGCTAAAATGCATAAACAATAGTTATAATTAAAAAGAAGATTATCAAAACAAAAAGATAGGTATTTTAGAAGCATGGACTTATTCTTTGAATACCTTTATTAGTCTAAATTTACCCCTGAAAAAAAAAGCTCAAGAATAAGGAAACAAGAAGGAAGGAAAGCAGTTTTGCCTTTTTTTTTTAAAGAAGCATTTCTCATGAACTTTTTGGGGCCCCCCCCTCATGGAAGTCAGGATTATTATTCACTTCTTTCCCATGAGTCTGCTTTTGCAAGTGTTTTTTTTTTTTACTTCTCCTTTTTTCAATAAGGACATTTTAACACTGCTCACTGAAGAAAAATGAGCCACAAATCCATTCAAAATTATTTAGTCACTGTTTCAAAAAAAAAAAAAAAGAAAAAACTCTATTTTCTATAGCAGTGAAATACTGATAGGGATTTGTGTTATCAGAGTTCAGTTTCACACCAGTGTACTAGTGAACCACAAGCAAACTGCCACTGTAATTGTGCCCTTTTTAAGGACTTCTCTTGACAGAATGGCACGACATGGCACTTCTGAGCCGTATCACTTTGCCTGCTAAAAGCTGCTCCATGTGTGCATAGAAGGAGAAAAAGGTTTTAGGGTGGGAGCTGGCAGGGTTCATTGACAAAGCTTTAAACTATATATGAGGGGGGACAGGGGTGAAGCCAGGATCACTAAAAAGGAACTTGAATGTGACATGCCTGCTAGAGTTCAGCCTAAGGGTGGTAGGCTGTTGTTGGGAATGGAGTTGTTAGCCTAGCTCAAGTGCATCTACGCTACTGCACACAGCATGGGCAACGAGCAGGAGGAACTGGAAGCCACTGTGCGTCACGACAGCTATGATGTAGTAGCAATCACGGAAACGTGGTGGGATGACTCTCATGAGTGGAGTGCTGCAATGGATGGCTACAAGCTTCACAAATGCAATAGGCAAGATAGAAAGGGAGGTGGGGTGGCTTTCTGTATTAGGGAGTGTTTTGATTGCATAGAAGTCAATAAGTATGATGGACTGTTCAAATGCTTATGGGTAAAGTTGAGAAAGGC
>VYZX01032239.1:0-20607 GCA_013401335.1 Brachypteracias leptosomus
GTCTTGAAGCTGGTCTCTGCAGCTTTAGGAGACAAACCATACTTAGACAAAGAACTCTGGAACCTGAAGACAAGGTCTTCAGAAGGCTTAGGGACTGAAGTGGCAGATGAAGAAGGTAAGCTCATGAAATGGGTGCAAAAGACTGAAAGGAAACAATCAGAGGAGAAAGCTTTCCTATTGTGGGGAATGGGACTTAACATTGGGAAGACCAGCAAGGGCAGGGAAAAGTCTCATGGAAATACTGTATCTTGTTCTAGCTCTCCTGCGCACCTTCAGCTCTGTGTAACTGAGGTGAGAAAACTCAGGCTTACCTCGCTCACATGTTCTACCCCAATAGCCGGTGCCAGTGCAGTCACAAATGAAGCGGTTCCAGCCATCCTTGCAGACCGCGTTGTTCTTGCAGGGGTAGCTGTCGCACTGCTTCGTGCTGAGGCGGGAGCAAGAAGACTTGACTCCTGCAGCATTCTGAGCCTCTGCCAGCTGCCGGATGTTCTTGCTTCTTCCATCAATGAACAAGTCTCGGATACAGCCAACATAGCCATAGTTCAGCATTGCTGTCCAGAGCTCTGTGGGAAGGATGAGTCCTGCCCGGTTCTCAGGCAGCCCACCAAGGTACATATCACCTTCTAGATCTAGGATCTCACTCTCCCCACTAGCGGTGAATGGGGTGCGTCTGCTGTTCACTGATATAGTACCTAAATAAGGAGGATAAGGAGACATCAATATTTTCATTGACAGCCTCATTCTAGTTCACTTTTTTTCCAATATCTGAGTGAGGTTTAAGGTTCAGTGCAGGAAAGTGAAGATTCCTCCCTACTCACATACACTCCTAACAGAGATAGTGTCTCCCACACAGCTCCTTCTCCTCTTGAACCACAGGCCATAAGTACTTACATGCAGTGACTGATCGTCATGTGTCTATATCCCAGCTCACATTATAAAGTCACAAGATAACAATGCAATGGCTAAATAATAACATGTAAAAACTGATCATTATTCAATGGTATTCATCCAGCAAAGCAAAGATTTACTGAGAACATACAGGAGTTTGGTGGCATCATGACTGGAGAGAAAAAAATATAAGTGAAAGAATATTACTTCACACTACATAGGTCTTCAGAAAATTGCTCATCAGTACTTCTGAAGCTGGACCTGGATGATGGAACTAAGTAGACCCTCATCAAGTTTGTAGATGACATAAAATTGAGGAGAATGGTTGATGCATTGGAGGAAGCATAGGGCTACCATTCAGAGAAACCTTTACAAGGTGGAGCAAAGGACTGACAGAAATGTTTGTTTTTATCATTGTTATTTACATCAAAGTCCTACACATAGGGCAGAATCACCTTACACAAGTACAGGCTGGAGAGCAGCTGGCTATGGATAAACTCAGCAAGAAAAGGGGATATGACAGACAACAATTGGAACACGAGTCAGCAATGCGTACTTGCAGTGACAAGAGACACTGATCACAGGCTGCAGCAAGGGAAACTCCAGCTCCATAGAAAGAAACATTTTTCACTATGAGAAATTGGAACAGAAATTCAAAACACAACAGGACACAGCACTGAAGAAAGCCTAGATTTCAGCAGATTTTGGACTAGAAATCTCCAAAACCTTATTAAAAAAAAAAGTCATTCTATGGTTTTACAAAAAAAGTTAAGTGTTTTAACTTTCATTTTACAAGCAGGAAAATAGAGGAAGAGAAAGAAAAAAGGTTATCTCTGAAGAACAGTTATTAAAACTGCAGTAGCTTCTGTACACTCCAAGCAGGATGTGGGCACACTGCACTGAGGCTATTCCTATATATTTCAAGAAATTGTCCCAGCACATAAAATATTCAGAGTGTATAATACAGAAACATAATCATAACATATGAAACAGGTGCAGAGAAGCAAAGTGATTTGTTTAAGGTCAGACAGTGCATCCAAACTAAATCAGGGAACATAATGTAGGTCTCGTATCCCAGAGCAGTGTGCTCTTCAGAAGAGCATTCAACAGCTTTCATGATAGGGACATCTGCCCACCAGACACTCAGCTAAAAATTAGCAATTCACTCTCCCTAGCTATAAATCATCACATGCAATTGCCTTGTCATTAAGATAGTCTGTCCTCAGAGACAACTATCCAAGCTTCAAGATTAATTCCACATCATTGCATTTTTATCATACACCCCTACGATAAGGTGGGAGTTTAGTTTATAGAGGTAGCTCTATTTTGTGTCTCTGTGCGAAAGAGCAGTCATGTACACACGCGTTTTCTTCAGTTGTAATAGGTGTCTTTGTAGAGAACAGCACGTATGACATAGACACAAGGTATTTCATGTATGTGATGTTCAGTAATAATTTAGGAATAATGTCAGAGGCAGCACAGTGCCAGAAACAAGAAGCATCACAAATTAAAGGCTCAAAGAGAACAAAGGTTATTTGATGAATCATTTTGTAAAAACAAGGTGCAGCACTGCAGACAGTTTCATTTTTACAAAGTGAGAAAAGAGAAGATGTGACAATACATCTACAGTTATAAAGGCAGCGTGTCAGGGAGCCACAGGATCACAGCCCCCCTTCCGGCATCTCTGCTGATACTCCTCAAAAGCAACATGTGGAGTATGTATTACTCAAAAGACTAGAACAAACCAAAAATACTGGAGGGCTGAGCTCCAGACAGCTGCTACTATGGAGAAAACAAACATCTGCAAAAGCCACAGAGGTAAAGAAACCCCCCAAAAGAGAAGAACTACCAGATACCAAGGAGAAGTGTACAACTTGGAGAAAGAGGGTGAGATGATGAAAGGGAATAGGCTAGACAGCAGCCTAAACTTTCTGCCAGTGTTTTCCACCCTGAAATTATTCCTATAAGGAGATGGTCCTAGCTCAGATGCACAGCACTTTTAAGATCAAGCTGCTGAGATGGACAAATTCTGGATTTATTGTAAGAAGGTGCAGTCAGATGAGCTGACATCCTTTTTTTTGGTTTTCTTTTTAATTCCAAATCCCATTTTTGCACTCTGTTTAGGTAGATCAAATCCCAACTTGAGAAATAAGATGCATCTAAGCATCTCCCTTCCAGTCCCTTAGACACTCTGTGCAGGGCTAAAGAATAAACAGACCAAAAGACCCCAGTTACTGAGGGCAGAGCTCATGCAACTGTAGACCAAATCTTCCAGTAAGACTTTTAGTGTCTGGGTGGGTGGGACAACATGTGTGTTTTGTAGCTGATGACCAGGCTGTGTAGTTATTGTTCTCTACAACTACCTTTATTGCTCTCTACAACTACCTAAAAGGAGGTTGGATGAGGCTGGTGCTGGTCGCTTCTCCCGAATCACGAATGATAGAACAAGAGGAAATGGCCTCAAGTTGCGTCAGGGGAGGTTTCGATTGGATATTAGGAAGAAATTCTTTACTGAGAGAGTGGTTAGGCACTGGAACAGGCTGTCCAGGGAAGCAGTGGAGTCACCATCCCTGGAGGTGTTTAAAAAACGAGTAGAGGTAGCACTTGATGTTTATGATCTAGCGGTTAGGGAGATGTTGGGATGAAGGTTGGACTTGATAATCCTAGAGGTCCTTTACAACCATAATGATTCTATGATTCTGTGACAGATTTTGTGACACTTAGTAGGAGCTTTCCCCAAAGACAGATAGGTTATGGGATGCTAGGTGTCCATCTCCAAAGTGTTGGCGTCTGTCAAGAGTAGAGAGAAAAAAAACCCAACAGCTGTTGTTGTTCTGGCAGCCAACACAGAGCCTACAGGGACTAGAGGTACCAGAGGTTATTTGAGCACAACAGCCATGCTTCCCCAGCATTTGTGCTCCTGCCTTAGCACATTGCTGTAGTGAATATTTGGATTTTTAGACTATTTCATTAAGCTCAGCAGAGCCTGAAGATTTGGACTCTTACAGAAATGGGAAGAAGAGGGAAGAGATGACATCTAATAAAGGCCTGGCCGCTTTAGCAATGAGAATCAGGACACCTATGTCACTAGCTCAATTAAACTCAAATGGCTGCTTAGTAGCCTACACTAAGTAAATTCATTATTTCAGTTCGGTTTCTAGATGACAGGCATCCACACTTCAAAAACAAACAAAATCTCCAAAGTGTAACTGTTCTCTGGTCCATACATGGAAAAAAAGCCAGGAACTATGAAGTGCTGGGGCGTGCGCTCTGGGCCCTGAGTTGGAATTGNACAAGAAGAGATCCTGAACTTCCTTCTCGCAGCTACCAAAAGTACTACTGGATAAGAGTGATTGATGCTTGCTAAGGGTTTGACATGAAGAAATCAATGTTAGATCATGGTTTTCTGGGGAGACAAGACTTCAGTCATTAGGGCCATTAACCCAGTACTCAGCAGCAGTAGACAATGCAATTACACACACAAAAAAAAAGGAAAAAAAATAATAGAAAAAAAAAAAGACAAGAAAGTAAAAATGTGTTCATTCTTGCTAAGCAAAGTGCTTTTAATTAAAAATCTGTTATCTCTAAGCAGTGTCCAGAACATCACAAACAAGTGACAAATGAGTCAGTCCTACAGTCTCATCTACCAAAGCAGTGCTGTCTGCCACACCCTCCTAGTTCAAATGAACATGTGTTCCTCTTCCTAGTTTTTTACAAACTTTCTTAGCAGAGAGTTTAGTGTCATTTCTGTCTCTTGTCCTGCTGCAGCTGCCTCTCCAGGGACTAAACAGTCCCCAAGTAAGCAAGCAAAATTGGAGGCAGTACTGAATGCAACTAATTGAGTTTATCCTTGGAAGTTAATTAAATTTTAGCAATTCCAAAGATATCAAAGCTCCATTTATTTATTTATGACTTCCATTATAAAATGTTCCTATCGATGTCTTTTGGATATAGCAATATGTAACTACACATATTAAGTCCTAGTAGAGCACCATGCCAAATATAAAGAAAGTCCTCACATCATCAAAGAAAATACTAGCTTCAGGCAAAGATCTGTTCAAACAGCTAGGCTTTGCATGGTATCTAAAAGTCAGCTCTTTTGAAAACTCAAGGGAAGCAAATTCTAGCACTGCATTCTCTCTACTGGTGGCATTCAGCAACTTGAAGCATAAAATTAAGAATCTAAAGCTATCAGCTAGAGATCAGCAAATAAATCACAAATCCACTCGCAAATGTAAGCAAAATTCCCTTTGAAGGGATAAATGGTCAGTCTTTGAGATCCCGATGGTTCAAGAAAAATTCAAGTACATTTGTTCACATATTCTCAAGACAAAGTTACAGTATTTGATAATTTTGTTTTGTTACACAATTTCAGAGTACATCATGAGAATGTTAGCTTGATGTCCAGCACTAGAAACAAATAAAATACCTCTTGGTAATTGCATAGTAGGTATATTGTTAGAAATAGACTAAAACACGTTTTTGAAAATGAGAAACTGCAAGAAAAAAAAAAAAGGAACATCTGCTGAATGCTGACTCAGATATTAAGACTAGAATTTGGCATCAAAAGAGAGGAAAGAAACCTAACTGAAAGCTACAAGATACAAAAGAAAACAGAATAGGATTAAAATATTTATTTGTCACCACAATTTTGTCACTGGTTATGTCCATTAATTTTATTTTCCTCATGACAAGATTTCAAATCCCTGTTTTTAAAGACACAAGATCCAGAAGATGGTAATACTAGGTCAGAGAAATAAGTTTTCATTTGGTTTCTACTAAGATTCTTTTTGAACAGAAACCCAAACTAAATCAGTGAGAATTTTTCAAACCAAGAACTGAATAATAATGGTTCTAAATGATCTTAAACCTTACTGTGGCCTACAAAAAAAGTCATCACTATAATTATTTATGTAGTTGCAAAAATTAGGTCCAGAATACCTGAAGATAGTAGATAAAATATTAATAGACTGCCTCTGTGATGTGCTCTCTGAAGTTCACACTAAACATTTAATGAAAACCTAGCCATTCACATCTTTGCTTTCCTGGATAAACATCACTGGAGTAATACTAAGTTTTTGTAAGAAGGCAACTCATATCTAACAGGTTTTGAAGGTTCCAAGAATTAATACACAGCCCTCGGTCTGGATTTTAAAGAGTAATCTACTTAAGAAAAAGTCAACACTCTACCTGATCTTCCATCTCGTTGAATATCCACATGATACCACTCCCCATCATTGGCTTTCTTCTGGGTGGCCTTGACTTTAATGGTCCCAGAGCCCATGTCCAACAGCAAGTAGAGGTTCCCATCTAGAAGCTCAACTGCAAAGAAGTCTACCTTTGTATTTTTCTGGCTTTTGGCATCTTTCCTCTCCTGAGGCTTGCCATGGGTGAAAAGGATCAGTCCATTGGGTTCAGTGGTTCGGAAATCAAATGAGATGGAGCCCATCCTTTTGGTATTCCATTTAGGAAGACTAATATAGGCCTCAGGTGTCTCAAAGCTGATGGGATCCAGTGTAGCCACATTCTCACATACGAATTTCACTTCCCCGTAGATCTTCATTTTAGTATCACCAATCCGTGCCAGGCGAGACAGCTCCAGACGAATGTCATTATTCTTATAAACAACCTGCCAGACACAAGGAAAAATATCATACATCAATTCTGCATACAGTACAAATACCCCAATTACTTTCAGCCATGGAAGATAAACTTCTCCCAAAAGGCAGTGAGGAGCAGAAAGGAGGCCATGCAAGAGTATGACATGATGACAGAGGGAGAGAGCACAACCAGGAGTATGTATAGACCTGACAGTGACGGGTGTTTTGCTATATGACTATAGATCATCTAAGCTGGTGGAAGAGAACATTTAACTGAAGGACAGTGAGAACAATTAACTCTACCACAGGCCCACTCTGATGTAAAAGCTTTTGTACATAAAGTACAGTATGTATCTGGTATCACGCTGTTATATTTGCATAAATCCCATACAAAATACGTAACAAAGTGTGACTTCCATGTCCATTTCTTCTAGCCACAGCAGGGAACACTGCACCACCACTGTCATTTCTCTATTATTCCTATAAGCCCACTTAACTACTGGGAGAGAGATGCAAAAAAAATTAAGCAAGTTGCTGTGAATTGTTGGTGTTCGCCCGGTGGTCCCTAAATTGCTGCAAGAAAAAACTAAACAAAGACTTAAAATTTCTCTGACCAAGAAGTGTCAGACCACTACAGGCACGCGTTTGCTATGGGTATCTACACAGCTTAGCCTCGCTCCAAGAAACCTATCCTCTCTGTGCTACACATGAAAGCCTGTACATTTTCAGTGCCTGGACTCTTACTCTTTCTTGGTGAAAGACCAGAACTCTGGATTCTGTGTTGCTACATGGATGAAAATAAGCCAAGAGAAGAGTTCCAGACAGGCAAGCACTCCTGAGCATGTCTGACTTGCTCAGTAGTCCAGAATTCCTGCCCTTCTCTTTCTCACAGGTACAGAATTAATTCCTTGCAAAGAGGACTCCTCTCTGCCCTATGCCATTCTCACAGAGGCAGGGACTAGAGAAGGCAAAAGCCTGAAATATTTGTCAACTGTACTTCCTCTCAACCACCTTCCGTGCTTCCTACACTCAGAGCTGGCAGTACAACAAATAAAAGTATTTCTGCAACTAGCATAATTTTGATTTAATTCATGTTCTGCAACACTACTGAAGACTCTAATTTCTTCTAAGGAGTCATTTTAAAATACTTTGTGCCTATTACATGTAGCATATACATACACACACTTGATTTCTGCTTTCAAAATGCTATCAGGATGAGTTATCAGCAATTTGCCGTGAAAACAGAAGTGAAATGAGATATGTATTGTTAATTCTACAAATAGAACAGGAAAGTCAGAGAAATTACTATGCAGTAAATATTAAAAGGCAAATGAGAGACAAGGGAAAAGCTTTTAAAGTAGGTGATCTCAGAATGAAAAATAAATGAAATCACAATTCAACACTGTCTTGGTTCAGCCAGGATAGGGTTAATTTTCCCCAGGAGCTGCTATTCGATCCCATGCTGACGTCATGTCCGGTATACCAGGCGCGGGCAGAGCAGTCCCGGCTTTGTCTCACCCGGGTTGCCTCGCTCTGTGTCTGTAGCGGTAGCCACGCGGTCTGTATCTTTATACCTCTTGTTCTGTACCTTGTTATCCCTGTTGCTGTTACTGTTGTTGTGATTGTTGCTTTTGCATCGCTGTATTAAATTCTCCTTATGTCAACCCGCAGGGCTTGTATTTTGCTACCTCTCCTGTTCCCGTCCGGGGGGTGGGGGGGCAGCGGCCACGTGGTGCCCGGTCCCGGCAGGGTTTAAACCACCACAAACACATTTGTAGCAAGCGAAGAATTTCCAGTTTCACTAAGCATTAAAGGAGAATTTCCCCAGTGCAGCCAGCATAGCATAAGAACTTCCTGTTGTAAAGGCAAAACCACCCTATATCAGAATGAAAGGAGAAGGCAGCTGTTAACTCCCATTTGGAGTCATGGCATAAAGCTGTAGTCCTCCCAGCAGAGGACAGTATTGACCTAGCTTGTTTTGCTCCAGTTCCCAATAATGTGCTCTACCCTCCCCCAGACTTCAAAAACTTCAGGTCTATTAATATCTGCAACAGGAATAAAATATATTTTCAATTTGTGGTACTATAGTAGTTTCATTTTACAGATTAACCATGTCGAATGCTCTTGCTAAACAGACCATACACCTCCTCCTCCCAGTGACTTAGCAAGGCTGTGCATTACAGTCTCTCCCTCTTGCCAGACAATGAGGTGCACCTCAGCCACACACTAGTTCAGAGCACTGCATGCAGTCCTGTCTCCGAATCTCAAGGAAACAGAGGAGCTGAAGGTACAGAGTAAAATATATAGAAAATTAAGAGGATGGAGCAGGATACTTTATGAGGATAGCCTGAAAAGGCCAGGGCTCTTATATTTGGAGACTGAGAAAAACTACAATTGAAGTTTACAGAAGATGGAGAAGGTTAATGTAGAACTGCTCTGCCAAATCCAGCAATAGAACTAGAGGCATTTGCTGAAACTTACAGGATATAAATTTAAAATGGATTTTTAGAAGCACTTATTTACACAGAGGGTAGTGAGCTTCTGGAACTTGCTGCCACAGGAGTTCACAGAAACACAGTGCATTAGTGGGCTCAAAAACAACCAGAATGATACATGGACAGCAAATCCACAAATTGACATCAAAGGGAAAAGCAAGAGACAGACCTTCTAATAATCCTAATCCAATAGCAGTGGATGCTGCAGTACTGTGAAGGGGAATGCACCACTGATAGTAGTCATGCCCACACGCTCTCCCTAAAAAACACTTGCACCTGCCACTACTGGAGGCAGAATACTGGGTAATTGGATTGACTGTTCTTCAGGCCCACTAGGGATTTTCTCATATTCTTAATGAATCTATGTGCATAGTAGGTTGTGCATAGTCTATTCTTTGTCCCACTGCATGGGCAGCCTGGGAAGGAAGGTAATTGGAAATGGGCTCCTGTGGACAGAGTCTTTCTGCCAGTGTATACATATGGTACTTCCTGACTGGTACAACTTCAACACAACACTGCATTTTAGGTTTCAGCCCAGTATGGTGTTGCTTTGGTGGGCAAGAGAATGTTAGGCCTGAATGAACATTTACTTTAATGATCCTAACATAGGAGAACTGCTCTAATAGGATATTACTCACAGTTGCTCAAACCAACATCCCTCTAAACTGTATCTTGACCCAGCCTTTCCATATGAGAAGAGCAAAAAGGTAGCAGAACACACAATGTTCTACACATGATTCATGGCTGGTACTGGGCTGTATCTAGCTATGACCCAGTGATCTGCTTTCAGCAACCTTTGCAGGTTGCTGTTAGAAGGAATATGATCACATACACATAAGCAGCTTTCAAGTCTCAGCTAAGCCACATACAGGTTACATCTTCCCCTTCCACGTATTTGATACTTGGGTAACAATTCTCGTCTTTTCTGGGGAAATGCAGAAGGCTCTCCACTGGATTTAGTTGGGGTTTGCTGCAGACTGCCTTGTATTTCATTAGTCATACCAGTAGCACAGCTGGAGAATCCTTGAGACAGAACTCTTTCAAAGGATCTAGAGAAAACTACATGGAGTTTGTTGTAACCCAGAAAGTCACTAACAATGGAGGATCTGGAAGCAAGTTTGAAAGAAGGGACCAAGAAAGCAAGCAGAAAGCAAGACTTGGGGAAGAGAGGAGAAAGGATGTTGAATAGATACAAAAGTTATGAATTCAACCTTTTCAATGAATAGATATAAGAGTTCTGAATTCAGTCTTTCCAAAGAAACAGATCCACCTTAGTCTGAATCTCTATTATTCAATTGTTTGGTTTTCTACATTATTTTCTTTAAAAAAATCCAAACCCAAAACCTAGCTTGAGAAATGTAAAAAACATCTGAGTTGAACGAAAAAGTATAAGTGTTCACATAGCTGACTTGAGGTATTATTGACAGCTACATTTGGACATCAAGATCCTGATATATAATCAAGTACACCAGAACTGTCAGCACTATATACAAAAGGATATAAATAATCCTTGTGTGTAAAACCAAGGTAAATCCTGGACAGGAACAGAAAATAGCATCTCTGGCTGGGGCAATGAAACACTAAGGCAGCTTCTGATATCCACAGTTCAATTACTAAACCAAGGATTCAAGAATGAGAAAAGGGGAAATAATTAAATGACTGGGATGCATATCCCATAGTGAAGAACATTCAAATTCAGTCTGTTTAATAGGTAGAAGTTAAAGGGTGGTTTGATTACAATCTCTGAGTACCTATGCAGAAAATGGAATTTGGCAATTGAGGGCTCTTCAGTCCATGTGACAAAGGCATAATGGGATCCAGGGGCTAGAAATTGAAGTTGGACAAATTCCCACTTTAAAATATTATAACTTAGTTTTACATAAACATAATTTGCTATTGAAATAATATACTACAGGTTATAGTGTGTTCCCTGCTACCAGCAAACTTTAAATTAAAATAATATCTTGTTTTTCTCTAAAAGACATAGTGAGACAGGAATTAATTATATAGCAAATCAGCCTAGATTATCATAATGTCTCTTTCTGGTCTCGTAACCTATGAATCTTTGTGTTTTAATAAATTCAGCAGATGCTTCAGTGCAGTTTTCCAGGATAGATGAAACACATCCTTCCCAAATGTTAAAAATGCCTGGTAAAGGAGAAGAGTCAATTCTGGTCTGACTTGCCACCATTGCTTTCAGTGAGATTTTTTTATGTTTGTGATCCTACCTTGCAACGTACCATTAAATAGGAAGGCAAGCAAAAAGTCTAGGACAAAAAAAATGATCCTATAGTTCTAAATATATGAGCTTCAAGGACTAATTTCTTAGAGAGTCACCTGCTGCAAGTCACATACAAAATATTTTCATGTGTCACTGACAGCTGTCTGTCAGCAGTAGAACCCGTCACCTGCATAACACTTCCTACCTCATATTCTCATTTTACCAGCAATCTCTGAACTAACTTGAGGGCTCTTCAGGATATACCAAAATATGGACTGAAACCCACACCTGTTTAACTCCAAATGAGGCCATGTTTGACTCAGAGAGCCATCTCTAGGACATAGTCTTCTAGTGCTACTCTGGGACATGACTTCCCCTAACAAGTTAGAAGTAATCAAAGCAATGAAAGCAGTGCCTATAAATTTGTCTATTGTTATCAGACAACTTTCTGAATAGAGTCAATCTTGCCTGTTTAAACATAGAGTTTGAACTTACGCCACATATGATATGTGTATCAAAGAAGGTGAAGAGACCTAGGGGAGTCAAGAAATCTCCTTGGTCTCATTCCTGGTACAGACATACACACCTACTTTACAGTTATTCCAGGAACAAAGGTAGAAAAGAGAAAGGGAAAGAAAATGACTAGGAAAAGGTATGCACAGAGTATTTGAAAAGTAGCTTCCAATCTTAAAATTGCTTCATATTCCAAAATGAAATTACAACAATGAAAGTAATTGGTTGTTTCCTTTTCCATGAAGACTGCTTCTAAATACATTTTAACAGAGTATTATTTTTGACTGTTCAATCCCTTTGTTTCATGAATTGGGCCAATATAGATGGATGGTCAGGGATGGGATAGTCTAGATACACAGTCTTTGATAATGAGCAGTAGAATTCCATGATGTCTGAGACATTTTGAGGGATAAAAAGATATACAGTAAATTAGGTTTCCTTTAAATCTGCTGAGAAAGAAGAGTTTGTTTTAAGCTGAGCTAAAACAAATGGCAATCTAGTTTTGAGATTTCTTAAAAATGGCAAGTTTGCAATTCTGAAGCATTCAAGGAATTTCTACAGCTAAACTTATAAGAAGCTTCACTCATGGGTTAATGAGAGCTCTAATCAGATGGCTTTTCACAATGATGAAAAGCATCTCTCTGCAATCAAGTGAAGATGCAGATAGAGAGGGAGCAACAAAAGTGAGGAAAAATGATGTGCTAGACTTGGCCAGTAGCCAATATAAAAATTCCTAAGTTGCTGCTCTTAAGCAGGAAGCATGTTTTTTTTGTTGCAGGCTTGAAACAGGCATATTCCAAAAGGGAATGGCCATTGACAGCCTGGCCAATTAGGAGATGACCATCATGAACAATCATGAGAAAGGGCAATAACCTCAAGGCTGCATAAGTTTAGCTAGCTAGGAAGAGCACCTGTGAAGTCCAGCCAAGTTGTTCATCTCCTGCATCTTGTGTATCACCAATTACTTTTTTTTCTGTCACAGGCTACCCCCCTTCTCCAACTTTCTATATCGCTTCTCAGAAGGGCTACTACAAGGCCTACAGCCTTCCTAAGACTTTCTTAAAGGCACCTGTACTGAACCAGACAAGTTGCTGTAGCTTAATAAATTACAGTTTATCAGCTGCTTTACCAGAACTATATGTTTCTATCCTGCCCCGGCCAGCAAGCAGAAACATACACCCCAGCTAACAGCATTTTACTTTTTTGAGATATACTATGTATGCAGTGATCCAAGGCTTCAGTGATTGGTAACTGAAGCTGCTATACGTATTTAAAGAACTGTCTGTGGACTGGGCATACCTGGACTAAACATATTTGAGGGTTTACTGGGATAATAACAGTATTCAGGTAATAAACATAATCACCATTCACCATGCTGAAGGAGTTAATTTACCTGACATGAAAAACAATACGTCGAATATTGATAAGGAAGTACAACCAAACAAATAAGACTCAAATATGATTTGTGCTATATTGACTAATGTCATCCTATGCTTCACCTGAATTATATTTAACAAAATACATGTGTTTACTCAGCTAAAAATAGGAATACAGTAAGTAGAATGCTTAAACAATAAGGCAGAACTATTTCAAGCTTCTCTATAAATTTTTTTTCCACCTTACAAGTCAATTATAGGTTCTGAATAACTTCAAGTCTTGTGGAAAACTCCAGACGATACAAGAGATTGATTCAGTTTCAGAAGACTTATAGGAAGATACAGAGGAGTACTTCCTGAAGTAAGAAAGAAAAGGGATTCAAGATGCCAGTAAAAAAGGACTGAAAAAAGCAGGGTGGAATTTCTTCAACTAGTCTAGAGAGAATCACATAATCACAGAATGGTAAGGATTAGAAGGGACCTCTGGAGATCATCTAGTCCAACACCCTGACAAAGCAGGTTCACCTGGGGCAGATTACACAGGGATGTGTCCAAGTGGGTTTTGAAACTCTCCAGAGAAGGAGACTTCATAACCTCTCTGGGCAGCCTGCTCCAGGGCTCCATTACTCTCACAGTAAAGAAGTTTCTCTTCATGCTGAGGTGGAACTTCCTGTGTTCCAGTTTGTGTCTGTTGCCCCTCATCCTATCACAGGGCACCACTGAAAAGAGACTGGCCTCATCCTCTTGAATGTTTCCTTAACAGATACTGAAGAGAGAGGATTCAGTACTTCATTGTGGTCACAACTATCCTTTAAGCCAAAAAATAAGCCCCTGCTTCTCATGAGAAATCAGGGCATTGGAGTGTGTCCACAGTCACTACAGTTAACACCAACCCAAATCATTCACATAGTATCCCTGAGCAAGCTTAAACCAATTAAGGGGGATCAAGGTCCATCTTGCTGCCTTATCTTCCACTTTGGAATATACCAAGATAAAGACCGACCAAATATATGAATGAGAAGTATTCCAAGCTTTGCAGGGGGAAAAAGTTGCTTTACTTTTTATTGGAGTTCTAATGTGTCTAAAGCTGTACAATATGTTTTTGCACATACTGAGCCTATTGCTTCTTGAGTTAGCTATGTATATTGCTAAGTGACTAAAATATCAAATGCTTCACGGCCTTACTTATTCTTGGTAATGCATCACAGCATCCAAGCTACAGAAAAGCGGAGCTGTGAAATGACTGAATTCCTGGATTCCCTCCTTGTAACAGCTAGCAATAAGGACAATTTATCACATGGGTGGATTTCTGCATCCTCTATGCTGAGGTACACTGACTGTTAATATATTTGGTCTACTGTTGAAGAAAATCTTGATTTCAAAGGAAATAGCAGACCTTAGAGTTGCACCTTGAGACAAATGTGATAGAAACATTAGAAAATACATATATTTACTTGTTAAAAAGGCATGACACTGTATAGATGGGCGAGAAACCTTTATAGTTGCAAAAAAAAAAAGCTACTCAAGGATATTAGCCTCAGACTAAAGTCGTTTCCTCAGCTGCTGAAAATGCACAGCATAGGCAGAAGTAAGATTAAGTAGAATTGGTTGTAGCATGGACTATGATTTGAGCATGAATGCTCTTTTATAGTAGAAGTGTCAAGTCCTCTTCCTTCCTTGCTACAGAAACTTCCAAGTTCTGCAATAAGTGAAGAAAGGGAAAAAAGGTATAGTTTCTGGATTTCTCAAAATATCACTTTTCCACAGATTTTATAAGCAAGGTGAGAAAGCCACCTAAATTCACTATTTTCAAAACTATATTCCTCATATCATGGTGTCCAACTTGAGGTTATGAAATTGATTTTGCAGAAGTGCTCATTAGGCAAAAGCTGTAAGTGAAGACAAGGAGAGATTTCAACTTTACTACTAAAGCCAAAAGTAATGCTCTGAGAAATTGGACTTTGATTTCTCAGTCTGTTCCTAAAAACTGCCTGATACTTTAATATTTTGGTGAAAAAGTGACAGACTGATATTTAACAGTAGCAAAGCTCACCTTTGTGTCATGGCAAAGCATTTAAGGCATTTCACTGTGGATTCAGGTGCACAAACTTGAACTTCCCTCTTGCTTCATGTTCTATTCAATCTCCATTTGGCCTAGTAACAGGGGAGAATAACATCTGCAGGACAGGGAAGCCAATACATCCAGTTATAACGCTCCTTACTTGTGCCACAGCCCATAGATACAGGCATACCTCATGCAAGCCCTGAAAAGTAACTCATACCTTGTATGTGTCTCTGGATATAAGAAGGGCATAGAGGAGGTATGTCAGTATTTTACAAATACTCATGCATACACAGCAATGAGGAAATTCTATGTTCTACACTGAGCCTGTATAGCACAGAGGAAAAAAAAGATAGATCAAAGAAATACTTAATAGCTATGCACAGAAAATCATTCATTGACTGGATCGAATGAAGCATCCTGGAATGTGGAGACATAGGAGAAGACAGTGCTGTACTCTCCTGGAGATCATGCCCAGTTTGGAGAACTGACTTTAAGAAAGGAGTGGGTCTATTGGAAAGAGTCCTGAGGAGGGCAATGAGAATAATTGAGGTCTAGAAAATAGATAGAAAGTATTGCTTCTTTTTAACATAAAGAAAACTGCAAGGAGACATCATAACAGTGTTCAAATATAGAAAGGCTGCTAAAAAGCAGAAAGGAACAATCTGTTCTTTGTATCTATGCTGAAAAGGACATGGAATAATGAGCAAAAACAACAGCAAGAAAGTGTTAGAATAGACATTAGGAAAAGCTTTTTTAAGAACAATGAAACACTGGAAGAGATTGCCTGTGGAGCAACCATAACTGGAGACCATTAACTACAGGTTAAACAAATTGCTATCAAGACTCATATAGGTATCATTGATTTTGTCTTGGGACAGTGGAAGCAAAAGGATTAAATAACCTCTCATGGTCCATTCCAATTTCGTTTTATATGATTCTGTGTTGGGAGGGTGGGGCAGGACATGAGAAAAGGAAAATTACTATACAGCTAAAGACTTTCCTAGAGTTCATTGCACAGGGAGGAAGAATAAACCTCAAATGAACACAATTCTGATACCTCACAAATTAGAAGATCTTAAACTTACGAATTAACTTCCTAGCTAATGAAGGTTTGACAGCTTTTTTAGAGTTAAAGAAGAAAAAAGAAATCATCATCACAGAAACTTATTTACCAGTATAGAGTAGTTGACTTCAATTACATTCACTTCTGTGCTCATATAGACATTCACCAGCTACAGAATGCTCTGCTTCTCCCAAATGCATCCTGAAATTTCAGATTTGTCTAGCTAGCATAAGCTAAATCTGTCTAGCTTGGTTCAGTGATGAGTATGAGGAAATGATTACTGTCAAGTGTCTTAAGGATTTCATCTGAAAGGCAGAGAGGAATTATTTTAGGATGGCCCCATTGATCATTTAAAGTTTGAACCTTATTACACAAGACACTGAAAACTATCAGACAATGACTTAGCAAATAACACTCCACTTTGCCATTTCATTGTATTTCAAATCCACCTAAAATTGTACAAGTACAAAAGACCTATCTCAGGAAATAGATCTGTTTAGTATGGCTGGGTGAATGTTTCCATTGGGATGGCTTTCTAACACAGAATTCCATTTTCCTAAGAGAGAATTAGCAATGAAATGCTTCACTAAAGGCCGTTGCAACCCAAAGTGGCATGTTTAGTTTAATCAAACTTAACAGAAAAGCTTTTGTATGAACTTACCATAACAAAAACCAGTATTTTTGACAGGCTTGAGAGGTGGGCCTGTGCAAACTTCATGAAGTTCACAAAGGCCAAGTACAAGGTCCTGCACATGGGTCAGGGCAATCCCAAGGAAACATACAGGACAGGTGATGAGAGCAGCCCTATGAAGAAGCACTTGGGTGTGCTGGTTGATGAGAAGCTCAACATGACCCAGCAATATGCATTTGCAGCCCAGAAAACCAACCACGTCCTGAGCTGCATCAAAACCAGAGTGGCCAGCAGGTCAAGGCAGGTGATTCTCCCCCTCTACTCTGCTCTTTTGAGACACCACCTGGAGTATTGTGTCCATCTCTGGGGCCCCCAGCATAAGAAGGACATGGACCTGTTGGAGCAGGTTCAGAGGAGGGCCACAAAAATGATAAGGGGCTGGAGCATCTTGCCTACGAAGACAGGCTGAGAGTTGGGGTTGTTTAGCCTGGAGAAGAGGGGGTCCAGGAAGGGTCCAGGGATCCTGCTATCAGGATAGCAGCCTTGCAGTATCTAGAGAGGCTTATAGGAAAGCCGGAGAGAGACTTTTTACAAGGGCATGTAGTGATAGGAGAGGAAATAATGGCTTGAAACTGAAAGAGGGCAGACTTAAATTAATGTAAGGAAGAAGTTCTTTACTGTGAGGGTCATGAGGCACTGGAACAGGTTGCCCAGAGATGTTGTAGATGCCCCCTCCCTGGAATTGTTCAAGGCCAGGTTGGATGGGGCTTTGAGCAACTTGGCGTAGCAGAAGATGTCCCTGCTCAGGGCAGGGGGGTTGTATCTAGATGATCTTTAAGGTCCCTTTCAACACAAACCATTCTATGATTCTATTATTTTCCAGGCATTGCACTTACTTTCAATATTGGTCCCCATTTTCACCTCTGGTTTGCACTCTCTAGGGAAATACTTTCAGATGATGCAATGTCAGTGTCCCACCTGACGTCAGAAGATACACATGACTGGTTTTGCCACAAAACAGCTTGACCAAATACTCTTGCCTCTAAGGAAGAATGAGACACAAGATCCCTACAGGACAGCTACCACAGGCAACTGCACTGGATATGAAAATACAGTCCTTGTTAAACTGGCTCCAGAGTATTTGGTGTCAGCTCTATAATTATTATGAATGATTTTGATTCAGGGAATATCAGAATGTTACATATAAATTCAATTCTGAAGTTTTGACGTATTTCCATTTAAAATGAAACAAAACAACCAACCAACAACAAAACCACAAAAACCCCACCAAAATATCCAAACAAACAAACAAAAATGTACCAGCTGCAATGAAAACAAATGTAAGCTGGAGGAATCTCCTTTGGGACAGAAACTCTTCATTTCACTCAGCTTTTCATTTCAGTGAAAAGATGTGTTTAATGAGAACACCAATGTTTAAAGTCTTCTGTGAAAACACTGAATAGATATCGCTCACTTACACATATGCAGTTTTTCCCCACTATCTATCTTCCCTAGCCAGTATGCCTCGAGCCTGTTTCACAAGTAAGTCCCTGGCAGATACAAGAAGGTAGTTTAGTCTCTGTATGCCAGTCAAGCATTAGCCTCACTGCCCAGGTTTCCCACATGCTAAGCAAATTGTGTCAAGCACAGTGGCATTTTCTATGTTTCTGTCATTTGTCCAGTAAAAAACAATTCAAAAACGTTTACCATTACATATGGAGAGCACATGCTTACAAGTGAGCACTGCTCAAATAATGATGCAGTTAGAGCAACTGAGGAAATTTTTAGTGGATTTAAGACTGTGTAGATTTAGTCCACAAACCTAAAGTGATGTCACTGTAGCAGGATGGTGTCACTGTTTGTAGCCAGATGATAGTAGCTTGGTGGTGTTGCATCCCATCATCTGTCTCTCTCCCTCATCCTTAACATAAAGGTCACGGGGCACCGGCATCTCCTTCCATCTGCAGTGGCAGCCAAAGTAAGAGGCATGCTTTCAGCTAGGCTCTCATCATGCAAGGGAGCAAAGATATTCCATGCCTGCTGAAGAAATGCCATCAGCAGGATGGCACTATCCCACAGCTGACACCATCTGTCAGAGTACACTACATAGGTCTAGATGGACTGGGGAGGAGGACCTGTCTCCACACATCTAGACTGAAATAGGGGTTTCTAAACTTCTTTTAAACACCTCTCTTGCTGTCCTGTGCAAAATCCTGCCAACCTGGGCATCTCTCCAGGATCTCCTTGCTCAACCCCAGTTCAAATTCCAAGGCATGGACCAAAGTTCAAACTCTCCACGGACAGGACTCCCCAAACTTTAATCAGTGCTAGGCCCTATGTTGTGTGAAGGTGATGAGGGAGGTGATGAGTTAAATATTTTCTTGAAGAATTGCAGGATGAGGCAGAGAATATAATTAATTCCTTACCTGTAAGAGACATCAAGACACAAATACTGTCATCTTATAACTCCACCTTAATGCTCAAAAAGAAGCAGAAGCTCTTTTACATATTCCTCCTATATGTATCTAAAAACCCTCTCAGCTGTGACCCCCAGCTCTACAGTTTCCAGTACTAACAAAAGGAAGCAGGGGAGAGAATAATTTTTTTTAAATCTATCTTCTGTCTGGGACTAAATCCCAGTTACCATAATGCCAAAAAATCTAGTCCAAAGGAAGGCTGGGAATGGGAGAGTTCCCCCTTACCTGCTCATATGGTCTCACCTGGCCTCCAGAGAAACCCATACTGACAAAACTGTTTCCTAGCTCCCACCTCCTTTACAGGTTTCTTGGGGAATAGTATTAAAACAGGGCAAAGAGCTCAGTGGCACTTCCAGAGCCCACTGGGGGTGTTGGTAAAACTTCACTTTCATCCCTTGCTTTGATGTGGAAGCTGTGTGCATGAAGCACAAGTCCAGCTGCTCCTGGGGGATGGGAGGGGGAAGCAGCCAGAATGCTGCTGCACAGTGAAAGTGCATTAAGGAAAGCAAGTGAAAGGAATAGGAAACAAAAGCCAAAAAAAGGTGACATTTTCCCAGTGCAAGCACTGAAATGAGGAGCAGAAATGGGAGACAGATGAGGGCCTAAGCACTCCATTCAGCACCAGATTACATTTCCTTCTCAAAGTAGGTGGTGTGCTGCAATCAAGAGCAGCAAGAGCTCTTCGGTAAGGAGGGGGGTCAGAGCGTCAGCACTGAGCACCAGACAGAAGGAGCAGCTGATTACACTGGGTCTGATTCTGCAAAATGCAGAGAGCTCTCAACACTGTTTTGTCTTTGGAGTGGGCCTATCACTATGGTTTGTGTCTTTTCTAAAGAGAAGAAAAAAAAAAAGGTGGGGTGGGGGGAAGAGGGGGAGCACAGCAGCCTTTTCCCCAAAGACAGCTGGAAAAAAAACCCAACAAAAAAGGCATCTCTCCATTCTACAAACACTTTCCATAAGAAATTCCTACAGCTATTTTAAGTTACTCTGTGAATATTAGTGTCTTGACATTAACCTATTGTATTATCTCCCACTTCCCCATTTAAGGGCCAGTATCCCCAATTTACAGAAAGAGAAAACAAAACAGAGGGAACTGAATACTTTTAGCCAGTTCATACAGCAAGTCAATAGATGGTCAGAAAGAATGTCTCATCTTTCTAATTACTACTCTGAGCCTAAAGACTAGTTGGAGGAAATGGCTGTGGTTTATTCTTTTGCTTCCAATTAATTTCTACACAAGGAAGAAAGAATATGGCAAGAAGCTGATGACCTGCC
>VYZX01032242.1:4835-54375 GCA_013401335.1 Brachypteracias leptosomus
ATCAGCAAGTTTAAAGAGATTCTGAATAGATATTTTAATACAGTCCACAGCTGTGGGGGGAAAAAAATGCAGGCATTTAAGTGTTAATAGTCAAACAGGTTCAAAGTCACTAATGAAAATGGAACAAGTTTAAAAAGTTATTTCCCAGTAAAGTAGGAGTCAGTTAACTCTTTTTCTAGAAAGAAAGGGCAAAAGGATATATGAGCATCACACTCATTCAGAGGCTACATGAAGAACATTTCTGGTTTTAAAGTACGCATGCATTTCTTTGCTTAACCCCCAGAAGCTGATTCTGTCTCAGGAATATGAACTTCCAACCCACCCACTCAATAAAATTTGCATACAGTGAAGCCATCTGTCTGAGTACAAGGTAAGTGGAGGCTGACATACTTAATTGTCTTGTACTAAAACAATTAAAGACAACTCTTGCTCAATGAGGCATATATAATGGAGTATATATATATCTTGCTCTAAGAAATGAAGCCTAAGTTTCTTGTCTGATCGGATGGCCAGTCCTCCCAGGACAGCTTCAAAATGCCTAAACAGTTAAGTAGTCTTAGAACTGTTATTCCTCTGTCTTTCAATCTCATCAAGGAAGCCAAATATTTATTTAAAAAAATAAAAATACCTATATATAGTTTCTCCATAGCAAGGAACACAGATAGTAAAGTGTGGATTATAAAACTATTTTTTTCCTTCTAAGAAACAGAGATTCATGTCTTTTGCACTTCTTAATAACAACAAAAAAATTGCTTCTAAAAAGAAATGAGGATGTAACTCAACCAATCATTTGTCCCAAAAGATACTGTTTCTCTGACAGTGCCCTCAACCCTGTATTTAAAAAGTACACGAGTTATAGGCTCACACATTGAGTCACACAACTCAGAAAAACCAAACATAATAAATCATGTCCTTGCCCACATTAGTTGACCAGGTGGGATTGGCTCCTGCCTGTAATTTTATTTTTTGTGTAGAAAACTTCAGTTTCCAGATCGTTTTCAGTATTACATAAAGTTCCTGTCTAGAAAGTCAAGAGCTCATGCTTTGCAGTTGACTAACTACCAGATAATGTAGAGATAAGAATCTATCACAGGGAGACTCAAGAATTCATTCTCAGTGGAGCTATGAGGAAAGGAGAAGCAAATTACTAAACCAAACCTTGTAGGTAAACAATGCTGTTTTTTGTCTGAGCCTTTGAAATTGTTCTTAGCACACGACCTGTAGGTACTTTCCATGAGTGGCTACACTGGTCCCAGAGGGAAGCCGTTGCTATAATTAATGACTGAAGCTTATCAGCTGCCAGAAGTTCCTCTACACCTTGTTCCTCTCTGTACATGTTAAGCATTATCTGAAAAGCAAACAAACATCAGCTACAATAAACACTTCTACAAATATCTGAGAGATGAAGAAAAATCCATTGAGGGCAGGGGGGTGGGGGGTAGGGAGATTATAGTTTTATACTAATGCCAGGAGAAAAGATGCAGTGAAATGAACAATTAAAACTACCACTAGGATATTCTCAGTGGATTTTTTTTCCCTACTTAAAGTCATGTTGTTTTGTTTAACAACAACAAAAGAGATATAGTGGCATCATCTCAGATTGTTTCATACTGCTCTAGATGCTTGTTCAGTGGTATTCAGTCCAAATTTACTCCTCTTTTTGACAGTTTGGATCAATCATCAGCTAAAAGCCTAAGTGAACATCTGAGTACTCAGGGTAAATGAACTACCATAGGCACATCTCACCTTAACAAGCATTTCCTGAGTTTGGGTGTTATCCTCACTTGTCTCTCCACCATCACCAGTTTTCTTCAGAGGAAAAGTAAAGAAAAGGTACAGGCACTGCATCAGAGCAGCTGGAAGGCCAGATCCAATGATGTTCCACATAGTTCTCTGAATAAGGAAAATAAAAATCAGCCCCTTCAGAAGCTGACCACAGTTACCTTGTGTTTTTACATGCTGAGTGTAGTCATGTCCAGTGAAAGAGCTGCTTGAGCAGGCTTTATCCTTACAAGTGTTCTAGGCACACAAGTGTGGCAATCATATAGCATGGCTGTACAAATTCACTTGGCAGAAGTAAACACGCTGACCATGTGCTGTCATAGCTGTTCCCAGGACTTCCTGATCCAGCTGAACTACAGCTTTGACAGAGATACTTGCTATGTCCTGTACAAGGAGACCTACAGTTGATAAAGCACATAACCTGCAAACTAACTAGTAGCTAAAACAGAAGTAAGGTCAGGGGCAGGCAGTGCCCATTCTATCATTTGTTCATAGGACACCCTGCAACTATAGAGGCCTAGTATGTTAAAAGCATAAATTTTCCATTCCTTCCTTGACCCAGCATAGCTGCAACTTAGCTATGATGCTTTCGCTTTTGTAACATATTGAATAACTACACATACACTACTAATTATAGCTTTTATTAATGCAAGAGACACTGTTTCTCCAAGGTGTTTCTCAACACTTAGTTTCTTCCCATCTGCACTACAGCTGTGTACAACTTACAGAGAAGTGCCAGTGTGCCTGCTTGGCACACAACAGTCAAAAATCAGCAGCAGATTAAACAGAACAGTGAGGTTTGTGATATGAAGTTTTGGGAGAGTTTGTGCTACAAAAGAATGACAATGTCCTACATCTGTGAAAAATACAAACCTCATCAGGAACTACATTCTGTGACTAACTATATAATTTTATAGAGCTCCTTATGAGACAGTTCATCTTCACTAGAAGCTGACAGTAAGACTTTACTTTCATATATCTGAATAAGGATGAGATAAACTGCTCAGCTCAACGTCAGGGACAAATGTATTCCTGATGCCAGCCAGCAGGCTGTACTGCTGATGCCAGTCTGCACTCAGGATGGCTGTGCATGTAGAGTTTGTGAAAGGTTTCAAAGTGAGAAGCTACCATGATGCAAAATCCAACCACTGCACTACCTGACAGACATGCTTACTAGGGATCTTTTTGATTTGTAAACTGGAGTGATAAAGGTTGAAGAGCGGGGTGATACACAGTGGGAGGGGAGGGGGAGGGGGAAATAAATCAGGGGAACACTAGAAAAAACAGCTGTCTGATGATCAAAATAAAAAGGGTATCTGAAAGCATAGAATGCTTAGTTCCCTCCTGGTGGTGTGTCCTCTATCTGATTGTATACCCTGGGCATGCTGAAGCACAAAGCATTGGGGATAATGCAAACATTATGAGACTTAGGTGTTTCCCTACTGAGGTGGCTACTCAGCTTCTCAGAATTAAAAAGAAAAAAACCCAAACAAGACAAAACAAAAAACCCCACCCCTTTTTAGTCATTTCTCTTACCAAGTCAGTCTGTGAGAGCAGATACACCGATTTAAGGAGCAAATGGCCATCTTCTGCTTCCCCTTTCTGTTGTAGCAATTGCTCCAAAGCCAGACGAGCTTCCTCTGTTACCACAAAACCATTAAACTTTAATTCCTTAATGAAAAATGAAAATGCTGCATAGAACAAAATTACAGTAGTGGGAGTCCACTGAAGTGAATAAAAGGATTTTGATCCAGCATCAGGCTCAGGTTGGTTCAAGTAAACTACATAGAATCATAGAATGTNCTTTTAAACTGCCAGGCTTCACTGGGAATACCAGCTTAGTTCATGAAGTCTGCCAGCTGACCAGTGTGAAGAATGTACAACAGCCACCAGGAAAGCCATGTGTGGCTAGCAGTATTTTTCTCACTAAAGAAAGCTCCTCAGAAGAGTGTGTAGCCTAGTTTTTTAATGCATAGCTACAGTATTATATATTTCAAGCTATTAAAGTTCCAAAGTCAAGGTCAGCACAGCATATAAGGCCAGATCTTCAGTGCAATCACCCAAAACAAGTGCTAGCTCACACCTACTAAAAGACCTGGCTTGGTACACTTAACATTTTCCTGTTCCCTCTTTATTTCCCTCATGCTGAGCAGAGGACTGCTGAAAGGGAGCATATTCCCAGAATAAGTGGATTCAGTAGATGAGGTATGCTATCATTACCTGCAGGTTTGCCATTGAGGTTCCTCTTAATTTCTTTTGTCAGAAGCTTGGAAACCTCACTGGCTAACAGCTGAATGTTGGGGAATACGATTACTCCAGCAGATTGTTCCCAGGCCTGAAATCAAAGTGTAGCTATTAAGTCTTTCTGATACAGCATGTCTCTAGTAGATGGATAAGTACTAATAAATATAAATAAACAAACATAAACCTAACATACTTCTGCAAAATTCCCTCCTCAGCCAGTGTAGTCCATTAAGGAGGACTACCAGACAGGCAGGAGCCCGACACTACAGATACTGAACTCAACCTGGAACTACCTTTTGAATCACATAATGCATCTACTAGAGAGCATTTACATTATTTTCTCCATTGAATACAGTTAAAATGATGTAAAGGTTTGTCACAGTCCACGTCACTAATTATTTGTGTTTAAAAGCATGAGAGTCCCTTTTGAAACATAACATAAACACCCTGTACCCTGAAGACATTACAGCTAGATTTGTCCAAGAATTTTTTGGTAAATGTATATCCTTCTACAAAATCTGGTCTTCCCCAAACTAAAGTTAGTCATAAACAAAACCTGAGTTTTCAATTGAATAAAAATTAAAAATAAAAATTGATTTTTCTCTATTCAACAAGTCATTGCGCAGTCTCAGCTGCTCAGAGACAGAAATGGATCTGGAACTGCTCCCATGGAGCAATTGCAACATATCTGTCAAAAAGAAACTATAGTGATACAGGACTACCACTCTTAGGTAGTAGTTGGCCAAGATTCAGCTGAAACAGAACTTTCTTTTAAGTCAGTAAATACATAAAAATTACAAAACAATCAAACAAATAAAATACTTTGAGGTTTAGGTTGGGTTTTGTTGTTTGAGGTTGTATGGGGTTGTTGTTGTTGGTTTTAATATATTCATAATTTTTCTGCCTTTCAATTCTACCATATTTTGGGAGGAAAGTAAAGCTCACCAAAGCAGCATTTCTTGCTGGGTAGAAATTGTCTTAGTTGCAAACTAAGGAAATAAAAGAAAACATGGGCACAGGAGCTGAAAATCCTGCAATATTCTAGCCCAAAAGGCACTGCATGTGATTTTGCAGCAATATGAGTTGCCTAACCCCTCTTCCTATGAGGTTAAGATGTAGATTTCCAAGTCTGGACTGACAACCCTGCCTGGCTAGGAATTTACATTACAAGTCAATTTACATCATGAATACATACTGGTGGTAATCTAGGAAGAGATGCATTTCTAAAATGCTGAGATGATGACAGTAAATGTTTACCAGATCAGAATTTCTAAACATTTCCTATGCTATAATAAGCATCCCTAAATAGGAAGGTATAGTCCTGAATGCATAGCTAGCCAAGAAAAACAAATTTATAGACAGGTTTATAAACAATATCTAAATAAGATTATGAATTAGTTATTCAAGAATGGACAAGAGATACAATGCAAAACTGACAAAGAAGGAACAACAGCAAGACTTGATAGTTCCCTGCACTGAGTCTGACAAATACATCCCCCCTTAAATGTTTCTTACCTTTGACTTTGGGGAAAAAAAAAACAACTCAACATTCCAGTACACTAATACTATTGCACCAAATTGGCCTCTGAGAATCAGGTACCATTACTTTCATATAGAACATCTTGCCCTTCACCACAAGAAAGACATTGAGACACTTGAGCATGTCCAAAGAAGGGCAACAATGCTGGTGAAGGGTCTAAAGCACGTGTCTTATAAGGAGTGGCTAAAAGAACCGGGGCTGTTTAGCCTGGAGAAAGGAGGCTCAGGGGAGACCTTATCGCTCTCTACAACTGCCCGAAAGGAGGTTGTAGAGAGGTGAGGGTCAATCTGTTCAACCAAGTAACAAGTGGTAGGATAAGAAGAAATGGCCACCAAGGGAATTTTAGATCGGATATTAAGAAGAATTTCTTTACTGAAATGGTTATCAAGCATTGGAATGGGTTGCCCAGGGCAATGATGAAGTCGCCATCCCAGGGAACTTATTTAAAAGACTTGTGGACATAGTGTTTAGGGATATGGTTTAGTCAAGGAATTGTCAGTGATAGGTTAATGATTGGACTTGGTGTTCTTAAAGGTCTTTTCTGATCTAGGCAATTCTGTGATCTGATACTACACATATCAATGTATTGGCAATAGTGTAGCATTCACCTTTAAATACCAGGCTGAGACACATGTCTTCAGCAACCTTGAAAATTTTATTTACAAAAGTCTCCTCCGTCTAAAAGCTCAGAAAAATCAATGTGTAAGGCCAGATGGTGAGAAGAAGGTAACAAAAATAATAAGACATTTGTTATCCTAAACCAATTTGGAGCAGACACTCCCTAATAACTGTCTGCCAAGAAACCAGTGTAACTCTCTGTGAAAGAAGATTCTCTACAAATAGTATTTCCTTCCCTACCACTGCTTTCAATTACTTGTTCTTTCTTTGCTGATGACAGCTTGTGTACAAGCTATTTCTTTTCCCACAAAGTGTTAGTCGTCTATCAGTAATCAAGCAAGTGCCTACTTTTTACTTAATTTTACTGCATTGACCCCTGGAACCACACCCAACTTTTTCTTCTGGGTTACAAAAGAATGCAATCACACAGTGTGCCCATCTATTACTTATTTTTCAATCAATCAACAATATTAAAAAAACAATCTAGATTTTTTCAGATTTTGACCACAAATGCTTTTCAGAGACCTTTGGTTGCAGAAGCAAGATCTACCAATTCCTCCACTTCTGATGCAGAAGCAAGGGAAGATCTATAAAGAACAGAAGCAAGATAAGCAAACTATGAAATGAAAACCACAGCCACTTAAGAAAACACAATGTTTGTCTTTAAGTTATACACTTTTGAAGAAAGCGGGGATAGATTTCTGTCCCTCTGCCTTGAAGAGGTACATTTTGTGAATATTTCAGAAAGGACTTGTTATATCCTCCTGCTAACAGAGCAGGATAAATTTTAGAAGTTCAGACCATACTCAGCAAAGAGCAGGAATCAAAGGTTTATAGCAATGCTACTACTGTGCAAATATTTAGCTCATCCATCTCATTACAGACCAGGTCACTAATGTTTGGATTTGATTTTATAGGTGATCTTCCTGTAGGTCAGACATCAACCTCTAGAATACACTCTCCTTTAAGAACAGACCTGATCAGTTCCATATTCATCTTTGAGTTTATAAAGACCTGTATCTGGAAGAATATCAAACTGATTCCAGTTTAGAATGTCTGCCTTCAGGCAAAACTCAGATAATATGGTAAGAATTTAATTTGATTTTCTTTCTTCCTCTTAAGTCTGCTTCTATATCTTAAGATTCTGCCACAAATTTCCTGTATCTGCTCTTGCCATCTGCCCTTCCTATTCTATGCTTCATGCAGAGATGCTAGCTCAAAAGCCAGTCATGTAATAGAACATCCTGATACTTTCTTAGGCATCAAGAGGGAAGATACAGAGAGAAAAGAGCACATAAAACTGACTCCCAGCCTAGGCCTGAATCACAAGCAGATGGTTAACATTTTCCTCCTACACCTTTTCCTTCTACATCAAGGAACATCAGTGAGCAATAAGCCCTCACAACCCAGGTGGCTCCTGGTTAGTGCCCTCTCTCTCCAGCCAACTGACTGAGAGCTAAAGCACTCTAAGACATAAAGACAGAGATGCACAGGCATATGCATGATCAAACAAGGAAATGAAAAGCAAGACATGAAAATCCTCCAAAAAGGGAGAGGACTTATGCAGAGTCCTCTGTTAAACAGGAGGAAACGAGGTAGTTACTGTAAGAAATTCATAACATGTACAACTCAAACTGAGATCCATTTACCCAAGACAGTTCAGTGGCTTCACAAAAAGTAGAAGGCTAATACATGAAGGGACTAAAAGTCGTATGGGGAAGAGCATGACAACCCAACGCTAAAGGGCCAGATCCCCCACAATGGACTTCTAAATAATTGTGCAAGGCCAAAAGGCTCTAGCTACATGTCTCTGCCTAAATGTCTACAAAGCATTGCAAAGCTCCACTGATATATCTAAGAAAAGTGAAGGGGAAGAATCTCTCTCTTAGGGCACAAAATTAAGTGTTAAGCTAATGACAAAATCAAACCTCCACTCTGAATATATTCTGCAGCCAAAATATCCTTTAAGAATTTAAAATCCTTTCTTTGTGAGCATTGCTGCAATTCAGGAACTCACTTTCTACAACTCTAAAGTATGTGAAATTCAGCCCTACAGGAGGGAAACATATGATGGGTATGCGTATGCACAACGTTGCCAGTCCCTTAGCAATATTCAGCTTGACTTCTGGTGAATAGCTGCCCATTGACCCACTGGTACTAAAGTTTATTTCTCATGTGTCATGAGAAATAAGCAATTTCCTGCTTTGCTGTCAAATTTTTCACTCCTAAGACTTCTAGATTTTATATCTTTCATTGCCTTTGTTCAGTAACAACTTCAGTCCTTTGAATGTTTTCCTCAAAAAACTGACCTTTGCATGAAAGGCATTCCTGCCACTCATACTTAGTTAATGACCAGTAAATCCAAAGTTGTTCCATATAAACTCATCTCACCAAGACTTGCTTGCTTCATGTTCATGACACAGTATTCTAAAACTAAAGCCACAAGAGAACTCAGAAACCTCGAAATCTGAGAATTTCAATTTCATTGCAAATTTGAGGCAGGAAATCCTCAGCAGAAGAATTTAACAAGAAGCCTGCAACACATCACTTACAAGAGAGGGAGGTAGCAGTTTGGAGAGACTGTGTTCCAGAGAAAAAACTTTGTCGGGATGAATTCATACCCTCAAAGCATTAAGGATGCATGTTTGCCCTGGAGCTTCAACAGAAAGGAAGACAGGAGGTCTGAAAACAGCTCTGGGAAAAGCAGAATAGATGACTCCTGCTCCAAGCAAAAAAAGGTTGTATCCTGTTGATGTGCTGTCTCAGCAAAAGAACAGTGCAATTCTCAGCATGCCATTTATAATGCAGATCCACAGAATAAGAAGGTGTTCCTCTACAAAACGCTGTCAGATCATCAGTCCTTATTTGACTTTGAAGAACATTCTTTGAAGGCTGCAGAAGGAACAGTGTCCCTTTGCAAAGCCAGAATCTTTATGATCTGATAAAGCAGTGGTGAGGTCCCATGAGAGTCAAGACTGCCCCAGCACATGAATTGCCATACACAGGGAAAGAAAGATTCGGTTTCAGTGACAGGCACACACACAGAGCAACAGCTCTCTACCTAAATATAACCTTTGGTTCAGAAGGTACACCCTTTTGTGCAAAGAAATCCTGAAGTTGAGAGGAAATTTTGTAAAGTAAAAGCTTTGTTCAGTAATCATAAAATATCTGTAGTGTCATTTAGATGAAATGAGAAGGCTTCTTCTGAGACTCCAGGATATACACGTTCAGACCCTTCCATTCATTTTGTCTGTGCTGCCTTTGATCAGGGCAAGCTTGTACTCAAACACAGTGAACTCTTCACCATAGGCATCAACAGATCCTATCCCCAATTCAATACTTTGCACCACATTGACACCAATGAGTGATCTGTTTCAGTGCTGTCAACTGGCACCAGCACCTACAGTGATTTCAAAGTCCTGCTCTGCACCAGGACTTACAAGCTTCACAGGTTCATGTTCCATCCAGCTGAGTGAAATGTTTATGACTATCTGGAAGATATTCCTGCTTTACTGTCACAGACACCAAGAATTTCATAGTCCTGAGCACAGTGTTTTCCCTGCACACACAGTTCGAAGTGATACTCACTACATAGTATCACTTCTTACGTCCCACAAAGCCTCCATACAAACAAAGTGGTCATGTCATTAACCTTTTTTCTCACCTACCCACTGACTTCTTTTTAGAAGATGGATCTGAGTTTGGTCACTCAAGAACACTGAAAACTCACAAGTGCAGATATATATCATCTTTACAGTTTCACCAAAAAGAAGCTTTTATTTTCTTTCTGAAAGGCTTACATAGTGAGAAAGTGTAAAAACAGATTCAAGACTGTAGTGGGTCTGACTGAGCTGATTTTCTCCATACAGCCCTCATGCTGCAGTACTGGGAGCCAGAGACTGTTGATAACACACCCATGTTATGACTAGCAATGCTTACACAGCACCAAAGGTGGGGGGGGAAGATCTGGGAGGGGATACAACCTGGACAGCCGACCCGAGCTGACCAATAGGATATTCCATACCATATGAAGTCAGCTCAACGATAAAGGGAGGGGGCAGGAGGAGGATGGGGGGCCTTTCATTGGGAAAATGCTTGTCCTCCAAGCAACCGCTCCGTGTTCTGGAGCCCTGCTTCCTGGGACAGGCCCGACACCGCCTGTGGATGGGAAGTAGAGAGTAACAGCTCTGTTTGCTTTCGCTTCACGCGCACGGCCTTGCTTTCTCTGCTGTTTATTAAAACTGCTTTTTATTGTAACCCACGGGTTTTCTTTTCCATCTTATTCTCTCCCCGCTTGCCTTGCTGACCAAGGGGGGGGGGAGTGATAGAAGGGCTAGGGGTGGGCACCTGCCACCCAGCCAAGGTAATTCAAGAGAAAAACTATTCTTCTGTATTACATGGCCACAATACATTTAAAGATAGGCCAGGTTTTCTGCTCCTCTCAGTATAAGCTCTGCCATTCTGTCACTGCATGACACACTCAAACAGTTCCCTGTACGTTTCGCAAACTCTAGCAAACAAAACCAATCCATAAGGTTCCCATTTACTGCAGAGCTCTTCCAGTTTCACCTTTCAATATGGCCATCTTAGAAACTGTTGGCTGATGGAAGCTCTAGGACATGGGTTAGGAAAGCCTGCTACCTAAAATGTTCTAGTTCTCAGCTGTGTCCTTCGCCCACAGTACAACCTTCCTCTCCTCACGCCACAGTTTCCCTGTCTATAACACAAATTCTCTCTCAAGCATTAAAGTTAGACATCAGCACTGTCATTAACCAAAAAATTCCATCTTAAGACTGTACCCCTGCATTTCCCCTGGCCAGCTGCATGCCACAGCCACATTTTCCTGAACTGAAACTGTGCTCAGCCCCCCACTAAAGAACAAAATAGATGAGGTAGACATGAAGTGATCTCTTCAAAGCATAGTCACTTTGAAACATTCCTGTCTGATCAATGTATTCCCTGGCTCCCAAAACAGAATTAACCACTCATGAAAGCAAAGCAGTGCTTCCCCATAAATTTTTCTCATGCTAACATAGCAGGTTATTTAGATGAAAGGAGAGCAAGAAACTGTTTCCCCAGGCTCCAGTGGAATAAAAGTAATTATCACCTAGACAAAGGGATCATACTCCAGTTAACTCCACTGGCAGTTAGGGTGACCACAGAATGGGTAGAGCAACAGAAACTCAAATTTACATCCTTAGCATCTACACCAAAGGCAACAAGGAGAACAAACCTTTAAGAAGAGGGGAAGAAAGTCCGTCAGCCTTCTTTGTTGCTCCTCTGGGATAAGAAATGGAGCTGCCTGCTCATACTCTATGAACTGTTTGCCTAGAGTCTCCCACTGGAGGTTATGGTTCTGTGGTGGCTTGTCCTTGCTGTGTGCAGGCTGTCCTGGCAATTCTGCTTCATCTCCACCATTAAGGCTTTGCTCTTGCTGTTCTGCTTTGCCAGATGTATCCTTCAGCTGCCATGTGAGTTCAGCTGCTTTGTCCATTCTGAAACAAGACCTGAAGTTAAAGATACCGTGTTATTGAGAGTTAGCATCATCTCTTAGCAGTCAACTGTCCCATGAAACTAGCCACTGACAGTTTTAACTATACAAGTTGGGGAGTTTAGCAGTATGGAAGTGCTGGCAGCCACTGACTCTTTTCTGGTTCTGATGGCAAAGCACTCTGCTCCTGGACAAGGGCATTACCAGTTTGCAATCACATGAACAAGCTCTCTCCCATGAGACACGTGCATATGCTACACAACTCATCTGGGCTTCAGCAGGACAAACTGTGAAATTATGCAGGAAGTCTGGATTCCAGCCCCAGCCTTGTCCTGAGCCAGATTCTCTCCGTGTACCCAATTGTAAAACAAGTCATAACTATTACTATCATTAGATCTGTAACAGCAGAACATTACAGAAGAGCACTGCCCAAGAGCCAGGTTACAGATTCCATTGAGTATGGATGCCAAACTAAGCTGCACATCTCTGATGCATTCCTCACCTAGAGTGGGGTTGAAGGACTGTCTGGAATAGGAGCTGTGTGGAAAAGCCAAGGATTCCCCACATGAGTGTACTGGTCAAAACAGGTAGCAACACTCAGCTCTTCCATACTGCAGACATACAGCTCTGTACAAGAAGTAGGTATCTTCACTACAACATTACCTATTTTGCTGATCCTGTAAACTAAAAAGGATATGACTTAATGAAGGAGCAAGGTGCTCCTTCTAGCAGCCTCATTTCCACCAAATTGAACTTACAGTGAGTCCATCTTGCACTATAGATAGAGGACTCCTTCTGGTACCCTCACCTCACCCCCAAGTCCTCTCATCTACTTTACAGACCTTTTTCCTTCATAGTTTTCTGGAAGGTCACTGACACAGCCCACAGGTTCACAGCAACCCCACTTCCTTGCCATAGCCTTCTGTGAACTCACTCTGCTACTCAAAGCCTACATAATCACATAATCACAGAATGTTAGGGTTTGGAAGGGGCCTCGAAAGATCATCTAGTCCAATTCCCCCCACCAGAGCAGGGTCACCTAGAGCAGGTCACACAGGAACATGTCCAGGCGGATTTTAAGTGTCTCTAGAGAAGAAGACTCCACAACCTCCCTGGGCAGCCTGTTCCAGTGCTCTGTCACCCTCACCATGAAGAAGTTTCTTCTCCTATTCATGTGGAACCTCCTATGTTCCAGCTTACACCCATTGCCCCTTGTCCTATCATTGGATGCCACTGAAAAGAGCCTGGCTCCATCCTCCTGACACTCTCCCTTTACATATTTATAAACATTAATAAGGTCACCCCTCAGTCTCCTTTTTTCCAAGCTAATGAGACCCAGCTCCCTCAGCCTTTCCTCATAAGGGAGATGTTCCACTCTTACAACACATTGATGACAACACTTACATCAATGGAAATCAGGCTTCTCCAGTTTCCATCAAAATCTGCCATAAGCTTATTTGTGTCTATGACACTGACTACTCAAAATATGACACACAAAGTATCATAGTGTGGGCAGTCAGCTGGGGAGTTGTCACCAAGATGAACACATTTACCATGTCTTTTAAGAGCCTAGAATATTTAACATTACACTCTTCTCAAACAAAAACACTAATGTACCTCCATTTCTAGGAAATAGGTTCCTTCTATACAGTGTTTATTTGATTGCCACTCTAGCTTGTCAATAAAATTCCGAAAAGCTACTGTAACTAAAAAGCTGACTCAGATCTGCACTACTAATAAATATAACCCTTACCATAAATTAAAAAAAAACCCAACTATTATGAGCCTGGTTTAGATATTATGAACCAACACTGGTACTATATTTGGGATTTTCTTCCTTGGCCATCCACCAATTATGCAGCTTGCTTACTACTTGCATGCTGCCCACTCCAAGCCAGATGAACCAATTTCACTTCCACACGCAGTAGCTTCATAATGCAGAGATGAACAGGTTGATCTTGTCACTGTGCACCACACCACTTGCAGCAACCTGATGGTCCCAGCAGACACCTACACTTGGATGTAAATGCTGATCCTTTATACTACAGCAGAGGGCAACCTATTCTACTACCGCCTACACCCCATCCTTCACTAGGAGATGGAAGGCTATTAAATTTTATCACTCTCCAAGGATATCCATCTGGAACTTCCTACATCAATAACATTTTTTGTTTCACTGCTGTTTTTTCCTTAATTATCTGTGTTACGACAACACCCCTGTGAGCAGAAGTTAGATGACTGCACAGAGTAAACAGGAAGACTCTGTCCTCATGACTGTGTGGGAGTTACATTTGTCATATGTTATACTTAACCCCGGTACAGGATTTCGGCCCACTTGAGTCATCACAAAGCTATACAGTGTGTTGAGAAAGCCTGGATACTGTTCTAGGGGCTTCTATGAGCATAATTCAGTTAATTTTTCAATAAGGCTGCTCTTGCATTCCAAATGTCACCATCCTCTTCCTAAGGGAAATTTCTCACCTTGGAAGCTACTCTGCTAAGCTTGAATCAATGTTAAGTAACAAGTAACTCACTCCCAGTACCTACATTAACCTTGGTCATTTGTTCAGAGAAGCCCAAAATCCTCTTCAGAGGCATTTTACAGTTGGTGAAACTGAGACACAGAGAGGTGAAATGAAAATGAAATGCTCATGCTGGCCTCAGAAGGTCAGTGACTGAGTCATCAACAGCAGTGTTTGAACTGCACTGAACTGAATGGCACTGCAAATGCTTTCACCCATTTTCTCTCTATTTATAATTTCTTCAGCAGGCTTTTTTGGTGGTGGCACAACTTAGGCAAGCTGGGCTGGTCACTCAAAAAATTCTCACCCTATGAATATATGTAATGAAGGAATTCTTCCCCTCTTCACAGAAATTATTAAAACCAGATATTCACACACAACTTCATTAATGAAGACCTAATTGTAGGTAGACTATGTAAGACATTTGAGCATACAGGTAAGTCTTTAATCTCCAGAAGTATGTGAAAGCAGAATTAGGATGATTTGCCTCTTTATTTATTCCAACTGTCTAGACTACAAGAAGTATATTAGACTAAGTATCAATCCTCCTGTGTTAGTCTGTTGTCTTCACTTGCACTATCTGCTTTAAATATTCCTCCTACCAATAGCCTTTTCTTGCATCTACAAGTTCATTTGGACTTCTAAATCCTTTATGTTTTCTATTCCTCTTGGAGTATAATTGTTCTTCTAGACCAATCATAATATCACAGAGTCCAGTATTCAAGTATTTTTGGTATTAAGGACAGCTTAGATATTTTCAAAAAAGTCTTACATGTCGGCTCTCTTTTACATCCAATTATTTGTCCCGATCCTCAGTGTAAATTAGCATCTTATTTCAGTTTTGCTAAGTTATAAATATCACAATGATAGGAAAAGTAAAGGCTAAATAATAAAGATTTTAAAAGGAATGAAAGTGAAAATATATCAAATAAACCTGATGCTATCATTCAGAAAGAAGTGTCAGGTGACAGAGAGGAAGTGGAACTTATTCATGTATTTTCCCTTTTGTTCTAAGTGAAGCTTGTGTGAAGTTACACTGCGATGTGGCTGTGCCTTTTCACATTGATGAGACAAAAGGGAAGAAAGGTCTGACCAAAGCTGGCAGGACAGGCAGAACTCTGATACTAAAAAGCTTACTGGCTGAACAAGCATCATTTTTTAAATGACATTTTAATTACATGTATCTGGGATTGACTCCCCCAACAGTCCAAAGAATGATCCCATACAGCTACAAAATCCCAGTTTGCACTAAGATCAGGAAGTTTACTTTTGCATTTAAAATCATTTGCTATTCAGAGAAGGATCTCATGGTAAGATGGTTGATCAAAATGAAATCAAGTCTCACGTAAAATTCCGGAGTTTGGCCTACTGTTTATGGTAAAGTATCTGCAAAAAATAACAGACATTTGAGTGTACATGAAAATCTTTAATTTCCAAAAGTAGATGAAAGCAAAATGGAGACTACAAATTGCCTCCTTATTTACTTCAACTGTCCAGATGACAAGAGACATATTAGACTAAATATCAGACCCTTAGTACTAGGACTACCCACTTTAAATACTCTTTCTCCTAATAGCATCATAGGGACCATTAAGACCTATGGTGACTATCAGAAACGAGTGGCTCACAATATCCCCCAAATCCAGTGTGATACCTCTTTATAACCCCCTCCTTTTCTTGACACCCAAGATAAATCTGTTTTTTACACAGTCATGCCAGTCAATCATTTTAAATGCTAAAAATAGGGATTCCACTACCTGCCCAGGAAAACTATCTGATGCCATAGCAGATCCAAGCAGTAGAAAGCATCTTGTTTCTTTGATGAACCATCGTATCTCACAAGTTCTAGTTCTTTCCCAATTCAATCACAAACTCCCTCTTTGTGATTCATACCACTCTATGCTCACAGGAAATGGCAATACCTCAGAATATTGTGTCAAATGCTGTCCATCTACTGTCTTACTTCTGTCCCTCCTTATCACTTCAGTTCCTCCTCCTTGAGGTCCCTCTGTCTTTCTTAAATTATCTACACCTATCTGTTGTATGTCTAGTGATCATACTTAACATATTTTATGAGGCAAACCCAAAAAACACCACCAAAAAAGATTTACACTTTGATGTCACTCTATCTTCTCCAATACAAGGACTGCAATGAATTAAAACAAGTTGCAAAATTCAGTATCCTACCCATCCTTGTCATGTCCACTTAATTGTAAATTCTATGGGGAACTTGTTCTCTCTTCCTAAGCTCTGGCACAGCACTACACAACAGAAGCCTAAACTGGCTGGTGCCTTGAAATACAAATAGCTGACAAAATAAAAATAACATAGGGGTTCTAAAACACTTGACAGCTTGGATAAGGTTGAATACTGTTCAAAGAACAAGTCCCATTTCAGTAGGATACAGCTCCTACTTTTTGAGCAATATAAATATCATTTCAGCTTGTTTCAAGAAGGTGTGACACTATTACTACTAAAGGAGTTGTATTAATTTACAATAGAACTTCATTTGTCCAAGCATATTTTTACTTTTTGAGGAAGTCTAAATTGGACAAGGCATTCCTCCAGTACAACCTCACAAATCATTAATTCAGTTTCAAACACTTATCTGCATTTTTCTTTATTTTTGTTTGAAGAGCATCTCCACGTAATCCAAAGGTAATTATAAAACTGACTTAAGCTCTCCCTCATGTACTCAGTCTTCAATTTTTCTGTTTTAAAAAGTAGCTTCTAAGTATGTAACTAGAAACAGTTTCTTCTCTGACTTGCATATACTTCCACTGCAGCAAAGAGAGAAGCAGAAATGTTGCGTATATTTGCTTTTAAGATCCGGAACTCCTGGAAGTGAAGTAGTAGCCCCATCTTAAGAGCAAACAGAATGCTTCTGGTCAGTCACAGACAATAGACTTGTAACAAATTCAAAGGAACAAGATCAGGACAATTCTTATCATCTCAAAACCAACAGCTCATTAGATAAGGACATGCAGTTAAAACAAATCCAAAAAGTCTCCACTAGCAGCAGCAACAGAATATACCACTTACATCTGCAATCCTATTATTATCCATTAATTAAAGGATACAAGCAAACCAGTGATCCTTTTTCCTCCTTTAGGATGAACTCTGACTGAAACATTTGCTGTTTGAAAATGATCTTACCACAGCAAACCAGTCTGTTCCTTTTGCTTTCACAGCAAATCTCTTGACATAACTGGGCTTCTAGATTCTGCAGCTCCTGTTGCAGTCAATAACCACATCCAGAGAAACAAGCATCACTGCTTCTGTCCTACTAGGCATCTTAGTGTATGCAGCAGCTCCCACTCTGCTCTTCAAACTTTCCACTGTGAATCACCTGATTAGCTGCTGCACTTATTTCCTGAGGAAAGCAGAAGTGAAGAGCAAATGAACCACATGCTGAGGACCCATGAAGCTCTCAAAGCAACTTAGAACAGTTCAGCTTACACACAAACCTGGCAGTCATTGCATGCTTTTCCCTGGGTGAAGAGGAACCAGATATTCCTCCCATACTGTATTCATGAAGAAGGGTAGAAGGTAGTTGCTGTTTCATTTTGGTTTTAAATTTAAGGTTTACCTAACTAGTACAGAAATACAGCACCACAAAGCTCATGGTCTCTGTACAACCTGTGCTCAAAGGACAGGAAACAACTGGAATGCAGTACTCTTAAATACATTTGAATACTGAGGCAAATGCTAAATCTTTGGCCTCTCTACTGAAACTGTCAAGGCAGCTACTCAGATCAAGAGGCGAACAAGCACTACAAGCTCACTGACAAGATAAAGGAGCCAAGATTAGCTACGGGGCTGGGGGAAGACTACTTCTCTGTTGTCTAGTTGCCTTTTTTCTTCTCCCTAATAACACATTTGAAAGGCTTTATAATTGGTTTTTAAGGAGAAGTTGAGTTTAAACCTTTTTACACAGGAAATTCAAGTGTTTCCTAAACCGCTTCTTCCCAAGAATTTTATTGTGGCCTTGAGAATCAGTATGATCATGGCCTTACAGTGACCGAAACCTAAGGGGATTTTACCCTAGGTGGTTAAAGCCATCTGTTTTCTGATAACAAATTCTTCACTCAAATGCATGAAAAAGTACTCAGAAGGAAAATAACTTTTTCTCCCAGCAAAGCTAGGGCAATATGCAGGCTAGAGACTCCTGATGTTTTTGAAAGCAGAAGCAGCAAGTCTTGAAGGGACAGATTTCATTGTTCAATAGGGTTAAGTAATAAGACGGGACATTGATTGCCTATACACTGTAAGGACCTCTCTCAGTGTAGTAGCATTCCTAGCACTGAACAGTCCCCTGGGACTGTTATCATCCCTTACTGTGAAAATGTATTTAATGAAAGAAAGATCAACAACAGAGGCAGCAGCAAATATGGGTTTTCTTCATCCCTTTACAGAGTATACCAGAAATTAAGCAGCTCTGTAGCTTTGTTGCAAACAGACATATACCTTAGATCCCAAGGAAAATACTCTGCTTCAGTCTACACAGACAGTAGCCTCAAGTTGACCAGGTTTAGGAAAGTGTTAGCTAAACTATGTATAATCTGGGTGTTTTCCAAACGTATGCAAGGTCACACTGAGCTACCCACACCCAGGGCAGCTCCAGTGAATGTCGCATTTGGCCACTTAAGTGGGCACCACAGTGAGGTGCAGAGGTCTGTTTGAACTCGGTGCTGCACTGACGTGGCTGCAAGACTTCTGGGCAGCTCTGAGCACCTGACAGGCAAACTTACACAGCCTTCAAAAGGCTGTGCCAACACATCCACTACTTTTCTGCCTTAGGCCATTCACATATTAGCTGGTACTTTCCCAGTTGCAATCTAGCCAAAACCACAGGGATGATATGAATGGCAGAAGCACAGAGACGTAGAAGAGAATATTAACACCAACCCAGAGAGAATATAACTGTTTCCCTTCCCTAACTCAGGAAAAGCCTGAATGTGCTTCGTTTCTACCCTTTTAGTGTCAGTTTAAAACCACAATACAGAAGGTCATTTGCAGCAGCACCTCTGTGCCATTTGATCAGGTTAATTTCCCAGGAACCTTCCCTACCCAGTGGTGACCTCCCTCACTAGATTTTGTCAGAACTCGAGCAGCCTCATAGTCAGGAGTAGATTTTTAATCCACACAGCAGAGGAAGCACCATTTCTCTTTTTAATTTTGCACTAACTGCTGATGGGGCTGAAAGTCCAGAGTTTCAACACGCCCTCCCATTTAATCTCTGCTTCACTGGAGCAGAACAGCTGTAACCAAATTACCTGCAGTAAAAATAACTCAAGGGGTAAAGAGAAGCTAATAGCTAATGCAGTAGGAGACAGTGAGACAACACCCTTTTGTCACTTTGGGCTTTTTATATTAACAACCCCTTGCTCTGTGCCTCCACCTACCAAAAAAAAAAAAGGGAGAGAAAAATGCTTCCTTTCTTCATCTTTTTTCTCCCAATCTCAGAGGGAAAAAAAACACCAAACAACAAAACAAAAGGCATATCTACAACATACTTGCATTTGTATCTATATGGAAGGCATCTAATTCAAAGGAGCCCTCATTTTGGTTTAAGATTCAAGGCACTAAACATCCTGAGCCCAGGAGCTACCTCTACCAACACTGACTGGAAACTGCCATCTGATAGGTGCAGCACTCTTAAGTAGATCGTGCACATCTCAGTGGAGATGAGACCTCCCGCCAAAGCTCAATATACAGTGGACTTCCTAAGGCAAGGATCTGGAGATAACTAGAAAATCCACCTGTCTCCCAACATCAAAATAATGTCCCTTCTGTTGTTTTTTATTGAACTTCTCTCTTCCTTGCCACTCCAACTTTCACACACAAGTGGGAAAATCCCGTTTCATGCCTTTACGTTAATAACACCACCCAGACTGAGGTTTCTTAGTTAAGCTAGTGGTCCAGTACAGCTAGAAGCACAACTCTTCAGCTTGAGGCTGGAGGTTAGCTACTGCAGGTTTCTCCAGAAACGCAACTTGCAGTACATTTCAGTTACATTGGATGTAACACCAAATAGGATGACTAGTTACATGAAGAGCACAGAAGTCCTCTGGCAATTATTGTGCAGTTTACATTGCCCAAGGGGTTGAAAGTTCAGCCCAGCTGCAAACCCAAATGGGATGCAGCTTTGCCAAAAAGCCTGTATTTCTCCCTTGAGCAAGTTTCCTTGTAGACATAAGAAATAAAATGTAGCTGATTTTGCTGAGACAATACATTTTTCTGATACACATTTATAACCTTCAGTCTAGAAAAAAAGCCAGTTAAGCATAGTGTCCAGAAGTTGAGTTAGCTGCAGGTTTTTTTCCACTCCTTGCCTTTTCTGCTAAAATCCAGTGATGTTCCTTTTTTCTTGATAAAAAGAATGTTGATTAAAAAATGTTCATCAAATCATTTTTCATTTCTTTAATATCATAAAGAGGAAGAGTCTGTGTTTCATTTTCCACTCCTCTTTTCAATGGCAGAACAGAAGCTGACAGAGACCGCAGAGAAAAAGCAATGCAAAAATTTAAACCATCTGCTTAACCATCATTTTCACTCATCATTTTTCTCAGCAAACCTTGAAATCTGCCTTGAAGGGGGCATTCAGCTTCTTCAGCAAATCTTTCCAAAGAAGTGAAAGCAGTGCGCTATGAAGTGAAAAGCTGCAGGACTGTGAGCTTGAGCAGCATAGCTCCTCTCCCTCTGGTACACACACAGTGGAGGTCACCCCACCTCTTTTTTCCCTTGAGAGTAGAGCCCTAGGGAGGTGGAAAGTAAAATCTAGCTTCTTCTGGTGCTGTCAGGCAGCTCCAAACTGGGTCAGGGCCCTCAAGAAGCAGCCTTCCCACTTGGGCCTGACACCCCCAGGCAGCACCACCACCTCTGAGGAGAATAAGGTGGCATGTACTGATGCATGGCACGCTATGCAGATCATATTTGTACACCTGCATAGATAACTAAACTTCAGCTTTAAGTTAAATGGAGTGCATGCTGATGAAGCTAGGAGACTGGTAGCTGGTAAAGATGTACAGCATATCTGTGAAGCAATGTTTCTTAGCCTATGGCCTGCCAGCACCCCTTGGACCTGAGCACTCAGTCTGGATCAGGAGATTAGTTATACCACTGACTACTGTGGCACCAAGACCAATGGGCTGTAAAAATACAGGGCTATTTGAAGTGTTGATGTTGAAATTAAGCTCCTAACTTGTCCTGGGAAAAGGATCCACTTCCTTCCCCTGGCATTTCTGTCCAAGCAAATCTAGTTATAGAATCATAGAATGGTTTAGCTTGGAAGGGACCTTTCAAGATCGTCTAGTTCCAACCCCTCTGCCATGGCAGGGACACCTCCCACTAGATCAGGCCGCCCAGGACCTCATCCAACCTGGTCTTGAACACCTCTAGGGATGGAGCATCCACAACTCCCTGGGCAGCCTGTTCCAGTGTCTCACCACCCTCTGAGTAGAGAATTTCCTTCTAATTTCTAAACTAAATCTACCCTCTTGCAGTTTGAACACATTACCCTTCATCCTATCACTGCATGCCCTTGTGAAAAGTCCCTCTCCAGCCTTCTTGTAGGCCCCCTTCAGGTACTGGAAGGCTACAACAAGGTCTCCCCTGAGCTTTCTCTTCTCCAGGCTGAACAGGCCCAATCCCCTCAACATGTCTTCATAGGAGAGGTGTTCCAGCCCCCTAATCATCTTTGTAGCCCTCCTCTGGACCCTCTCTAACAGGTCCATGTCCTTCTTGTGCTGGGGACTCCAGAGCTGGATGCAATACTCCAGGTGGGGTCTCACAAGAGCAGAGGAGAGGGGCAGAATCACTTCTCTCGATCTACTGGCCACACTTCTTCTGATGAAGCCCAGGACACAGTTGGCTTTCTGGGCTGCACTTGCACATCACTGGCTCATGTTGAGCTTTTTGTCAACCAGCAACCCCAAGTCTTTCTCCTAAGGGCTGCTCTNTTCCCCTTTTCCAGTAAGCGGGAACTTCACCAGACTGCCATGACTTTTCAAATAGGCTGGAAAGCAGACTGGCAACTTGCACTGCCAGCTCCCTCAGGACCAGCGGAAGGTGCCATGGACCTGTGCACCTTCAGGTTCTTTAGTTGGTCTCGAACCTGATCTTCACTTACAGCGAGCAGATCTCCCTCGTCCCAGCCCCTGCTTTTGCCTTCCATAACTTGGGTGTTGTGAGCCCTTGCCGATGAAGACTGAGACAAAGAAGTCTTTGAGGACCTCAGCCTTCTCCATCTCAAGCAGGTCCCTGAAGAGGTCAAAGTCTGCTCTCCTGAAGTCCAGGGTGGCAAGTCTGCTGTGCACCCTCCTTGTCACCTGAAGGATTTTGAATTCTACCATTTCGTGGTCATAGTCAGTTTCATGGCTTGTGTTTTATTCTGCACGGATGCTCAGAGTTGGGATTCATCTTAAAAGCCAATCTAAATGCACAGATGACAAGGGTATGACTAAATACTTAAAGTAGAAATGCTAGGCTCTAGTGGTATTTTTCTTCCCATTAAAGTTGTTTTCCTATTTCATTTCCATTAAACTTTTAGCTTCTCTTTTTGTTTCTGTTTTTTTTTTTTTGCTCAAATGAGATGAGAATAAAGGTGAAAATTTCAAACAGCCTGCCTTTGCCCAATACAGGTATTCCTGCCAGACAGATTCAGAGCGCTTCCTAGCCCATGCACCTGTTTTGTCCATATAGACCACAAATATGAAACTATATCTTACAGCTTTTAGCCTCTATCTGAGCTCCAGACATTACCTGGTTTGTGTGTCTCAGCAGTAACATAGGCAGTCTTAATTCTGAGCCTCTTTCGTGTTGGCACCTTCCTCCCTGAGCATCACCAGGTGGCAGTACGGCAAAGGGCTTTCAAGATCTGCTGTTACATGAGGCAGCAGAAATTGTACACAGCTGCAGGTACTCATTTCATTTTCATGTTATAATTACAGTTTCCATTTCCTTTCCTCAGTCCACCTTAAATAGACAGAGAGTATCACAGCACAAAATGTAACAACTTACTTTCCTCTTTATTCACTTTCATCAATTTGAGCATTTATTGGGTGTCCTGGTTTGAGTTTTCGTTATTGTTACTTGTTCTCAGTGTTTGAAACTTAACTGGTTCTGAATGCTGGGCAAAAGCCGTTGCTGTGCTGTGGTGTTTATCAATGATTCTATTGCCATTGAATCATAGAGAAACAGAACCCGTTACTGTTACTGGACTGACAGGTGGATCTCAAGAACTGACTGTATTAGAGGCTGAAGTGAGTCTAACTGAGAATGATTGGGAAAGGTACTGTATAGTGACTTGTCCAGATGCCCCATGCATCCTTGGCACAAAGGCTCCAAGACCAACTAGGCTGCACTGGGCAGTGGGTGTGTCTACGTCCTACTTGCCTGACCTTTCAGATGAGTCTACTGCTGTGGAACAGATGAGAGTTGAAGATCAAAAGGTGTCAATTGCTACTAAAACAGTGCATCAAAAACAATATTGTACCAACCGAGACTCCATAGTCTTGCCCCCTACAGGCCTGCATATCAGTCCTGGAGGAAATTGCGAAGGAATCAGTTAAGGCAACCAAGCAACCCAGGAATCAATCGAGGAACTGATTGAAAAACTAGACAGGAGGGAGAGTAGATCTCGTTCCTCCCTTGAATGGACTTGTGTTGAAGCCATTAGGAGACGACGCCTTCCGCCAGGACCAGCAAAACAGAAACAGTTCATGTCACAGGATACCCTGTGGTCTCTTCTCCTCAAGAAAGGCTATTATCAAAGCCAGTCTTATAGATAAGTGGGTTAAAGAACATGGTATTGAGTGGATATACTCCAGAAAGAATTGAGTCAGACAATGGGACTCATTTTACCATGCACCAGCCTCTGGAAAAATGGAACGATACAATAGACTGTTAAAAACTACATTGAAAGCAATTGGGGGGGTGGGGGGGGGTGGGGGGGTGTGTGCAGCAGGAAGGAGGAAATAACAAAGAGCATCTGTTGCAGGTCTGGTGGATTGAACATAAACCTCAACAATTGGGTTACATTTTCATACTTCCACTAGCCTCTAGAATGGGCAGGTTTCACTTTGGCACCCAGCAGAGAAACCACTTGGAAAACAGTCTACTCTGTTTCACTCTGGGAGCACAGATATAAGGGTGTCAGCATGTAGCAGAGCAGATACAAGATTATAAATGAAGAATGGACCTTTGAGAGGAAGTAAATTACTTGTAAACTGGGTCAACTTTGGCAAAGGAAGAAAAATAAGGGATATTTAATAGAAGATTTTTTTTCAATACTTTCAGAATTAAACTATTTGATGTTTTGTTTTGAGAAGGCATTTCTCACTTAAACATTGAACAAAAATATTTGTAAGGCTAAATAAAGTGTAGCATAAAACAGAATATCCTGAGACAAATGTCATTTGAGGTGAGTTAATAATATTTAGAGGGTTGTTTAGTTGTTTTTACACAAAAAAACCCCAACTATTCATACAACTTTACTGAACAGTTCAGTCCTGTCTCTGTAAATCCAGCAATATAGAGCTTTTAGGCACATGTTTTTTTTCCCAAGCTGTAAATTCCCTGCAGGAACACAAGCAGGTAATTGTCTTGCTAAGGATTTAGAACAATGGTGGTTTTTTGGTGCTACAAATCTCTGATTTTCAGATGAAGTATTTCTATGCAGGCTCATTACATTGCAGATGCTATGAGTGCACAATCTCTACAGGAGATCGTATCTGAGAAAACATTTGTATAAATAAACAGTTGGATAGTTAAATAAGTTTTGTCTACATATTAACACTGGAACAGGGAAAGAGAAGTATTTGTCATCTTCCAGGAAACAGGTATCCTTGATTACCAAAATTAAAATTATTTTTATTAAGATCATATCTGCTCTAAACTGAATGCTTATTTTAAGACTATGATCCCTAAATTATTTTTTTCCCTATGAAAATGCTAAAATCAATATTTAAAAGATAAAAATGCTTTTCACATTTTTGCTACATTTTGATCCAAAAATACTTACAAGAACAAATTTTAAGGTCACATTTTTGCTTAATAAGTAACATAACTTATATTAAACTCATTTTACTGGGCATTTTTCTTTCATATATCTTGAGTTTATCAGAGAGGTCAGTATTACAATCTCTATTTTGCAGGCTGGAAACAGTGACATTAAGAATTGAAGTGACATACACAGGGCCACGCTGGCAGCCAATGGCAGAGCCACAGATATTACCTGGGCCTCCAAAACCCAAGTCCAGAATTCATTATTAATTACAACATTATTTAAATGTCATTATTTTTCTCCCCCTCAGCTTAAAATTATTTGAAACAGAAGAAAAATGGGTCAATGTTAAAATAACGGCACATTTGAAATTTTTAGCTCCCTTCATTTTTCACCTAGCCTCATTTTCACCCTAGTTTATTTTAAATCAGATCTGCCTAAATTACTGTATTTTTCCCTGAGACAGCAGGAGGATGTATATTCCTGAGGATGCCAGCTTCAGTCCCCAGTGTCTAAAATATGCATGCACTGTTCTTTGGTTCCTGCCACTAAAAGAAAAAAAAACATCATTCCACACTGAGAGCATTTAAGTTTTAAATAATGCATTTCTATATCTCCTCTCTGACTCAAGGACCTCTTTTCTTCTTGGCCCATAGAGGACAGATAGGATAAATGATTGCCCAGGTTATTGCATTTTAAGTCAGCTGATTCATGAGGTCCTGCATCTCCTAAAGGATACATTGCTGTCACTGTTCTCAACAGTGCAGGGAAGGTCTAGGGGTATAGAGGAACAGATGAATGAGGGCAAAATCAGCAACCTCTCTAGGCTTTCACATCCCACCTTTCCCAGGAATATCATAGAAACCCAGACAAATTTTGCTGGGAGATCTGAGTAAGAGTAGACTGATGTCAGATACAATTGGAGGCATAACTGTGTGGATAATACAACTAGAATCAGAGACCTTAACTAGACAGCACAGTCAACTTGGACTTGGTCATGAAGCTTCTCTTGAAGCTCTATGCTTTGCTTACATAATGCAAAATCCAAGCAACATGAACTACTCCAATAAATTCTGATCTAGTAGGTCAGTTGAGTATGTATTTTCATGTGAAGCATGGCTTAAGTCTTTAAATGCTTTTCTGTATTAGAATTAAGAAATTAAGTTCAGGGAAAATCAGAATTCACGTCATAGAGAATTTCTGAGAGAAGAATCATCCCTTTGAAAGAGGCAATGATGAAGGGAAGATTTTCAGCTGCTACTTCACTGATTTACCGGGTTTGACTACAGTAGCATCTCTGTTAGACCTGTGATCTGAAGGTGATAGTGAGGCAAGGGTTGGGGATGCAAATAGCATTTTGTTAGACCAACAGATAAAGCAGCAGAAAATAGGCTTTTGGATGGACTCACAGAAATATTGGACAGAAGGGACCTCTGGATAATACCCAGGCCAGCCTTCTGTTTGGAGCAGAGCTAGCAGCAAAGCCAAATGAATCTCGCCATCTTGAAAACTTCTGAAAACTGAGATCTCACCTGCTCTGTGGGTATCTGCCCCAATACTGCACCACCCTCCTGTGAAAAAATTTTTACCAGGTTTCAATATGAGTTTCTAAGTTGAAACTTGGGAGTATTGCTTTTTGTTTGATCATCTGCCACTACCAAGAAGCATTTGGTTTCGCAGTTTTTGAAACTGTCTTTTAACTAGTGTTGTGGGTTGCTATTAAATACCCCTCTTTGTCAGATTAAACAAGTCTCTCTCCCTCAACCTTTCCTTGTAGGTGATGTGCCCCAGTCCTCAACAATCTGAGTAGACCTTATTCAGATGTGAAACAGATTTCAAGCCAAATACAATTTGAAAACAATTTATTTGTATTTACCTTAATTATGTTACTCTGTATTTTATCTGCTACAAGACAAGTCGCAGTGTCATTGCCATTCTATTTCAGTTTGGTAAATACCTACTAAGTCTTGTGTGGAACAGAAACAAATAATTCAGAGTCTCTGACCTGCCCTGTAGTATCTCCAGTAGATATTGCAAAGGTAAAAAGACGTCTCCCAAACTGATAAAGCTAACATCTAGGCACAAATTTAAGATAGGCACTGGTTATCCACATAACTAGTATTCATTCTGTATGCAATTTATCTCCTTACCCTGTGAAAAGCAAATAAGATGCAATACTTGGAGTCACCCTGTCTCAGTAACCCTATGCTTGCTCTCATTATTGGAGGAAACTTTGCTTGCAGACATGTTTAGCAATACTGCAACAGCCAGAGAATTTCTGGTATTTGGTGGGGGGCATATAATCTCTGTTTCTGGCATTGTCGTTGGTGTAATAAGAATGATACTACAAGGACTAGTACAAAAGAGAAAATATACAAAATTAAATAAGAATGAGGAACATGCTTTGTCTCAGTTTATAAAGCTTAGAGAAGACTAGAATATTTGGATTTAGAAGAGATTTGTTGGTTTTAAGAAATTTTTTACATTCATAATCTAAGTCTTGCCTGCGTGATGTATGAAAGCACATCACAAAACAAAGTTGGAAGTCTTTATCAGATTATGCAGAATTTTCTAGGCTTGCTTTCATCATTTCTTCAATTGCACTACCTAATAACTTCTTGGAAGTCAGAAATCTCTGTTAAAGATTTTTCATCTCGTCAGTATAGTGGACACTTTTGACATGGTCAGAAATTACTGTTAATAGCAAAATCAGAAAGGGTACATCAACATCTTTGATGTTTGTGAAGTATAAGCAAAAAAAAAAAAAGAAAATACCAAGTCTACTATGAGGAATAACACACAATTCTCAAAGTGCTTTTGCAGGTCACTTAGGTAAAATGCCTATTCTTCCTACTCACAGGTCACTCTTCTGAATAAAGTCAAATGATTTTCAAGTATTTGCTACAGAAGTAGGAGAGATCTTGCAGGTATATAGGTACACTTTGTGAATATTCAGCACTAGAGAGGAGAGAAAGCCATCTTTGGCTGCCAGCAATATATCTGGTTGGTAAGTTTCTTGCCCCATTGAATTCTATGACAGCTGTGTTACAGCTTCTCTGGAGCTGTAGCTGCTGTCATTTATCTTGAAATGAAAGATGAATTGCTCCTGACCTATTTGTGGAATGTGACTAGATGGAAAGGAACAGTGATTGTAAAAAGAAAAGAAAAAAGATAAAGGTACCCAGAAATTGCCTAGTTTCACTCTGCAAAACATTCAAAATTATTCTTGTTTACTGTCTCCACCTTACTGCTCATTCCTGAATGTAATTCCCTGAAATCATAGTTTTATCCTCTCTCAGGAGTCTTGATGTGTTTGGCATACTCACTGCCTCCTCTGGGAAGCATTGCCCCTTTGGAAGCCCAAGATGCCATTAGGCTTATGCATTTTCTTAATTTTTCAGCAAAACCTAAAAAAATTGTTCCATTTCTTATCTCTTGGCCTTAAATAATCCCTGAACTAAAGTTTCTCCTGAACTATTATTTTTTCTTAAAACTACCTTTTAGCTTCCAGTTGTTTCCAGAGTTGCTGTATGTCCTGGTTTGGCCAGGATAGGGTTAATGTTCACCAGGAGTTGCTGCTCGATACCATGCTGACGTCATGTCCGGCACACAGGCGGGCAGCGAAGTCCCGGCTCTGTCTCACCCGGGGTTGCCTCGCTCTGTGTTTGTAGCTGTGTCCCTGTGGTCTGTACGCTTGTTTTGTACATTGTTTTCCCTGTTGCTGTTACTGTTGGTTTGATTGTTGCTTTTGCATCGCTGTATTAAATTCTCCTTATCTCAACCCGCAGGGTTTGTAATTTGCTACCTCTTCTGTTCCCATCCGGGGTGGGGGGCAGCGGCCACGTGGTGCCCGGTCCCGGCAGGGTTTAAACCATCACACTGTAGAACATCTGCACGGCCTTCTCCATCCTGCATCATCAGCTTACCTGGTACAAGAGAGGACATCAAAAAGGAAAATAGGGGAATTCTTTCTTTATGGACAGAGTATTTCTTGCTGTATCTCCTAAGACTAAGTAAAACCACTGGTTACTGGCAGCTGAAAAACCAGTAACCCTTTTCACATGGAAAACCAGATGTCATAATCATCAAGATGTTTGAACTAGTGATCACTTAGCCAGGAAGCAAGGATCATATAAAACTGAAAATCCTTCTGGTTGTTAGACACTAAAAGTTGTCAATATATGCCCAGTCTTCTTCATCAGAATTCCCGCAGTTCCCTGCGCACAATTATTCTAGCTTGCCTGAGGCAATGCTGCTACAGTTATTGATCTCAAAATGCACACTGTGGCCCTTCTTGTTCCTTTGGACCCTTCCGCACCAACTCCTTTTTATACTGTATGAGAAAAGATTGCAACTTGGGTTGAAAATAAACTGGATCTGGATTTCATTGGTGCCAAAGTCCAGGATGATTAGATCTTGGGCTTTGATCCAGACGCATCTTGCTGATGAGTAAAGAAAATATATCAATTATCTAGTTACAACAAGTCCTTGGCCTGCATATGGAAGCAGAAGATGAGGAGGAGGAAAAAAGGATATGCTGTGTAATAAATGGTAGGCGACAGCATGCTCTGCGTGCAGCCTAGGGAAACAGAGACCCATTCAATCCCCCCCGCAAAGATTCAGCAACTTCCCTGGCCCACGCACTCTTCTGTCTCAAGCACCCAACGTTTCATAGCCTCCAGCCAGCAGCCTTGGCGCCAACAGATGAATCATCTTTTGTGAGTGTCTCAGCTGCAGTAACTTATTATCATTCTCTGCATTTAGATAGCACCTGCCAATCCCAGGTCTCAAAACACTGCATAGAGATGCGTGGGACCTGGGACTGAATATCTTGCTTGTAGCCTTGGGAAATCAGTTGGCATTAAGGCTGGAGGCCATGCCTCCCCACGCTCCTGAAGTTTTCTAATCCCTAGGCCACATCACCTTCCTTCATTATGCATATACTTAAATCATGTACTCTTCAGATTGCAACTACTGTCCCTCACAAGCAATTAAAGTCATCAATCCCATTGCCATTTTGAAGCAGCATCTGGGTCAGACAAAACTTGATGTAGGGAGATTCAGAGACCACTGTTTATAGCAAAATCAGAAAGGGCACATCTTTGATGTTTGTCAAGTATAAGCAAACAAACAAAAGTAAAGAAAATATCAAGTCAGGATTTCTTAATCTACTGTAAGGAATAACACACAATTCTCAAAGAGCTTTTGCAGATCAAGATAGGTAAAACACCTATTCTTCCTACTTACAGGGCACTTTTCTGATAAAGCCAAATGATTTTCAAGTGTTTGCTACAGAAGTAACAGAGATCTTGCAGGTACATAGGTACACTTTGTGTATGTTAAGCTCTAGAGAGGAGAGCAAAATTAAAGCCATCTTTGACTGCCAGCAATCTCTCCCATTGGTAAGTTTCTTGCCCTGCTGAAGTCTATGGTAAATACTTGTGATACACAGAAGAGTTTTTTCACATTCCAAACAGGCAGCAGATAATTAATAAGCACATTTGTTTTCAAATTCACATAAGAAATAGTAGTGCTTCTCCAGTACATGGTTAGTCAACTGATTTATATTTTCTAGTCTTGTAGATGCTTAGTGCTCTGTGATAGACTGCCATTCTGGATTTAGCAAGCAGAGAGGTATAACCATGAGAGTAGTAGTTTCCACCAACTAGTACACACCTCTCAAGCCATCAGGAATGCCCCTCTTGCCTTAAACCAGTTAGTAGCTTCCTAAGTCTCTTTGAGAAGACTGCTTGTTAGGCCAGCTTTAACCTAGCTCTGGAATGTGATGATCAGCTTCCTAAGAGAAAAAGGAGGAGCAACGTAGCAGAGCAGAGCCCTCACAGTACCCAAGTGAAGTAAGGAGGAAATACTTAGAAATTATGGTCAAGTTCAATCAGGAGTCCAGATCAAACACATTCATGATGGTGAAGCAGGTTTAGGATCAAGCCAGGAAAACCACTCACAGCTTATAGTCAGAATTAGATTCAATGAAGGTTACCAGTATCAGACACAATCCAGCAGTTGCTAGGTAGATCCACAGCAACAAAACAGACACAAAATCAAACTGAGAAAACAGCCCACACCCATATATCAGCATAGCTGAGCTAGAAAACAATATTCCTACAAGATAGATCAAGCTAGAAGTGAGCCTTCAAGCCTGCTCTTAAATGGAGATCCAGGGCCTATGGGCAGAGAGTGTGGGTGGTGACCAGGTGAGGCTGGTCAAGGCTGTTGAGGCTATTAATGCACTTCAGGGCCACAGTATAAGTTACTGTAGTATTTGTAGAGTATGATTAGGTGCAAAAACAACTCTCCTGCTTGCTGTGATTCCACTGCAACTCACTCCGCACCTCAGCAAGTATTTTCATGGTATTACAACTCTAGGCTTCAGTAGCAAGCACAGAGTTTAGTGGTGTCCTAAACACAAGAGGAAAGGACTGGTGTCATAGAACTGTAGCTCTCTTTTCCTCAGTACTTACCAGCTTTTATTTAGCAATGAAATATGGGGCAAATATATCCCTGGTTGGGCTCAGCTAAGCTAGTATCTCTGATTTCTACTATGTGACTGCATATTCAGAGGGAGACCTGATGCATATACAGTAAAAGTTTCACAGATTATTCCTTCATTCTTCACAATACTTTCTATAAAATTGCTGCACTGAATTAATTGTCCCTAGATAAACTGCCAGATTAACTTCAGTAATTAAAGTCATTAATGCTATTGCCATTTTGAAGCAGCATCTGAGTCAGACCAAGCTTAATATAGGGAGAATAAACTAAATCGGCCATTACACAACCTCCTGCATCACCACAGGTTACTCTGAGCTCTGTCACCTTTTACATAGGGGCTTTTTATATAAAAGGGTGTATGTTCAAAATGCCTCTTGCCAGGTATGTGTTGAAGGGGAAGCTGGCAGTGATGTGGGGCAAATGCAGGGAAGAGTTGACTTGAGCTATAGATAAAGTGGATTCCCAGCCCTAATCCATGGGCAGGACCCCCATGGGATGTGGTTCTGTGAGGCTGGTACAGCTGAGGAACACACATGCTGAGAAACCAGCTGTGGGATTGAAAGGGGCTGTGAAACTCACAGGAGAATTAAAGTCAATAGAAACTGTTGAGATATGTTGTTCTGGTTATGCTGCCCAGTCTCAGCAGTTCAGCATACAAACTTCAGGGATTAAACATTCCTATGGGGTCTGGTTCCTTCTAGACACTTGCTAGTCTACCTTTCTATTGGACCTATTCTCAGCATTTCTTTCAGGAAGTATTTCTTTAAATTGTCAGAGCAAAGCATTGCAGCCAGCATGGAATCACTTGCTGGAGGTGATTGATCTTTTTCTCTCAGCTGGCATGTTTTGTATAGCTTTTTTTTTTCCCTGACAAAGTTATTTACCCCAAAGAGTACATCTAAGAAATTCAGGTCTGAATTTATTGTGTTTAAGATAGGGAGAAAAAAGAGGAAATTTCCAACTTTAAAAAAAAATCATTTAAATTATATATCTCTTTTCAAATTGCTTTAAGCAGGGCTGAAAATGGAAAACATTTCAAACAGGATCAAATTGAATATTTCTGTTTACACTGAGTACTATTTTATTTAACCAAAACCCCTTCAAAGTTAGCATTTACTGTTGAACTTGGCTGTTATTCATCTGAATGTTTTCATTTTAACTATGAACACGATAATTATTTATATAGGTCCCCATATAATGTCTTTCCCCAGAGAGTAAATCAAACTTTCATGGGAAGTGACTTAGCAGGATGAAGTGCCCAATGTTTCCCATGAGGTTAAAAATTCAGTTAACTTTATCTCTTGTCATGTTTCACTGTACACACCTTTTGGCTTCCTGCTCAAACTGCAAATTATGTATAAACAGCATCAAAGCAGACAAGAAATGCTAAAAATATGGGGGAAGAAAGAGTTCTCTTAATTGTTTAGTACGAATGGCTTTTTTATCCAGTGACTGAGGTTGGGCAGAAAGGGAGAGGCATAACTTCCCTCTGCCAATGCTCTTACTGGTTATCTACAGTGTCAGGAAGCTTACTAAGCTTGTTGGCCAAGGAAACACCAGTTAGCTGGTGACAGTTCAGATCCCACTTCTAGCCTCATTTACAAATGTGTAAATCTGAGACAGTCATCATGAACTCAAAGGTTTGCAATCACTTCTAAGCAGCTGGTTCCACCAGCAGCTAATGGACCAAAACATCTTAGCCATTGCTGCAGCCTGCACATTGAGAAGTACAGCCTCTGTAAAGGGCCAGAGAACCTATTTCACTATTGGAGATATGACTTGATGGCCAATATTCAGCATCCAAGATAGGATGGATCTTCTTGCCAGAGGAGGAAGCTGCCAATCTCAGATGCTTTTTGTCAATGCCACTCAGCAAGACAAACTGCAGGGTGATACTGCAGGGCATTCATACTGCTATGGAAATATTTACCCCCTTTTCTACACTGCAGAAGGACCTGCTAGGCAGGTGGGGATGGTGAGGTAGGAGCAAGGTGTGGTAAGAGCAGCCCAGGGGCAGGATGTGTCAATTAATCAGATTCAATTTTCATCCAAGTATCTTTTTATAGTTAATAGATACTATTTAATGGTATCTAACTATTTCATTAAATGTTTGCCCTTTCCTTTCTACTGACTGCAGACTTTGCCTTCCCCCTCCCCACAGGGAGGGGTGAGGGAGAGCTTAGCATGGAGTACAAATAAAAGTGATGGGTGCTAAAATGGAGTGATGGCATTGCCCTCTGCCCATCCCACCAGGTTGGCAGTGCAGGCAAGATTTTTCTCAGCGGGTCGTTTCTTTCTCAGCTCCCCGGCCCTCACCGGAATACCTCCTCAGGAGGGATACGGTGCTCAGCAGGCTGCCCAGCACGCCGCTGCTCTCAGGACCAGGGCACTTGGTAGTTCTAATGCACAACCTTATCAGATGCAAAAGCTTCTAGGCGTATGCTTTGTGCTCTTTTCCCCCCCTGGCTTGGACTTGAAGAGATTCAGCTCCTGATCTGATCCTTGTTGAGTCAAAGCGTCTGTTGAACGCGACCGGAGGAAGATGCAGAGAGGGAGTGCGGGATCAGGGCTGCTCTCGGAAAGAGGCATATTAATAACACTGATGCACGGCCAATTAGCAGAAGGAGCCAGGTCCAGCCCTCGTGTCTGCGTGCGAGTGATTTATCGACAGTAATTACCGAGGCACTTAATGCCTAGTTTGGATGGGAATTAATTCGAGGCCGGATAAATAATGCATCAGGGTTTATTTAGCCCCATGTGAAGCGTCGCCCCCGAGCCAGAGCTGGAAGTACAGAGAAGCGGCGCTTGAGCTGAGAGCTGCGGGCGCGGCGATGCGCGGAGCGGCGGTCGGTGCCCGCCGCTGAGGCTGCCGGCAGCGGCGCGCCCCGCCGGGAACATGCTGAGCCCCAGGATCAGGCAGGCCAGGAGAGGTGAGTGTGCCTTTCCGAGCACCTCGCGTTGCCGGCACAGGGCAACTTCCCCGCGGTGGTGGAGCAGAGGCGCCGCTGCCCGCGGAGCAACCTGGGAGCTGCAGCCGCCGCCCCCTAGCAGAGCGAGGGTGCTGCCCAGCTGCCCGGAGCCGGACCTGGGGAGGGCGACGGGAGTGAGCGGCGCAAAGGATCGGGGAGAATGAAGCGGAGGAAGAGGGGACCTGTGTTTGTGTTCACCAACGCGATCTGCGGTGTCAGGGCTGGGCGGCAGGGATAATTAAAAAATTGTACTTCGTCCTGGGACTCGACGGAGTCTTTGCACCCCTGTGGTGGTTGCTAATGCTGTGTTTCTAATGCTGAAATTCCTTTTAACAGCTGGAGACAGTTGTGACAAGTTTACCCGCAGCATCTTCGAAAAGCAGTTTGCTGTAGCACGTTGTCCCTCCAGGGCTGGAAGCAGGAGGTGGGGAAAGTCGCTCTGTGTGAGCTGTGGGCAAGACAAAGGAAGGAAGGAATAAAAACCTGCCGTGTGTTTGCAACAGCTGCTTTGAGCAGCCATTCAGACCTGTGAGGTGTAGCATACAGCGTTTGTAAAGCGATCAGCTGGGGTTAGGCAGAGCCGGTATCTCCACTCCAGCTCGCCTGGAGGAGATGCTCGGGCAGGGGATGTATTGTGTGGTCTCCTGCTGCAGCACCAGTTCCTCGTTTAACATTTGTTGAGCATTGTTGCCATTCACAGCCTAACGTATCTTCCTGCCCATTAGAAACAGAAGCTAGATTAATGTAATTTAGGAGCAAAAGCAGAGACAGTCAGAAGAGTATGTAAAGATTAGGTTTTTCTTCAGCCATGCCAGCATTATAAAATAAGAAAGTGACACTGCTTCCAGCTGCTGTGATTCTGAGACAGATACTTCCAGCCAAATGTCACTTTGCATCATATATATAAAAGCAGTATTACACACTGAAACAGTCCTTAAAATATCATCAGCCCATTAAATAGCTGTTAGTATCTCGGAAGGAAGAAGCCTCCTGTCATCTGGAGATGTCAGGGTCAGATACCTACAACTTCACCCACAGAAAAGTCATGTGTACTTATTTTTTAGTACACAATTTTGTAGAAGTTCAGCAAGTCTTTCATAGATGCTACCTCTTTGCTATCCTCCTTCTAATGGGTGTCTAATCTCCTTTCAGTCTTTAATATATTTGTTATCCAGCATTCCTATGGGCTGTTAGAGCTCTGATGAGACAAGCTAAATGATACGACTGGAGTGGTACAGGAAGTCTGTATCAGAGCAAGGAACACAGGCTGTCACAACTGCATGCCTACTGTTCCTCCACTTTCTTCAATTAATCTGGAAGAGACTAAATTGTATATTAGTATATATTGAAGTCTAGTTATGGGACAGATACTATTCTAGATCTCTGTGTGCTACTGATGCCTGAAGGGAAAAGCGTAGTGTACCTATAAGATTCAGTTTATAGCAGTATATGTCATTCTCTAAGGGTTTGTTCTGTTTGGTTCATTAACTGTGCAATGGTAGGCTTGTTTCTTAGTGAATTTAGAAGTCATGAAAAGATCTGTCTTGATGGCTTTTGAAACTTCAGGAATTTTTCTACTTTTACAATGCCATGGCCAAGTACTGGTAACCTCTTACAAAGATTACCAAGTAGGGCCTAATCCTGCAAGGTTCTTCTATAGCTTATGTTCACAGGAAATGTAAACACACAGTGCTGAAGATGTTGAATGCTTCTTGAAGGTAAGCAAGACTGAACTGAATGTGAAATAGTGGTTCATGCTCCCTGGATTCTCAGATGGGATTGCTAATGAAGTTTCAGGTGGTAAACAGTGGGCAAGCAAAGTATTGAGGCAGCTGCATGAATCTGTTGCTGACAGGTAGCATCAACAAGGGCAGAAGATGTGTAAGCTGCGGTATGAGCTAGGCTGACTTCTCAGAGTAGTAGCTGTTAGTTCTGCCATTGAAAACTTCATTGTGTAAGGGAGGCAGTGTGACTTCTCTGAGCTGACAGAAAGAAGAGATAAGGAGGGATATTCCGGGTACAGCCTGTGGTTTCTCTTGAGTGTGATAGAAGGCAGCAATTAAGCTGAACCTAGAGATATTCATGTATTTGGTGTAGATTTCTTGTCATTGAATTATCAAACCACCTTGTGTCTATGTCCAGCTCTTTGCTTCATGCTCCCTACATCTGTGCAAATAGGAATGCTTCATTAGCTCCCCTTGTATTTCTAAATCTCTGCTGAGAATGTAGCTATTAACCTTCACTTGTGACATCTGATGATGTCATTTTTGTTTGACTTGTAGATGGTCCTTGAGAAAGCTCCTGGATTTAAAGACATTCAGGCTTTTGAAAATGCTGAGTCTGGACTTACGCCTGACACCTCGGGTGTAGTTCTTAGTACCTATGAAAGGTATGGCAGAAAACAAAGATAATTTGCCTTACCAGAGGTAACTGTCAAGTGTAATGCAGTCCTTGCTGTTCCATGAGCAAGCTCGCATCTATAACTGAGAAACATGCATTCAGAGGTACATTATGTTTTCTGAAGACCTAGGAAGGTGTTAAAATCTCACAGACTGAAAATCTCAATGTGCATAAAAGGGCCTTCTGGAAAATCATTCATCCCGGCTAGGCCTGAATGGATTTTGCATTATTATTTCATCTACAGTGTTTTTATGTACAGCAATTGGCAGAGTCCAGGATTCTGAAGTAAGTGACTGCAATGGAAAACATCTATTTTCACGTTCTTTCTCTGTGATGGGGCATAGAAATACTGCCTTCCAGAGTGGAGGCAAAAGAACTTTCAGTATAGAGAGCAGGGAAAGCTGTTTTCAGACTACATCCTTTAGTCTCAAGAAATGCATTTTTGTTTCATTGATTTTAAGAGACCAAAAAAATGAAACAAAGAATTTTCTCCTTGGTGTGAAAAGTCTCAAACAGATTATACCTGCATGGTTGCATTTAAATGTGCTAGGAAATGGAAGTTGGACTGACTAAAAATTTATGTATTTATTTTTTAATAAGTGGCATGATGGGATTGCCCTCTATAGCAAGAGAGTTAGCCTGCTGACATGATAGATTCCTTACAGTAGTTCTGTCTTCAGGACAATCTGTCCCAGTTTTATAGGTACAGAGAATAAACCTTCTCTCCTTACTGGGACTTTGTACTACTGGCTGTCTGACATTACAGAATTGTCTGCGCTTCTCTGGCCTATTATTTCTGTTTGCGGCATGCTTGTACATATGTTATAGTATGTTGAAAACTTCTATAATAATCATAATAATTAAACTTTTTGTTTGTTTAATGAAAGCTTAGAGCCTGGAAAAAGTTATGGGAGACATTTTGGCTTGATAGCCTGCTGCAGATGAACTGGCTTCACCTCAGGTATCCTTCAGAATGGCTGTAGTAGAACACAGATATTTCCCTCTCTCTTTTTTCCTTCTCTGAAACTTGTCATAATTCAATTTTAATGGAAAGTGGGCTTTAGCATACTTAATATATTTCTAAAGATGGTGTATAGTAATGCTGCCAGGAGGGACTTCAGAGGGTAAAGTACTATTATAGCCCTCTGAGAGTGTGCACATTTGCAGTGTAAGCTTCATGTGCTAGCAGTGAAGACAGCTAGGTTTTAATATTCAATGTCTTTGCAATGGTGTCATTTTATTTTTAATGAAAGTGCTGTGTCTTTGATTACAGGAGCATGAATACCCTATATTTAAACTGCTTTCTTATGGCAGTAAGGATACTTGATTGCATGATTTCTGTATCAATCTCTGTCCTCACAATTTTTGATCTGTTTGGCTAAATCAAATCAGATTTGAAAACAGAAAAAGAGTGTCAAAGTATATTTGACTCCTATAAACTCAAAGAAAATTGGTGGTGTGATAAAGATAGATGTATCTGTACACTTTGGGAAAACTGACACATAGTATTCAACAGAAATATATGTTCTGAAAAATAATGCCCAACTAACCACCCAGAAGACACATATTTGCTGTCTTCTAAGAGCACACATATATTCAAGTCAGCAAAAAAGCTAAGGGATATCAGAATGCATATGGAAGGAACTGTGTATCTGAGGAACATGAAGAGATAGCATTATGCATGTTTGAGGAACATGTAGAGGAATGGGAATTTGTGTGGTAGAAGAATATAAGGCAGTAATCAGTGGAAATCCAGACTTCCTTGATTCTGCAGTCTGAAAGCATATTATTTAATACAAAAGCAAATGACAGTTATGAGAATTACAATAGTACACTTTGAAATCAACATGATTAATTTAGGGTTAGAAGTGGGCTTCTGAAACAAATCTAATTCTTCTTGCTTCCTGCATTTTGATTATATCATGAAGCAGTCTCAGAATATACAAACTAGCATTCCTTTTAGATTAAACTAGGTGTGAAGAAATATACTAAGGAGTGCACTTAATGCTTTCTAGCCACTAATAATGGGTATTCAGTCCATAGGATCAGAATAGAATTAGTCCAAAACAGAGCCCCCTGAAATGCATGTGTAGCAAGGATATTAATTCCCTGCCATTAACAGATCCAATCCTAATAGTCTGCACTATTTGCTAATTTAATTTAATCTCCAAAGTTGTCAGAGTCACAAGACATTTGTATTCAGAACTGATAATTTTATGTTAATCCATTATGTAGGTGGCCAGCAAATCACTACCATAGTATCTCAGAACTTAATAATTCAAAATATATTTTGAATATGCCACATGCCACAATTCACAGGTAACTGTGAATTACTGTGTATTAGGGTTAGGGAAAAACCCTAGGCCACTTATGAAGTTCAAGGCAGAGCCAGAACTTGAAATGAGTTTCCTGAAGTTTAGCATACATGAAAACATACTGGATTATCCTTCCTTCTTATTCAACATCTATTCATTGGCTACTTTCTGTTATCAGAACACAGCTGACTCCATAAGAACTTATAAGAACTCAAGTTGAGAATTGCTTAGACATATAAATGCAACCCTTCAACTTTCTTGAGTAAATGGAGGGCATCAGCATAACAGGATGAACATACTAATATGACATTGTGGGAGATGCCTCCAGGAGCTTTTTTTTCTGTACCGGAAACATAGGGTGATTGGAGTCATCTCTCTAGAGATTTCTTGTCTAAAGGAAATGACAATATTGATCACTTTTTCAAGGCAGACTTAATCACAGCAGAGGCTATCCACCAGTCATGGCTTTCAGGTGTTCTCATCTATCTTGAGTTTTCCAGGCTCAGGAATAAGCTTTGATGATGAATGACATCTAAGGAAACATGAATTAGGCATTTTCAGACTAGCAAAGGTGACCCTGACTCTGTTAGAAGATGCTGCTTATTCAGGGTCCTATTTGGCCTGGCCAGTTAATGATTCTTCAATATCAATGCACTTCAGGTTCCAGGAATTTGCCTCATCTAAGGGGCAACCCTACAACCCCAGTAGCAGGCATAGGTAGCAGGACAATCTGTACCACAGAGCTGATATGATGTCCAGCAAGGGAACAAAAAACAGTGGTTAAAGAATATTTCAACAAAAAGGAGAAAAAGAAACAGTGTGAAACTCAGTTTGGAAAGAGGACATGACAGAGAGAAGAAATTAGGAACAGTGAAATAAATACATTTCATAGGGACCCAGAGGCAGCCAAATAGTCCTAGATGTACCCAGACTTCACTGTTTACCAAGGCATCAACCCTCCAGCTTCTGGTTCTTCTCCAAGTCCTTCACAAAGAGAAGGCAATCCTGATGCTCCATGCACAACAGGAGTTCACTGTCATGTTTCTATTTTCCTCTGGCACTAGGGGAGAACTGAAGGCACATTCCCCCTCAACTCCTGCAGAGGCCAGCATCATGCTGCTGGAGCAAGTCTTGGAGCTCAGAGATTGCTCAGTACAGGCAGCTCCTAAGGCTTTATTCCCTTCAAAATCCTGCTGTATGAAGAGCCTTCCTTTCACTGCCCAGTGAAAAGCAGAAAAGGGGAACTCTCTCATGTGCCTACTTCCCCTCAACAAACCACAGCTTAACATCTGCAGCCTCTTAGTCCTGCAAAGAGGAACATTAATGCCTCCACAGCCCCATGCTGCAGCTCTGGTTTGAGGAGCTGATGATGCACAAAGCTATTGCAGAGCATGTGGGAGGCCAGCACCTTGGCACCTTCAGCTTGCCAGGCAAATAATATAATCCAGCTTCTTATTCCTGGAACCAAAGTAAACAGCCCTGGAGCTATGAACTTCTCCAAACACTTCCTTCAGTCCCTGAAAGCCCACCTACATGGCTGGGAGCACACCAGTCTCCAGGGCAGAGAGCAATCAGTGTGAGTAGCTGCAGCTGTCATGGCAGAGCCACCATTAATGAGGAGCTCAGCTGCAAGGAGGAGGTTCACTACCCTTCCCTTCCTTAAACGAGTGATTCTTTAAGGCAGGAAGAGGCAATTTCAGGAGCCCTGCTCTAGCAAGGTATGTGGGTAAAAGGCTAGAATGAATTGTGAGTAAATACTATTTTGTATAGGGTTCACAGTTTGTGAGCTGGTGGAGGAAGGAGTCTGTGAGGTGCTGCAGAGGAGGAGGTGGCAGTGGCTGGTCAGCCTGTGGTGTGAAGCTGGGTTTCATCATTTTGTTTTGGAGGAACATGAGATAAACTGCTGAGTTGAGTTTAAAATCCTAAGGTAGAGGGGATGTGAAGGGAGATATTGAGGCTGGAGCTGGTGCACTACTGGATGAACTGCCCTGAAGGCAGCAGGAAGAAATAGATCTAGACTAGAGGGTAAAACATGGGGGAGAAACGAGCAAGGAGGGAGCTGAAAGGGGTCAAGAAAGTTATATTTGTGGGATTCCTCCAGAGACAGGTTGAGATTCCCACTCTTGCTTTGTAATGTGACCATGAAGAAGGACTTGGGCTGCCCAAGGGTATAATCCTCTAATCTCTGTAGAGATGCCTCTCTGTTTCCACATAGGATTCATGTTGTATGCTGAATTAAGTGCTGCTCTTGGCAATAGCTTTTTGTCCCTGCCTGAAGGCTTGGGCAGGAAATCACTCTCCTTAGGAAAAGCCCTGAAAAGTTTGCAGGCAGGTGCCATCTTATTAATCACAGGCAATCTGAACTTGAAATAATGAGCCTGGCCTCACCCCCTGGGGAGGGGAAGAAGCCTTGAGGAAGAACAGTAACTTGGCTCAAAGGGTAGCTGGACTGCTGGTAAGAGAACTTATGAGGAGGGAATTAAATATTTAAAAATTAAAAAGCTGTAGGTTCTCTAATTACTTATGAAACACCTGCTGAGTACAGGGTGAAACTGGCAGGGTTGTGAGGAGCACAATGGAAAAGCACTACAAATGCTAGCACCTCTCTCCTGAAAGAACAGTCACCTGCTACTTTTAGTGACTATATAAATGTATTCGTTTTCATTGCAAGGGTACTACCAGAATGACCTTCTTCCTTGCTTTCCCTTTACATTCAGGGTAGCTGACAGATGAGTACAGCAGTGTGAACAGCTTAATTTGTTTTTTCCAGCTCCCTACATTATGGGTAGAGGTTGTTTGAGAAAGAGCGATAAAGGCACTTGTATACTGGTAGGAAGTGGAAACCTTGATGAAGCTGCAGTGTGAGCTTGAAGAGGAAAGAATCTACTTCTAGACTTTGCCCAGGCCTGCATGTGTTTAAGGTATTTAAAACTAACGTGGGGGGAGGGAAGCTGCTGCTGACAGTCATTCTAATATATGTTCCTTCCACAGAGCTTTTCTCTATGTCTCTTGTGCCCAAAAGGTAGTGGATTGTTCTTTATGAAGAGCTAAAGAGGGGAGATACTATATCTTTGCTTTAGTTGAAAAAGGTTACTTGTAATATCCTTCCTCTTAAATGCAGATGTGCCAAATTATTTATGCTTCAATAAGTCATCCTGTTCACTGGTAATGAAGTTTAAAGAACAAATCTATGGTATAAGGAGGAAATGACAAGGAAGCTGTATATGTTGGTTCTAAGGTGAGAACTGATTCTGTTGCAGGGAAAGGATTGGGCTTGTAATGATCTCTTTGGGACAGCTGGAGGTGCAGGGTTAATACTTATACCTGTGTAGACTTTCAGTTTAGGAGGAGCCACCCTTACCTTATTAACCAGTGGTATCTTGTTACAAATACTTATGACTAAATAATCTAAGTTGGTTGCTTAGGTTCAGACTATGAATTCATATAGGGGTAAGAATTTCTGGATTTCTTCTGCCTTTTATCTTAGCCACCTGTTGTACAGAGAAACAGGCAAGACTTTGTTTACACATTGAAAATAGGCACAACAAATGTTGAAACAGGCACATTGAACTGTTGGTTCAATGCTGTGCCCTGAGAAGTAGGGTAGTGATGTTTGGATGAAGGAAACGAGAAATATAATGTTATGGCTGAATTTGGGGAAGTTCATTGCTGAAAGTGACTGGGCCATGGTATCACTTCAGTTTTTTAGTCAATTGCTGGCAAAAGACCTTAAAGTTTTCTGTACTCTTGAATAGTTTTTCAATCCAGAATATTTATGGGAAGTCATATCTCATGGAGTGTGGTGAACAAATGTCTTTGGTGCTCATAACATCAGTGTAAGGTATCAGTGATGCTGGCAGCCACCATGGTGTCTGAATAGTATGGACGATGTGCTTGGCATGGCACAGGCATTAGTGTGTATCATAAACACACGGGTGACTGGAGGACCTATGACTAGCTCGAGTTGTTTCACTGCAGCAGGCCTATGTTTGTGCTGCATTTGTAGGGTCGAAGAGCTGCAGTCTTAACCAGGACTCCACAGCACCTGATGCTGTACAAGCTCTGGGTGCAGTCTGAGCTTCAATGTGAATGTTGCTGTGGTTAGTATTTCTTGTTTACTCCTCAGTCCACTACGGCAGGGAAGTCTATTAAAAATTAAGTCTCAAAGCCTTAACCATAGGGAAGATTACAAGAGACTTTTGCTAATTGCGGAGGGAGTACAAGGTATTAATTCAGTGTTCCTTCTGTGACCCCATTTAACTCACTAAAATAATGGGAAGAAAAAAAATCTGAGGTAACTTTCTGCCATTCCAGTGAGTAACTATTATTTTAAAGAGGTGTCACCTTTTCAGTGAAGTGTAGGGATGTAAGGCTGGGTATATCAGCAGAAGGAAAGAGCAGTGTGGGTGGAGGGAGAAGGGAGTAAGACTTCCCTCTGCTGGCAGCAGTGAGCTTTAGCTCTTTCTGGTTGCCCATGAGACTAGAGAGCTTTGCCAACAGCCAGAGATGCTTTCAGCAGTGTTTGTCAGGCAAGCAGTTTTAACTAACCAGATGGAGAAGATGTACAGTTTTTAAGAGACTCTGCCAAGATTCACTGAGAGTGGAGAGCTGGTGCTTGGTTTTGGCAGATATTTTTTTTAGTCCATTCCTTGTGATAAGTTGGTGTGCTTTAAATCAACACACCAAATGGCTGTGACCTAAGTGGTATTCTGTCCTCTGAGTAGTCTGCAGTGAATCCAGTTGGGGCCTATTAGAGGATGATGCAGATAAAGGGACCTGAAATAAAATACAGTCTCTTGCTAGGAGCAGGTTTCTGTGCTTGGGCTGCCTATCAATATGGTCTGAACTCTGATTTTGCGGTAACAAAGGGCACAGCAGGTTAAATTTGAGCCTCTGACTCAATGGTTACAGAGTTTACTCATGATCAGCAAGAATATCCTTGACTCCTCCCACCTGAAAATAAATAAAATATATTTAATTTCTCTTGGTAATGAAACTGTCCTGAACCTGCTGTCCATTGGTGTAGATTAGCATAAATCTATAATGGACTGGCCTCCCAGCTTCTGTGTATCCCTGTCATATCCCTTCTGTATATCCCCAATGAACAAATGAAGCATGTGAGTATTACTTGAGTGACTGGTCTTCAGTTCATGATGCTTGTAGCTTTCTAATCTTACCTCAAGAGTACAGAGTATGACTTCGTTGTTCCTTGCCTTTTGTGTTTATATTCATTGAGCTGGAGAAAGCTATGCTAAATGGTGTGCTTAAAATATGACCTGCAGCAAGCTATGCAAATCTACTTCATCTTCTGATTTCTAGGAGGGAGAGGAGGCCACTGTTAGTGAAGAAAATCTTGGGAGCATGATGAAAGCAAATTTGAATGTGCTCTAATGTATTTTGTGCACTCTGTCATAAAGAAACTAACTCATAGTGCTGCATGAGTTTGTTTTTTTTGCTGTAACAAAGTGGCTGCTGCTGAAAGGAAGGCATAAGTATCATACCCCTCAATGTGATATCATCTATTGAGAAATAAAGAGCCAGTAGCAGTTAGGATGCTAAATGAATGATGTCTTTATTCCTTGTCCTATTACAGACTTTTTTTGCAATAGTTTCTCTTACTTGTTCTGTATACATTTTTATTCATGCTGTACAGATTCAGCCATGCTGCTAGTTCTGGAACACTAGAGATGGGAATGGCTGAGTTCAACAGCTAAGACTTAAACTCTTCAACGAAGAAAACAGTTATAATTATTAATCCCTACTACTATAGTATTTAAAACCATCACTATCTACTGTCAGTTCTACCAAGTGTGTACCTCTGTTGTTAGCTTAAGCTGCTGGGTCAGTAGGCTGATGCTGTCTCCTGTCGTCTTTTTTTGTTTAGTTGTTTTTTTTAAATGGTATGGGGTGAGTTGCATTAATTATCGAATAATTTTTCTTAATTGTGGAAAGGCCCTGGATTAATGTCTATCAGTATGTGCTACTGTTGTGTGTGAGTTTTTTGATGCAAGAAAGACAAGACATTACTAGGTCATCTGTTAACACATTTCATAGAAGCCTTGAACCTTTGTGTCATTCTAAAGGATAACTAAGACTGAAGCTGGTTCTTGTCTTCATTCAGCCTGATCCCCCTACTGCTTTGTTTAGATGTGCTACCTGCGTACTTTTGCAAAGTAGTTCTGATCAGTAAAGTGGCTTTTATGGCCACATTGAACAGGTCACTGGAGTATAAAATTATTTTCCTGATTTAGAGCACGTCTTATACAGAGCTGACCATACCGTTTGTAAGGTGCTGACAGGTCATGGCTGTTATATTGAACACTACAAAGAAGACCAAAATTAATTTCTTAATGCCAGTTCAGAAAGCACCTGCCCTCAAACTAGTGTTTCTTTATCTCTTGATTCTGACCCGTATTCTGTAAATGCTGTACTGTAGGTGGAAAACAGACATAGTTTTTCTGCATTTTCTATGAAGGAAATGCTGTATGCTTATTGAAGATTGATACCAGATTGAAGATCTGAGCCAACTCTGATGACTCTAGAAAGGCTATAAGCAATAAATATGCATTGCTTTGCCTGAACTTGTGGTATGACAGGGCTATAGAGCTTTCAGTACCAGATGCAGTATGAGTAGTACAACAGTGGGTTTTGGGTGTGCTAACCTGCTACCTAGCAGGGAATCTCGCCTCCTGTTCTGCCAGGTACTGTTGACATGGCCACCTCTAAAACATGCTGGCATGCAGAATTTATGCAGTCTAGGTTTATTCTTAAGAACTCTGCATGTGCTGTTCGCTTCTCTTTACCTTTTTCCAGAGAAAGAACTCTGGCTGATCTGGCAGTGCAAAAGAGATAAGAGACAACCTTTATAGAATAGCAAGCATTTTGAAAGCAGAACCCTCAGCTTTTTGTCTGAGGAGTTCTTAGGGGGCATGAACCTATGTTCTAGAGACAGCCTGCCCCTTCATGAACAAATCTAGTTTCCTGATCTATTTGGGCTCCTTTTGGGGGACATTGATGCATCTTCTACATTGTAGAGTTTATTTCTTGTCAGAGTCCTTCAGACTGGCTCGAATACTTTGGCCATAGCTGTGCTCTATAGCTGAAATATGCTTTTAAGTCATTCCCTTGCTAGTCAGATCTTCTTTCCTCTGTCTCTGCTCTTTTTGCATAAAAGGCTGTCTGTGTGGTTGGTGTGGGGTTGTTTTTTGCTTATTTGGTTGGTTGTTTTTGATTTTAATTTTCAAAGAGAATCAGTCTTAACTACATGTAAGTATCTATAACCAGAGTTTATGCCCATTAGGTGAGGACAAAAAGGTATTTTACCCTGTATATGTAGCCAGTTTCTAATAGCAATTATCCCTAGTTTGAGAGTGAAATTATACTAGTTTATGTTGAATTCCAGGTTTATGAAGTGGCCTTGGTGAATGCAGTTATTCTCACAGGTACATTTGTTCAAACAGATCCTTCCTTCAGACTGTCTGAATCTTTTCTTGGGAAGCCTACCTGCTTTGGTACGTGCAGTCTGGTACCTCAGCCATTGCAGAGAATACAGGTTACTAGGCAAGCATGTAAATCTAGTTGTCTCCCTGCTTTTCCTTTGGCAGGACAGTAAGGTTACAAAATTGCTTCCAGTGTAATCCATATATGGTTTCTCTCTTAGAGGTTTCCAAACCCATTTATTTTTCCTTTCGCTTTCTTCAACTATATTTGAGGGGTGGCCATGAAAAATGGTTTTCCAGAGCAAAATATCCTTTTGTATTTTGGGCTGAAAGAAAAATCAAGGAAAATAAGTAGAACACAGCACATCACCTTGGTCTATAAAATGTTTTGAATAGACAGGTGAGCTTTACTGAATAGAAGTAATGGAGCATAATGTGCTCTTACTGTAGTGTTTCTGAATGTGGTAAGTGCCCTCCAGGTCATAAAATGTAAGCAGACATGTGGCTGTGTTTTGTTTCTGTACAGACTGCTACTCTATTTGGCTTGAGGGAATAAAAGCCCTTGCCAATTTCTTGTAGCTGAAATCTTTCTAGATGCCTAAATACATCTCATTACCAGCCACTTAAACCAATCTGCCTTTAATGTCTTTGTTTATTGTGTTTGAAGATGCTAAACTCTCAGATTTTGTTCAGGAATTGTCTTGGTTTCATTTGTTCTCACTGGCTGTGGTATCTCACCAATCAGATCCAATCACAAGTACAGATGTATAACAGACACAAACCAAATCTAATCCAAGTATTTCCTACAACTTGGTGACAGGAAATGCAGTATCTCCTTCTAAGGCATAGAACATATTTTCAGTCCATCCATTTTTGAGGCAGAGTTTGTATTAAACGAAACAACTGAGAATACTGTGTATAGTATGTGAAACCACTTCCCTTTGTGGCTAGTGCTTTAAACAGAGACTATATCAGAAATAATATGTAATTTCACTATGTTATGAGGCTGAAGAAACACTAGAGCAAAGTGCCTTCACTATAGGACAGTTTGTCAGCCAGAATCAATTATAATGACTATATTGATTTAAGTTAACTGCCTATGAAACGTCAAAAGATGACAACTTTAATTGATATTGAATTGCATTGGCTTGATTGATTTCCCCATCCCTGATTTAAGTAAGTACTTATTGATTGCTGAAATCTGTAGTGATGCTCAGAGCTGTGAGTGGAAGGAGAGCAGAAGAGGTTGTATAATGTTGCCAGGAAGGATTTATTTTAGGAAAGGAGGATAGTATGGATAGGGAAGGGAAGAAGTTGCCTCTGTTATTCACATGTACAAAATAGATGTGATGAGAAAACAGGAAAACGTATATTGCTTGGAGGCAGGTCTGAGTTGCAAAGTCACTGTTCCTGGAGGTATTTAAAAGATGCGTAGATGTGGTGCTGAGGGGTGTGGTTTAGTGGTGACCTGACAGTGCTGGGTTAATGGTTGGACTTGATATTAAAGGTCTCCTCCAACCAGAAAGATTATTTGAAATCTTAGAGAAGTGCATGGTGCTCTGTTAGTGAAGAAAGGAAGAGAAATGGAGAAAGACTAGCTTTAGACAGGGCTGAGTTGGGATGATGAGGGATTGCTCTCTCTGTAAGGAATAGCAGTGTGGCTCCATCCAATGTGGTCCAACCACACCTTAGGATAATCTTTGAGTTTACTATTAAAGACATAGCAACCATATGTGGGGTTTTGGATGGGGAGCTTATTTAATGTAGCCCAGGCATTTGCACAACTGGTGTTGATCGCCACCCTGTTGCCTTTGCTCGTATTCTTCCTCCCATCTTCATCTAAATAACAGAGCTTCCATTTTTCCAGTGTCATTTTTAGTCACAGGAGTATTTTCAAGGTCTGTGAATTCTGATTCTTGCCTTCTAATGATTTGTCATCCTAGTAGGCTTGGCTCATTTTTAGTGCCACACATGGAGCAGCAAGGTATGGGTCTTCCTGATCTGCTGTAATCTTGCTGTGCTGTAATTGCCTTGTTTCCCTGTTTCTGAGTGGATATGTCCTGTTGTTGGCATTTCAGTGCTGCTGTGCTGTGCAGATGAATCCCAAACCTTTTTTCAAAGGAGAGTTTGAATCCTTTCTACATTGATTTCTGTTTAGAAGTTATGTGTATGGCTGAATCAATAATCAATTAATGAATGTGAAGAGCAAAATCAAACTGTATTATTGAAAATGCATTATTGGATCAGAACTCTAGAGTATGTAAAACATTTCCAGAGTTGTTGTGTCTGATTTATTGATTTGTTTTATTCCTTATACTCTACTGATTCCATAGTTCAGTTAAGTAGCTGAGCACTAAGAAAATATATATATATATATCTACTGTTAAGAATCAGGGGCTTGATGCACTGGATCAGTTTATCAGAGCAAATGTTTTGATTTCAGTAGTATGAAGTACTGTATTAAAAGCAGGCTGTGCTCATCCATGGGAGTTTTTTACTCTGAATTCTATGCGATTATTTTATTTGGTGAAGCATGCAATACAAACATCAATGCTGTTAATAGCCATAAATAATTCCTCCTCCTAAAAATTTTCATCTGATCCATGTTGTTGACTTGCAGATGAGGTTGCTAGGTATCTCCCTAATGAAATTAACTATTACAGTCATGACTAGATACTCTAAGGAAATGGAAAGCTAAGACAGCA
>VYZX01032244.1:84-11814 GCA_013401335.1 Brachypteracias leptosomus
TTTCCTACCAGATGCTTCTCAGGTGCTTCTGTGACTTCTAAACCACTACCAACAGCCCTTACCTCTTCATTTCCCATTTCACATGTCTATCCCTTGTCTCCACTGAGAAGTAACGGCTTTGTCACTGTCTGCCATAACATCATCATAGACAAACTGACGAAGCATGCATTAAGTAAGCAACAGTGAAGTGGATTGAAAACTGGCTGACCTACTAGGGCAAGGGGGTTGTGATCAGTGACACAAAGTCCAGCTGGAGGCCAGTTAATGGTGGTGTATACCAGGGCTCAATACTGGGGCTGTCATCTTCATTAATCACCTGGACAATGGGATGGAGCCCACCCTCAGCAAGTTTGCAAGTGGCAAAAACCAGGGAGCAGTGGCTGCTATGACAAATGTCTGTGACATCATTCAGATGGACCTCAACAGACTGGAGAACTGGACAGAGAGAAATCTCATGAAGTTCAGCAAAGGGAAATGCAATGTGCTGCATCTGGGATAGAATAAAATAAACCCAGTGCCTACTGGGAGCCAACTGGCTGGAAAGCAGCTTTGCTTGAGGTCCTGGTGAATAACTAGCTGACCATAAGCCAGCATCGCAGCAAAAAAGGCTAAGAGTATTCTGGGCTGTAAGGAGAAGTGTTGCCAGCAGGTCAGTGGAGGTCCTTCCCCTTTGTTCAGCCCGGGTGCAGCTGCACCAGAAGTATTGTGTCCAGTTCTGGGCTCCACAGTGCAAAAGAGAGGTGGAGATACTGGAGCAAGTCCAGTGCAAGCCCAGAAGAATAATTAAGGTACTAGAGTGTCTCTCAAGTAAGGAGAGGCTGAACAAGCTGGGATTCCTCAGCCCAGACAAGTGAAGGGTTGGGAGGGTGTTATCGTCATTGTGTATAAATGCCTGATCAGAAGGAATGAAGATGGGGGGCCTGATTCCACATGGAATTTCATCTGAACACAAGAACACAGTTTTTTAGTGTGAGGGTAGTCAAACATTGGAACATGGTACATGAAGGAGTTGTGGAGTCTCCATTCTTGGAGATCCTCAAAATTGGACACAGTCCTCATGACTGACCAGTCATGACTCATCAGTCATCTAGCTGACCCTACTTGAGTGGAGGAAGTAGGAGTAGATGATCTCAAAAGGTCTTTTCCAACTTAAGTCTGTGATTTAGTATTAAATGCCCGCGTTAAACTTCCACTAGTTACTAGAATTTAACATCCTTACATCTCTGCTTATTCTTTCTCTTGAAAGGATAGTACGGTCATACAGTAGCATTTTGAGAAGTATTTGGGACTTAAATAGATATGGATTGTTGTGTACATTTAGAAAGTATTTTTTAAAAAAACCTTTTTTTTTTAAAGGATGTGGATCTTTGAACAGGATGGGGTGTCATTTGCATGTGTATAATTTCAAGTGCACAACTTAATACTGTGAGTTGCAGTTAAAGTGCTGGCATCTTTGAGGAGCTGAAGGTTTACTTGTCATGAGGCTGCTGTGTTGCTGTTGCAAAAAGGGAAGTGCAAAATCCTGTATTATGAGAGCCAAAATTCCATTATTTTGGTATATCCAGTAACTGAATTGTACTGGGTTTAAAAACACTGAAGAATGAGATCTCACATCAGTTATGAGAACCTTAAGAGGTTTTTATCAATACGCTTTTAAAGTAGTAAGTTAGATTCTTGCAGATATTTATACAGTGTATCAATTAATAATCATGATATTAAGTTCTAAAGGCTTAATATATTTTCTAAAACACAAGAAGCTAATACTATAGATCTTCTTTCAAAGGAATGTAGGAGCAGCACCGAATAGAAGATACTTATCTTTTGTAAGGCTTATGAGCATAATTTTAAGAAGTTTACTATTCATGTCAGAAAGCATGAAATTTTGATGGTCAGCACATTTAGAATTTTGTAGAAATTCTTTATTTTCTTCATGCACTTGGAATCAGTGAGGATGCCCAGGTTATTCTGTATCAAATTGTTAAAATCTTAGTTCATCCGATTTATTGTTATGGAAAGTATGAGGGAAAAGAATCAAGTGTAAGATTTCTACCTGCCCCACATTTCCTTTATAGTGTGTATAATTTTGCAGAGTTTTTTCCACATATTTTAATTTCTTTTTCTGAAGGTGAACAAATAAGGGGAACTAATTATAAAAAGTCCCTTTGAGTGGCTTTATCAAAATTTTAAAGAATCCAATTGGGATATACATTATTGTATCTTTAATATTTTTTTTATTATTTGTGATTCATTATGCACTATTGTTAAGTCACTGCTTCAAATGTTGGTATAGGCTGCCTTCCTGGAAGCAGAACTCCAGGCAAAAGCTTTCAGATACTCTGTACTTTAGTGGGAAATTATTCTAATTAGTCAGTCCACAGTCATGTTTGAAAGTAATGTCAGAGCAGTGGGTGTCAAATTAGATTGCTTATAATTAGTTCGTTATAATTAGTTTGATATTTTTTCCTTTTCCCCATTTGCCCTTCGAGTTGCTATTCCACAATTAAAACAAATTAAGCTAAACTAAAAAGATATTAAACATGAGTTTCCCACTTTTCTTAAGTTTACTTTTTCCAGTCATTTTGACCATGTCTGTAAAGGAAGTGGTATTTTGTTCTGTCACGATACAGTAAAATGAAGGAAGATCACTTTAACAATTCAGTGGCAAAGCAGGTTTTATGTTTCATTAATAAATCAGAAATCGGGTGTATTTTTCTCCATCATTTCAATTAGAGAAGGTGACACCTTCTGTTTTACGTTGGCAGGTCCTGTACTGTGCACAGTGTCAACAGTGTCTGGGGCTGTACTGTGAGCCAATGGGGGTCTCTTAGTCTGTGCCTTCATCTGAGTAGGCTAAAAACTTTACTCTCCAAAACTGTTTGTATATGGGAAATAAAGATGGTAGGAAAAAAGGGAAGGGGAAGTCTGGGAAATTTGTCCCTTAAATGAGATCCCAAGTTAACACAAATGGTTCTGTTTTTATAAGTTTATGCTTTCATTTTTTACTCCTTTTGCATTCTATCAAAAGTTATTAATTTTTTTAAGGGAATCCAGAGTATCTAAATATTTTTTATCTGGTGATAGGACAGTGGATGAAACATAATATTTTGTTATGAGGCTTACTGTATTTGGAGAGGTATAAATATAAAACATATTCAAATAGGTTAAACATTAAAATGAGACTGAACCAGCTACTCATAACATCTGAGCATCTTGGTTAGCTTTTTTAATGCCCATAGTAATTTTTGCAATAAATTAATTTTTATGTTTCAATTTGGTTTTAGTCTCCGATTCACTTAAATTTGATTTGTTCTGTTTTCTGCCCTGTTTTCTTCTCATTCGCACTCCATAGTACCTGGTTATGGATTACTATGTTGGAGGAGACCTGCTTACGTTGCTCAGCAAGTTTGAGGACAGACTACCTGAAGATATGGCTCGGTTTTATTTGGCTGAAATGGTGATAGCTATTGATTCAGTTCATCAGTTGCATTATGTTCACAGGTAAGTAATTTGAGTTCCAGATTCCTGTTGTTGGAATTATGAGGAGTGAAAATAATTCCTGTTAAAGAGTTCAAGCCACTAACAAATATTTACTGTAATATTAAGCACGATGGAACCAAAATGCCGACATCTTGTGGTTATTGAAGACTGTTGCTAACTTTGTACCCTATGATCAGAGACATAAATGAATATTTGAATGTATCTGATGAATCTTGCACACTGGCATGTTTCAGACTTAATGATCTGTAATTTTTAAAAGCAAAACAGGAAACCTGTTTGTGAAATATGATCTGAAGGGTCAGATTCTGTTTCTTAATTTGTTCGATCTATGTAGAAGTTGAAAACACACCATAGGGGAGTCTGCTTTGGATTTTTTTCACTGCTTTCTTCTGGACTTAATGAAATTATCTTTACAATGAACTGAGGGCATTTTGCTAAATAAGTGGAGGTACTTGCATTGTGGTATCTATCTTGGTGTATATAAAAAATAATATATTCTGTTCAAAGGAATATATTATGTTGTTTGTGTCTAGCTTTTTTGGAGGCCATGATTGATTTTTTTTTTTTTCTACAAAACTAGTGTCATCCTTTCTTTAATATCTCATTCTCTACTGAATTCCATGGTAGCTCTTGTATGCAGAGGAAACAATTACCTTACAAGAAGCAGAATTTTCAAATGCACTCAGTAGATGTACTTTGCTCTGACAGAAATCAGGAGGAAAACTCCCGGTTGTTTAAGCTATGTCATTAAGTTGGCAGAATGAGCTCGTTTGATATATCCATCTGTTGCCCTTAATTAGAGTCTATACTGGCTGCTCCTCCTTTTACTGTTCCCACTTGGTTGCTTTGCTCCAGAAAAATGTTTGCTTTTTTGTTTGTTTGCTTGTTGTTTTTGTTTTTGTTTTGTCCAAAAGGTGTATTGTGGTTGATTTTGATTTGTTACTGGATTGTATTTTGACTGTGGCTTTTCATGAAAAAGCTGTAACTAGAAGTTCTTTAAGGTGGGGTGGTGCTAAGCTGCAGATTGCTCTTCTGGAATATTTTGAAGTCTGGTAGCCCTGTTGAAGAGCTGTGTCTACCTGCTGAAAAGAGCTCTTTGTGATAATGCTTTGTGGAAAAATCCAAGCAGAGTATTTTTCTTGAATTTTGAAGATTTCAACTGTGTTATGTCTGAGAAACTGTTTGTTCACTTAGGAGCTGATGTGAAAGGTTTTTGTATTTAATTTAATATGGATCTAACTTTTAAAACGCGTTAAAACAGTTTAAAACTGTTGCAATGCTATCTGCTGTTATCAGGTGGAGAGTACTTCATGTACTACATAAACTGCTGTATTCTACCCAATGAGTCTGCATATGGGGTAGTAACTTTTCCAAAAACAATAGGTGCCACTCCCTCTTATCTTTTTCCTCCAAACACATTGAAACCTTTGTAATTCAGCACTATTAATGTGTAATATGCAGCAAATGTGATGTCTTCATCCTCAAACAGTTAGTGTCTCTGAGATGAAATAGATGTTGGCATAAAATTTTGAGCAAAAATTAAGTAGCATTACAGTTCAAAACTACATAGGACAATTTTAGGACAAGAGGAAACAGCCACAAGTTGCACTGAGAGAAGTTTAGATTGGATAGTAGGAAGAATTTCTTTACTGAAAGGGTTATCAGGCATTGGAACAGGTTGGCCAGGGCAGAGGTGGGGTCCCCATTCTCTGGGAGTATTTAAAAGACGTATAGACCTAGTGCCAAGGGACGTGGTTTAGTCAAGGACTTGTCAGTGTTAGGTTAATGATTGGACTTGATGATCTTAAAGGTCTTTTCCAGTCTAGGCAATTCTGTGATTCTGTAACTTACTAATTATTATGCTTGCATATTTATTACTATGAATATTTAACAAAAAAAGCTCCCCCTGTGCATTCTCGACCCTTTGTTGTTTGATTTGTGACTTTTCCAGTGAGTTTCCCATGTTTATAAAACTCTAAATGCCACTTTTTATCACTATTACTGCTGTAATACAATGCCTGTTTATAAGGGGATGTTTAGCAAAGATTAAAAACGTAAAGAGTGCTTATGTTAAATGATCAGCCTTTGAAATGAGACCTGCTCCACTGTTAGTTTTATTAGGATGTTTGCAACTGGTAAAGCAAAAGAAAGGAAAAGAAAACATATAATCTAAATGCCACTAATGCTCTTTTCCTGAATGCTTAACTGTGGTGGCCATGTCCTTTTTGGAGCGTGTTGCACACAGCAAAGGGCATAGGAGAAGGAGGAGGAAAATATCACTAAAAATGGATAATATAAGAGCTGTAGTAGTGATATTTCAGATGAATAGCCAACATGCAGCAGGATTTGATCTGAGTTGTAGCTAGTGAACTAGAAACCATGCTCTAGTCACGCTTCATTCAAGGAGTTTTTCATACAATGAGATAGCAGATTGGTTTGTTTTGTTTCCTTTTACTGGCCCAGTTCTTTCAGGAGAGATTTGCACATTAACCATACATACTGTTGTACTTTCATGATAACTTTCTTTTTGTTTCTGAATGTTTTTATACCTGTTAAAAATTTCTGGTTTTACTCTGAGTCACTCCTCTTGCTCTCTTCTATCGTTCATCACTTTTTTGTTGTCAGATAGTGGTGTTTGAGAGTGATACCAATTACAGCGGTGGTTTGTGTGCAGGCCACTCTGCTGTCTAACACAAGTCACTTTTATTTCCCAAAGAACATTGAACAAGTTCTGAGACATCAAATACAAGCAACCTCAGCATTACTTCAACAAAATTCCTATGACTGTATTTCAGGTTTTCGAGTTCCAAATTTGAATGCCATTTTTGCACTAGTATTGTGGGACTATGGTATGAATTTATAGTGGGAAAGATACCAAAATTGTGCAGAGAAACTGCATGATGTTTTCTAAGCTGTCTCCTGATACCTGCTGAATTGAAGAAGGAGGAAAGATGCTAGCTGAAAATAATATCAGTACTAGTGGTTTTAGGATATTCTTAATATTTTCTGGTTTTATCCATATTTTAGCTTAAATACATGATAGATTTTTGAGATAACATCAATCGGAACATAGAAACTTGAAATTTTCCATTTCTTATAATATTAATTTTGTAATTAATATATATATATATAATTAATCAATTTATTTATGTGGACAAATCATGTGATATTTACCTGATAGTTAAATTGGTAGCTCAGAACATTAATAAAATGTCCTTTGATGTGTATCTTAGCTTTTGGTATTGTTATAAATGCACCAGCACTGTCATTACTGAATGACAGCTTTAGAAAGAGAACTAAGTGTATGTGCAGGTGGATCACAATGAGGAAGAAAGTACGTATGTCTATCTCTTAAAAATGCCCAGCTTCCTTGGGACTTTGTATAAAGCTTATACCTACCCCTGATACCTTAAATTACTAATTTGTACTAATGAAGTGATGCTTGCTTGTAGGCCAAGGTTAAATATTGTCTTGTGCCAGTTTTCTGCAAACTGTACTATTACGCAGGGTAAGATTTTACTTTTATTAGGAATCAGCATCAATTTGTGGTTTATTTTTATAGATTTGTATCACCCTTTTTACTTACTTTTTGGCTGAAAAAAGCCTCTCCATGAGTTAATACTAATTTTGTTTCGAGTTTATTTTGTTACTTAATTCGTCGTAGCATATGTTAAAAGCTTATATTTCCACGCATTATCAAATATCAAGGTATGGGGTGGAGTAAAACTTGGCTTAAGCTAGGTAGCTACACTTCATTTATGCATGTTGCTTTACCTCAAACATGTAAAATTTGTTTTTCCTACAACTGAGACTAACTCTGTATTTTATTGGTGAGCCACCTTTTCTCTCCATTTTATGTAAGGTGGAAATTGAGATGTAAAATTCTTGGTTTTGTCTAAATCCTGTTAAGTAAAAAAGACTTCAGAAGGCCTGGTTGCCACTGGAAGATGTTTCCTCTGAGGACTGCGGAAGATACCCTCTAGACACGTACAAGTCCTGGGCACAGCGAGCGTGCCACTGGTGGCTTTGCACATCCCTTCAGTCTGTCTGTGCTGTCGCCTTTTGTGCTGTCTTCTGAGTCTGTCTTTGTCCTAAATTTAATTTGAGACATTCCAGCTTCTTGAATAGTACAGAATTCTAAGTGTTAATGTGCTTAAGTTATTTTCATCTTGACTTTCTTTCCTCCATGTATTTGTTCTGTGCCGGGTTGAAAGGCAATTCAGTGCAGAGTGAACTTGGAGCTGGGGAGTGTTCAACGTTTAGGCTCATGATCCTCCAAATCACTGCAAAAATATTCATTTAAAATAGTTTTCATATTGGCACACACCCATGTTAAACAGTCTTCTTTTTCTATTGAACAGTAAAACAATCCTCACTTACCTTCTTACAAAGAAAATATTTGGGGAGGATTATGAAACACCTATGTTAATTATTATTTTTGTTGGTTAAATTTATGGGAGGATAGTTAAGACTACAGGGCGAGCTCTCAAGTTACACACATTTCAGATGTCATCTTTTGTCTGTGAAAAGATACAGGCATGCAAAGCATAAACACACCTACTTCCCTGAGGTATGCGAGATTACAGTTAGCTTCATCAGTGTGCTCCTGGATTTCTAGTTGCCACTGTCTTTTACTCTGAAGTATTTCAGAATTCTAAACCACCAGATGCATTTTTTTTTTTTTTTTTCTTCTCTTTCCATTTTCTTTATCAACTCCTGAAATTTAAGTTGGACTTCACTGGAACATTTGAGCTCTTAAAATGTAGAGCACCAGAATTCTCTGTGGAAGTGACATCCTTTCTGAGAAATACTGAACAGAAGGAAACAAATCTGTTACGAGGGGTAAAAGAACTGTCTCTTCCTTATCAAGCCAGCCTCTTCTTTGCGTTTAACAAGAAGGTACTGTTTGTCCTCAGTAAAAATCATCTTAGGGACATCTCTGAAATACTTTACTGTAGTTAGCAAACAGCTGAAATCCAGGATTCTTTGTAGGATGCATTTCACTTTCAACTATAAGTTTCAGTGCCAGCATATCCATTTTTGACTTGCTGAATAAGTGGTTTTCTGTCTTCTGGGTGTATCCCATCTTTCCTGATCATTAATTTGCTTAAGTGGAAAATTTGGGGGTGGAAAGTCCATCTAGGGAGTTAGCTGCATTGCGCGGTATGTCTGAGTCGAGCTGGCACAAGGATGAGCCAAGTGCTTTGGCCTTTGGTAAAGTGAACCGTAATTGTGGGTTCAAAAGAAAGCAACAACATATTTTAAGTGTTTACCAAACTTTGCAACAGACACAGTGTCGAACACACACATGAAGATGTTCATACAAAGTGCTGAGTGTGAAGGAAACGGCTAGAAAAAGAAGGAAAAAATAACATAAGGTTATTTTGATAGTCTACTGAAAACGTATTGCTTTGAAACGTTGTGTGGTTTAGTTTTACACGGAAAACTGCAGGACAGAAAGTAATTTTAGTGAGTATTTGGTAAGCTAGTGCTTCCTTACAAGGTATTCTTTTACAGAGGTAGGAGAGCTCCATGAGTCTCGGCTCTGTGTTTCCTCTCTGTTTTTCCGCTGAGGAGGAGCTGGAAACTAAAATCATCTTTGGGCTTTCATTTATAACTGATATGTTATAAATGCTGGCAGCTGCTCCCACAGTATCCCCTCAGGGTGGCATCCAACCTGCAGTGAGGACTGTCTGAGGTTAATGCTATTTGACTAGAATTTATTGGTACTTTAAGGAGCCTGTGATGACCTAGAAGTATTTTGAAATAAAAGACCCATCTATGCTTGGAGTGCCAAGGGCTAGTGGATCACACTGGCTGTGCTGTCATGTAGAAGGCAAGTGGTTTCTTACAGTGTTGTGTCCAGTGAGAGTGTTAAGTGAAAGCTGTGTAATGGGTGACTGAGCTAGCATAGACCTATCTTCTGTGTTATTTGAGCAGAATGAATTCAGAAGCTCAAACTCCAGTGCCTTAAGCGATAGTAGCCTTGAGTAGTCCTTTTCACAGAGCTGCTTTTAAAACATCCTTCAGCCTTTTTTCTCCCATTGTTCCTCTCTCCCCAAGACCCAAGCTCCAAACATCCCTTCTACTCTGCTGAAACAAAGGTTTGTGGGGCTGTGCAATGAACTGAATGAGGACACCAGTCCAGGTTAGAAGTAACTTTGCATTCTAATTGCTTCAGTCTGGCCTTTCCAATAAAATCAGTGCCCATCACATTGATTCCCCTACATCCATTGAGTGCAACTTGAGATATGTGGTGATTTATTCAACTCTAAAACAAAAAGGACACAAGAAGTGGTTGAAGGTGGAGTGTCTTAAATGTAGTTAGCCATAACACCCTCAGAAATAAACCCTTCCCCTTTCATGTCTGATACCTACTTCCTAAGGAAGGAAATTCTTGATTATTGTCAGTTGAGGAAGGCCAGCAGGACAAGGAGTGCACCCCTCTGCTCTCTCTGAGTCCCCAGCAGTCCTTCAGCTAGGACAGTTATACCTTTATTAGAAAGAAGACTTGTAGGAAAAGAAGGAATGTGTAGATGAAGATTTTTTTTTTTTCTTTTTTAATGCAGATTGGTATATTTTCTGGGTGCAACTGCTTGAAAGGCAGATGGATGTGAGCACTCTGTCAGATGGTATGTAATCCTGTTTAGGTAGGAACTGGATATGGTTGTCATAAAACAGAAGTATGTAAACCCTCCTAAAAGTGAAAATGAAACAGACAGACAAGAAATAAAGTTTAATTGAAAAGGGTCCTTTTTAACCTTGTGCCTTAATGGGAAAATTCTTAATGCCAAAAGTCTTATGTGTAAAAAAAACCCCTGGTCTTACCTTCCAAGTAATAATGTTTATAGTGTGGCTCTGTGGATGCTAAATGTGATGGAACTTTCCAGGAGATACTACTGCCTTTAGCATAGAGATTTATTTGGCTTCTGTGGTGTTTGCAAGAAAATATAGTCCACATTAGAACTATTAGACCTCTGAGATCTGTTTCAGCGTCTTGTGAAGTTGGAGGTGTTTTCAAAATTCAGACCAAACATTCCCATTTGCAAGCTGTTTTTATGTGAGTTAAGCTATAATTTTAAACTCATTCTTTTCTGATTATTTCAGACCTGGAAAGATTTTCTCCTACTACTTTCTTTGATATCCAAAATCAACATCAGGAAAGTAGGACAAAAACATTTTTCCTTATTTCTGAATTTTGAGTCCTAGTGACTGATTCTGGGAGTGTAATTAGCTCACTGTTTGGTGGCTGAGGACTGAGTTGGGAATTAACGCTTTCAATGACTTTGTTTGTGTTTCTGAAGTTCAGAACGATGCAGGCAGAAATTAGGATGGCTGTTGTGTGATGGAGTCTTCATTATTCTCAAGTTCTTTGTTATATTAGAAGGAGACTAACTGCTTTGTGTTTTGTATTCTACAGACTTTCCATTTCATTATCTTTGTGACATATTTGTGAGTTATTTCATAACTACCTCCTTTCATAGCATCTTAACTTTTCATTTATTAATACCCTATGTGTTCCTCAAGTTCCTCCTTAGAATGCCTTTATTTTATTTACAATTATGGGCCCTCTGTATCTTTCTTTTCATTTCAAATACAATTGGTTTTATGTTATTAGATTAGATCAGATTAGAAGCTACACAGGACAAATTCGTTACCATTTTCTGAATTAAAGTGTTGTGTAGATTTGTCAGTGCATAAATAAGCAAAAACTTGGCTTTGTTCTTTGATATTCCTGCAATGTTAATATAAAACCATAGCATTTGAGATGCTTGAATATATTATAAGAAGTGTTTTAAACCATTGTCCTTTATCTAGTTTCTGGTTAGAGCATTCTTCCCAATGGTATTTGATGGATTTGGAGTGAAAGTGTCTTCACTGTCTGAACTTTAAAATTCAAGTAGAAAATTTGTGTTTGAATTTCTGAATTAAATTGAATCATAGAATACCAGATCGTAAGGATCAGGGGTCCTCAAGGATCATCTGGTCCACCCTTTCCTGGCAAAAAGCATAGTCTAGACAAGATGGCCCAGCACCCTGTCCAGCTGAATCTTAAAAGTGTCCAATGTTGGGGACTCCACCGCTTCTCTGGGGAGATCATTCCAATGGATCATTGTCCTTATTGTGAAAAATTTTCCTCTTGTGTCTAACCGGAATCTTCCCAAGAGTAACTTGTTCCCATTACCCCTCATATTTTCAATATGATTCTTTGTAAAAAGGGGGTCTCCATCT